>CM045770.1:93138267-93722879 GCA_025200525.1 Camellia lanceoleosa
AAGTCAAACTCAAGATGTGCAACAAGGACTAGTCAAACTCAAAAGAGTAATAATGACTTAGAAAACCCAAACTTGAGCGATAAGGATTTAAAATCCAAACTTGATAATTAGTGATAATGACACTTTCCTTGGTGATTTTCAAGGGTCAATTAATCCCTTAAAAGTAAACACACTGATGAATAAAGAGAAATGAAAAATAAAAGATTGTGCTTTAGTATAAGAACATGTATATATTTGGGATAGTGAACCTCCAAAGAATTTAAATCGTTATAGAATGTTTTATACTTTTAGTGGTAAATCCCCTAAGAGATTAAATCAGAAAGCATAGAACGTTGTATACTTTTGGTAATGAATCTCTTAAGCATAAAACGTTTTATGCCGTTGATAATGAATCTCCAAAGAGATTAAACCATTAAGCATAGGCGTTTTATACTCTTGGTAATGAACCTCCTAAGAGATTAAACCATTAAGCATGGAAGAGTTCCTTTCTTATACTTGAATCACAATCTTAATTTTCACAACTTTTAATAAAATAAGCAAAGAATGGAGGGAGGTTGCGAGAGATAATTATGCGAAATTGATTAATTGGTTAGTACAAACAAACTTGATATTTACAACATAAATGCGTTGAAATAAATTAAAACCCTAACTAGCATATAATAAGCAAGCAAAATTAAATAGCAGAAGGTACTATTTACACTTGGTACTATTCATCGTCGGGGTTACTATTCACCGCCAGAGGTACTATTCGCCGCCGGGATAAATTATTTAAAGTAAGAAATTATAACAATTTATATACAATATTTAAATTACAGCAGATATATGGGTGGTGCGTTAGTGCAGCCATTCCATTAAAGCGATAAAAAAAAGTTATAAAACGAGGTAAATAAAGTATTTAAACAAATTAGGTACTATTCACCGTCGGGGTTACTATTCACCGTCGGGGTTACTATTCACCGCCGGAGGTGCTATTCACCGCCGGAGATTACTATTCACCACCGGGATATTTATTTAAAGTAATAAATTACAACAATTTATATACAATATTTAAATTACAGCAGATATGTAGGTGGTGCAGTGGTGCAGCCATCCCATTAAAGCGATAAAAAAAAGTTATAAAACGAGGTAAATAAAGTATTTAAACAAATTAGGTACTATTCACCGTCGGGGTTACTATTCACCATGGGAGGTGCTATTCACCTTAGGAAGTTACAATTCACCACGGGATATTTATTTAAAATAATAAATTACAACAATTTATATACAATATTTAAATTACCGAGATATGTAGGTGGTGCGATTAGTGCGACCATCCCATTAAAGCAATAATAAAAAAAAAAATAGTTATAAGCGAAGTAAATAAAGTATTTAAACAAATTATATCACATTTTTTAAATTAAATGACAATTTACAAAAACTCACCTTATGGGAAATGATGAATTTTACGAGTCACAAACTTTCTTTTGACTACTCTCAAGTCATGGAATATGTTCTCAATTCTCGGTTCAAATTTTGAAATTAGCTTTTAGTGGTTGTTTTTGAATGGTGTATTGATGGAATGAAAATAAAATATTAAAAGAAAATATTTTATTTTCCTCTCTCCCCTAAAATTCGTCTCAAACTTACTGAGTCTTTCCTCTCCCAAAATCCCCTCAGAATTTCCTCTCTGCTGAGCCTCTGATTGCCTTATATAGACAAATTCTAAGATATTAATAATAATATAATAATAATAATATAAATACAATAATATATATATGCATATGGTTAGATTAGTTGAGTCGTGATGCCAACTCCACTTTTATGTTTATTATTATAATTTTTGTTTTTATAATATATATATAATATAATATAATATATAAAATATCTAAAATATATAATTTATAAAAAAATAAATAATATATAATATACTAATATAATTTTATATAAAATACTAAAAATATAGAATAATAATTTTAAACACATAATAATTTGTTTTATTATTTTCTTTTTGTATAAAATACACCAAAAATATGAACAAACACATAAAATTATGAAAAATTACAAAATACTAATTTAATGAAATATTCAATATTTTAAAATAATTTGGCCATAATGGTGAAGGTTGGGATTAAAAGGTCAAATTTCATTTTCTTTTATTGAGAATTCTGCGAGAACCACATTTTAATTGTCATCATCGAGTAATCAAAAGCGCCCAAGTCTGGTAGGTCAAAATGGGGTGTCTATACGTGCGGTCTAAAAAAAAAAACTCAACAATAATGGTACTAATAATCATAATAATTTAGTTTTTTTTTATTTACTATATTTGTTTAGTTTAAATTGTTTAGTAGTGATTCTCGTTAGTTTCATTAGTTAGTGGTAGGATACTATGACAATTTTCTTTATAAACTCTAATACAGGTGTTGGTGGTATGTTTTGATACCATTGTTGATGAAAATTATAATAATTTTTTTTATAAACTTTTATACCACTATTGGTGATACGTTCTAATATCATTGTTGGTGGTATGCTCTGATACTACTGTTGATGAAAATTATAACAATTTTCTTTATAAACTCGATACGTCTATTGGTGGTATCTTTCTATCCATTGTTGATAATATGCTCGATACCACTGTGTTGGAAGTGGAAGAATGGTGCAAATCAATATATGATTCACAAAAAAACACAATATTTATGGGAAAAAAAATATTAGACTAAAAGTATATCCTCAACAAGTGCAGTTTTTATCTTTTTAGACTAAAAAGTTAGGAAAAAAAATATGGATGTTTGGGCTAATTTTTTGACATTTTACGAAAAAATATGTGTTAAAAAATTATATAAATAAGTGTATATGAGAAGTTTTCAGATTATCAAAATGGGATCCGTGATAACCCCCACAAGCCGGACAAAATCGTCCACTACAATACCCGAAAAGTAGCCCATAATTTCTTACCATCAATTAGAACTGCAGTTATGCATAATCATACATCATCTCCAAGCTTCTGCTACAGACTACTTTATACAATTTTTTAATATACATTTTTCATAAAAGTTAAAAAGGGTTGTTTGGGGTGTACTAGTTGTTTGGAGTATCCTAAATAAGTGTACTTTTTGTATTTTTAAAATACAAAGTTGAGGAAAAAATATGGATGTTTGGGTTAACTTTTTGTCTTTTATGAAAAAATGTGTCATAAAAATTATATAAATAAAGTGTGTAGTGGAAGAAAATTGATTGATTGTGCAGTTGCCTCGGCTGCCCGATATGTCTATCTGAAAAATAATCAACTCTTCGGGACAAATAACTTTTGGACGATGATGGTCGATCGTGGGGCCAACATGAGTCCCATTTTAATAATCTGAACCGTTCAATATGTACAATTAAAGTATTATATGCCTATAAAAAATCACGTTGATCGGATATCGATAGTTATATGATCAGATTAGCTTTTTACAATAGTTAACTATCACACTATCCATTTTGTTTATACAAAGCTGATTTAATCATATAGTTAGCGATATCCGATCAACGTGATTTTTTCAGAAAAATATTAATTAACGAGTTCTACATGTTGAGCGGTTCGGATTATCAAAAGAAGTCCTTAGTAGGCCCCATGGGCCCAACATTTTGTGACTTTACATATAGAATTTTTTTTTGCCCCAAACAAAGTGTGTAATGCTGTCTCTACCACAAGACGGTGAGAATACTCAGTTCATTTGTAGTATTGTAATATATAAAATATTTTTAAATATTTTTTATTTGTGAATAATAATGTCTTTTTGGTTTTTGTGTAACTTTTTGACTTTTGGATTATTTTTAGATGCCAAACTTGGCCTAAATAAGTGCACTTTTTGTCTTTTGGACTAAAAAGTAGAGGAAAAAAAATATGGATGTTTTGGTTAACTTTTTATTTTTATGAAAAAATATGTATTAAAATATTGTACAAAATTATAAAATTACCATATCATCTCATTGACACAACCAGTTGAGCTGCGATTGTACTTCATCCTTTTCATTTTTATTTATTTATTTTTTTTTTATGGCATGTGTGGCTTAGAAGTGTGCCATGTTATCAAACCAATTGGGATGTGTGGCTGCACAGTGTTGTGCAGCGCCGTTTTGTACTTCTTTTTTTTTTTTTTTTTTGAATTGACAAATTTCTCGTCAAAAAAGTGGTAAATAGTATGGACTTTTTTGTTTTTTTAGTTACTTTTTGGCTTTTTTTAATGATGCCAAACTTGGCCTAGTGAAGTAGACAGTATGGCTTGTACAGTCTGGGCAGAGTAGTGGACTGAGTAGGAGATAGAAAATGGTAGCCTCATTTTCGGGCTTGAATTGGACGGTGATGTTTGGCCCGTGGAGGCCCACCATAGGTTCCGTTTTGTTAATCAGAATCATTCAATGTGTAGAACTCGTTGTTTAATGACCCAAAATTTTTTTTTTTTAAATAGCCAGCTCATAAATTTATTGAGCAAATTTTTGAATTTGATTAATGTATAAATTCCATGCTAAAACAGTTCGGTTTTGTATTTTTTTAAAATAGTTCCTGATCTCATAAAATTACGAAATTTTTATATGTTGTTCCCATACGAGTCTAGTATGTTGGGTAAAAATTTCAAAATTTATTGATGAGTATTTATTTTATGAAAATTCGCAGACTGATCGGTGTTCGGTCTAGTGTACAACAAAATTTGATATTGAGTTTTGGGTGTTTAAGCCATGACTTGAGATTAGTTTGTTGGGTCTACTTTGATGTATAATTGGGCGATGTTTAACTTATGGGTGAGACCCATGATTTAAATTTAATTTAATTTGAGTTTGTTTAGTAACTCATGTTTAACTGATTGGTCCTTTTTAATTATATGATTGGTAGTAATCACCTTGGGAGTTGTTATTATTTATTATATAGGGGTTATAATAAATATTTGTGTCACGACCCAAACCCGCCCCTATAGGTTTAGCATCGTAACCGGCAAGTAACCCTTGGATTACCGAAGGCCTTTGAACAGATTAACTAAATTAAGGGGCTAGCGGAAGCAAATACGTAAATATAATTGTCCAATGAGCTGTGCTGACTTATATGAAACAGAATATTTTAAAAAAAACTTTATATACATAATCAGAACTCATTCATACGTCATACCCACAAACATTATAGTATCATAAGTACAGCCAACAAAACTAATCAAGTCTTAAATAAACAGAAACCCTACAACTTAAACACTTGAGACACTCAGAACCTCGCGTGAGGCACAATGGTTGGTGACAATGTAACACCGATTCGCATAAAAGCCTTGGGCTCGAGCTCCAGAATGCTCACCTATACATATATATGCACACAATGAGCTAAAGCCCAATGAATAACATTAAGGTAAAGGGGTTTAGTGAACGAAATCCGAACATATCATAAGCGAAAATAGAAGCGAGCATAATCATAATCGTTCTCATGTAACATAATAATGGTACATCCCATAGAACACGTAAGTAACGCCTTCGACCCGAGTAATTGGTTAGGATCTGGATTAAACACATAGCACCGCAATGAAGTGGCTAACAAGATCTCATAAACTTGTATGTCATGGACCCGCATTTTCATGCCGTCCCCCATGACTTGGGACTATCTATGGATGCCATAATAGATTTCAAACTAGGGATGTTCGTTCACATAAAACAGAGATATCATATCGTAAATCATAGCTTATCACATTTCGGTTGGAACATAATTCATATGAGCGTATATTTACGATAACGTTACTCACAATGGTTCGATGGCGGTCAATCAATCCTCAAGTCTTGACCTACAATCACAAAATACATAACACAAGCACGTCTTATGATTACACATTTAAGTGGCCATTAAGGCTTAGCTTACATAACATTAGTTCCTATTCTCCCTTAACACATGCTCAAAACACACTCTTGAATCTCATAACTTAGTACCTTCTTTACTTAGTGTGTTTCTAATCCATAACCTCATTACTATGGCTTAATTAAGGCTTAAGAATGCCTAAGATGCAATGAGGATGCCAGAACATGTATTGGAACACTTAGGCAAAATTTCTGAAAATAAGGTCCCCGCTCGAGCGTAGCTTTCCTCGCTCGAGCGGACATGCAAAATGAGAGGGGTCACTCGAGCGTAACTTACCCCGCTCGAGCGACCTGCAAATTTGAAAAAAGTACTGGTTGGTCGAAATCCACGCTCGAGCTACAACTACCACGCTCAAGCGTATCAACAATATGCAAAGGGTTCGCTCGAGTATCCAAGTGGCCGCTCGAGCGGAGAGCTCATGTCTGAGAAAAATACTGAGAGCTCGCATTCTACGCTCGAGCGCAAGTTTTCTCGCTTGAGTGAACTGTAAAAATCTAGGTTTCCAAAAACAGAGTTTGAGCTTCGAATGTTATTTTAATGGCTATGTTCATGCAAAGCTTGATCAAAATACTCGAAAAACTTTACTAAAACACAGATACATAGCCCTTTTCAAACCTTTAGCTCAAAACTCATGGATTTAGCAAATTTGAACTTGTAAGCTCATGCATGAAAGATTTTCAAATCATTTTCTTGCTTTCTTTAAAACATGCAAATGGCGATCTACACACTCATGAGTTCTGAAGCTATGAACATAATTAAAACTTACATGCATGCAAGGACTCTAAGAGCGAATCCCAAGACATGAATGAACAAGGTATAATCCTCCATAACATGCACACAAGCCATTTTCTTGCTCAAAGACCCAACTTCATTTCAATTTCATGAGAATGGTTCAAAGATGAGTTGAAATCATGATGCATGGAAGCTAGCTGCAGAAGATATGCTAAGGACTCTTACCTAGAGCTTGATTTCAGAAGTGTGGGAGTGAATCCTCTCAGTTTTCTTCCTCTTCTTCAACCTCTTGAGCTCACTCTCTTACTCTTTAAGCTAATCTCTCTCTCTCTCTCTCTCTCTCTCTCTCTCTCTCTCTCTCTAAGGCCAACTCTCTCAACCCAGAGGACTAGAGGAGCAAGAGAATGGCACAAAGACTCTCTCACTCGACTGAAGTACACAACACCCATCTCACTTCTTGAGCACACAACACGTGCACACACACACATGCAAGCTTCCAACTCACACACAAGAATTTATCCCTACACCCAACACTACAAGAAAATGCCTCAACACATTACACACTAAATCATATCTTGGATCATTAATAGGATTAGGTTAGGCATCACTAGTGCATTATTTAAATCAGATATAAGTAACCTTAATTTATTCATGTTGGCATGAAATTCAATTAATCCAAAATAGTTTCCATCAAGGTTCCATTTACTCACATGCGATTTTTATCAAATTGAATCAGTTTTTAATAAAAATTGCCATAGCGTTCTAAAAAATTCCAAATAACACATTGATGTAATCAATTTCGGTTTCGAGTGTCGATAAGGCTTTCAATTTTCATATTAAAACGGAATCCTGGACAGATATTTCTACGAGTAACAGATAGAGAGCCAACTACCGTGTAAATTACATAATAAACCATAATTTATTTTAATCATCTCATTAACATCCTTAATTACCGATTAGTAACTAATTGTGGATCGGGGTTATTACAATTTGATAGTTGATTTTATGGTGTGTACCATACGGTGGAAAAATTATATATATTTTATAAAGAATGAAATGTGTATGTATTATGTAATGAGCAAAATATTATATTTTGTGGTGAGAAAAATTATATCAATGATATAATTTATATTATAAATTCTGAGATATTATTACAAGAGTTATATATATATATTGGAAAATATCAAACTTTAGAAAGGCAAACCCACGTGGGTTGCCCTCCTTTTTGTAGTGGCCATCATTTCATCTTCCTTTCCTTTCCTTTCCATTTCATTTCTTTGGTTGGGTGGCAAAGACCCCTGTGCATCTCTCTCTCTCTCTCTCTCTCTCTCTCTCTCTCTTTTCCTCCATTGTTGGCTTAAGCTTTAAGCTTAGAGTGGAAGTCTTTAGAGTGAGATTTTGCAAAAGTGTTGTAAATAAAAATCGAAGAGCTTGTTGTGATCTTCGTGATGGTAGTCTCGGATTCATGATCGGGCAAGATTTACCTTCCAAATCTGCTCTTCTTCATTATTTGAGGTAGGGATTTTCTTCATATTTTTATATTAAAGCTATGTTAGGGTTATTTTGAGAAAATATATCATTATAAGAGGTATTGCATATATATATATATATATATATTCAAATTTTTGTTTGGTAATTTTTGGAAGAAAAATTATGTTGAAATGTTAAGAATGTTGGCATTTTGAAATTGATTCAAAAAATTCATTTTGTGTTGATAATTTTGCAAAGAAATCCGAAAATAAAATTTAATAGTCGTATGATTGTATTTACATCATATTATGATTAGATGATTTATTTTGAGAAATATAAAGTTGATTTTTTTTTTATTATTGATTTGGAATTTATTTTTGAGAAAAATAAATTAATGTTGAGGAATATGGAGTAAATGCTTAAGTAGGAATTATAGAGTTGTTTTGGGATTAAAAACTTTAAAAGTGTTATATTCATGATATTTTATAAAATATGATATGTTGATGATTAAGTTGTAGACTTTCGAACTCATAACCTTGAAAATGTTATTATTGGGCATATTTCATAATTTTTTATTTAAATATTATGTTGGTTAAGTAATTTTAGAAAAAGTCATGAAATTGTTATTGGTAGAGAATTTGGGAAAAATATTACCTCTTTAAATAGCTTGGTATGAAAAATAGTTATGTTGAAATATAGTTATGTTTGAGGGATGAGGCATGTGAAATTAGGTTTGATATTATTAATTTGAAAATTTTTGAATATAATAAATTTACTAATTTGGTGGATTAAATTAGTTTTGGTTAAAAGGTTATATCCGTTATGATTAAAAATGTGTTATTAAGATTATGCCATAACTTTTGACATAGTAGGATGTAAATGGTAACATTTAATAAGTAGGGATTTTCTTTGAATTATATATATGTTTTTGCAAGATCTAGATGATTTTCGAAATCATTATTTGATTTGTTTTGAAAATTAATTATTGATTCAAGAAGATGAGAGATTTTTTTTGAAAGTGGGTTTACTTTCATGTTCCTTTTAAAATAGAAATTGAGGGTTTTGAACTATGAGGATTGAAGAGAAATGTTTTTGATGACTTTCTTTCAATAAATGAAGATTGGTGGTTTTGGTGAGAAAACCTAGAAATTACTGGTTTTTAAGAAAGATGTTGACAATTTTTGAAGATGTTGTTATATTTATTTTGTGTGCCAAAATAAATGACGTTTGAAAAATTGCTTATTTGTTTACATATAAATGATGGTTTTAATGGAATATGAGAATTGTTGAAGTTTTGGAAATTGTTGTTCGAAATGTTGATATAGTCTTGAAGTAACTAAATGGTTGAGATTACTCTAAGTATGAGAATTATGTTGTCCCATGGATGAATTGAAACAAAAGTATTTATATTCATCTTGAGAAATTATATTGAAATGAGAAATGAGAATTTTGATCACAATGGGAATATTGTGTGGAAGTATTGAAAGTAGAAGAAATATTGCATTGTATTATTAATTATTGCATTGACATATCAATTCATTTGATAATGATGAGCTTTGAAATTTGACTTGAAAACTTTGCATTGAAAAAGGAATGTTGGAAAACAAATTTTCATGAAATGATTTTGGGATAAATACGGTGGTAACTCTTGAAAGGTGGTGTAAAGACCAGAAAACCGTGCGGATAGGTGTCGAGTTTTTCAGTTTATACTAGTAAAAATGACATATTACAAGTGTCGAGCCTTCCAGTTAATATTGGTAAAAATGACAAATTGGTAGTACTTGTATGGTCTACTTGCAGACACCAGCCTAGGGATTACTTGAGTCGTATTTGCCATCTTGGAATTTTATTGAAATTGTTGGATTAATGTGTTTTCAAATTGGCATTGTGCGTAAGATTTTTAAAAGATGAGAAAAATATTTTGAGCATGACATGGCATATGCATTCATCTTGTAGCGATCTCGATTTTGATCCGTCTCTTGTGGTGTTCCGAGCTCGGGTTGGTATGGTTTTGAATGGCGTTACATATCTTAGTTTCCCTTGTATTCCCCTTATTTTTGGTTATCGAGTTATAGTGGTGTGTTTGAAATAGTAATGTCTCCAAACCTTTAGATGGGAATCCAACTCGAATTGTGCCTTACAGAGTTGTATCAGAAGTTAATTCTTTCATTTGTTACCACTTCGCTGAGTATGTCGAGGGTCGAGTCACCCTATACAGCTTACGAGGGTCAAGCTGCCCGGTTAGCTCGCCGAAGTAAAAATGCAAAATGCATTCAAAGTTGCTTGTCCGCTCGAATGACCGTTTATGCACTTGAGTGAAGAATGTTTGATTCCAGAAGGTTGACTTGTCTGCAAAAGGACTAAGAAAGTGTATCCGACACTCAAGTGGGGCTTTCCACGCTCGAGCGGACCATGTTATATCAGTTTGTGAATCTGATATTGCAGATTAGTTTTGTATGCATCTCTCTCTAAAAATATTTTCTCTTCATTCTCTCTACATTTCTCTACACAAACTAAATCAAAAACCTTGATTTCTCAAGATTCATTTGAGTTTTGCCGTTGCTTCTTCATCAAAGTGAGTTATCATCTCGAGGGCTTCATTGTGTGCCATGAAGATAGAGTTTAGACACCGATTGATTTTGGGGTTTCATCTCATTTCTTTTCAAAACTTGAAGTAAGGATTTTTTAGAGTTATATATATATTTTTGCAAGATCTATATGATTTTCGAAATCATCTTTCGATAGCTTTGAAAATTGATTGTTGATTCAAGAAGTTGAGCGATTTTGAAAATGGGTTTGTTTCTTGTTCTTTTAAAATGATCTTATGGGTTTTAATCTTCGTTGATTGAAGAAAAGATGATTTTGAAAAGTGTTATTTCAAAAGATATGAGTTGGATAGTTTTTGTGAGAAAATCCAGAATTTGGGGATTTTTTTTAAAAGAGATTGAAAATCCATAAATGATATTGTTATATTTATTTTGTGTGTGAAAATAAATAGATGTTCGGAAAATTTCTTATTTATATTTATATAAATGATGAATTTCAGGGAATATGAGAATTGTTATTCATTTTGAAAATTATTGTTCAAAACGTTGAAATAGTCTTGAAATGACTAATTGATGAGGATACTTGAGAAGAGGGAATTGTGTTATTCCTTGGATGATAAATTGGAATAAAAATATTTATACTCATCTTGTGTTATTGGCATAACAATTCATTTGATTTCATTAAACTTTGAAAGTTGATTTGAAAACTTGCATTGAGAAAAGAATATTGAGAAACAAGTTTTCATCAAATGATTTTGGGGTAAATACGTTGGTAAGTCTTGATAGGTGGTGTAGATGATATTGAATAAGTTGGCCTAAGAGTCCGGGGTGAAAGACCGAAAACCCGCACAGATAGGTGTCGAGCCTTCCGGTTAATACTGGTAAAAATGACAATTTGGTAGTACTTGTATAGTCTACTTGCAGACACTGACCTAGGGATTACCAGAGTCATATTTACCGCCCTTGAAATAAATTGTTAAGTTTTGAACAATTAAAATTGCATGATATCATTGAGCATGATAGTTTTTAAAAGATGAAAATGTGATTTATCTTCAAAAAGGGTATAGCATGGCATGTGCATTTCATCTCTTAAGACTTGTATAAAATGTATATACTTTGTTAAGGATTTTCTATTGGGCTTTATGCTAACCCTACGGGATTTTTGTGCAGGAAAAGATGTGGTGATGCCACCTAACTAAAGGCAAGGAAATGTGTGTTAAGAATACGAGACTCTCATTTTGCTGTGACTCTATGTGTAAGCCAAGGGTTGTATGTGTGTGGGTTTGAATAACCGTTTTGTGTAACCAGGCTCAAGCCTTGAAAACTTGTAAACCCTTGGGGATATTTATTTGTTTATTTACTTGTTGTTGGATTAATGTATTGTTGCATGAAGAACTATTGTATCATGTAATGTAAGTTTGGAGATTTATATTCAGTTTTTCTTGAAAGAGCCATGATTGTTGTATTATCATTTGGGATAGAAATTTGGGGCGTTACACATCTCATAAGACTGTATAAAATGGATTTGATGAATTGTTTAATTATTTGATTTAATTGATAATGAGATAATTGAATGAATTGAAAAGGATGTCATGTTGCTATTGAAACATGTTTATTTATTTAAGTTAACTTGTTGTGGGTTAATTAAATAAATTGAATTTAAGAGATTATGTAATAAAATCACATGGTTTTGACATGATATGATTTCACGATATGTACAAGTATTTTGGTACCGCATATCTTCTAATGTTTTAATATGAGATTACTTGATGAGCTAGTGGTTGTTCTCCCCTCTGTACATGTGTACATTCTGGATTTGAAGATCAAACAATGAGTTTTATCATTTTATAAGTGTAATGTAGTGATGGATTGTACTACTTCATTTGTTGTTTGGTTAAGTGCTATTTTTTTATAAAGAGTAGTGTCCTCTCTTTTATTGTAAGCCTTAGAGTATTTCTTTTATTTGTATGTAAATGTCATTGTTGTATAACGAGAGCGAATATGTATATTTAATTATTCATCATTTCATCCAAGAATGAAATATTATTTGTAAATGGACTTAATTAATGAATATGGTAATGCTATCCGAGTGATAAAATGCGGGGTGTGACACGTTGAGTACTATATGCTTGTAAAAAATCACGTTGATCAGATATTGATAGCTATCTAATCATATTAGTTTTTTGTCAACCGTTAACTATAACACCATCCATTTTTTATACAAAACCAATTTGACCATGTAGTTAGCGATATCCGATCAATGTGAATTTATATAGGCATATAGTACTCCAGAGTTTTACACATTAACGGTTCAGATTATCAAACCGGGGCCCGTGATGGGCCCCCACGGGCCGAACAAACCGTGTTGTTTATGCACCCCGCCTGTGCAATTTTTTCAAAAAAGTCAACAAAGTCTGTGGGGAGACAGGCACCTGTAATAATTAAGTGTCAAATTAATTTTTTTTTATTTTTTTTGATAAATAGTGATAACTTTTAACTTTTGAGTAACTTTTGACTTTTTGACTCTTTTCATGTATCCTAAACCAGGCCTTAACGTGGTTCAATCTTGATCGGAGCCTAAATGTTATACATTTGACCCACTAACATACATTTTATTAGTCTATTAATTTGTATTATTTTATAGTTTTATGTGATTTTTTTGTTTGTTTGTATATATTTTAGGTGTTTGTAAATAAATTAGTGTAAATAATACATATAAAAATTGAGCTTATCGTGTGTTATGTTACCATTGTCAACTGCTTATCATTTGGGAAGGCGAACCCTCAAGGAGTTTAAACCCCTAAGAGGTTTGAGACAAGGATCCCTTATCCCCTATCTGTTTGTGCTCAACCTTGAAAGGCTATCAAATATGATAAGTTTCAAAGCAGGGGAGAAAAGCTAGAACTGAGTGGAAATATCTAGAGGTGAGCCAAGCCTAACTCATTGCTTTTTTGCTGATGATCTTATGCTAGTTAGGCAGGCTAATATAGCCACTTGTGAGAGAATTAGAGAGGTCATGGATGAGTTTTGTAGTATCTTTGGGTTGAAAATTAACTCATATAAGTCTAAGATTTTTATCTCTCCTAATGTTGATGGACAGAGAGCTAGAGAACTTAGTACTAAATGTGGGATCCTTCTTCTCACGATTTAGGGAAATATTTGGGTGTGCCCTTTTACATGGAAGAATGAATAGAGGGTTGTTCAATGATATTTTGAATAAAATGCAAAAAAGATTGGCTGGGTGAAAAGCTAACACCTTATCCATGGCAGGTAGAGCTACACTCATAAAATCTATGACTTCTTCTATTCCTTGTTACACAATGCAAACTATGCTCTTACCCAAAAATGTGTGTAATGATATTGATAGACTGAACAAGAACTTTCTCTGGGGTGATACAAAGGAGAAAAACAAAGTCCATCTTGTTAAATGGGATGTAGTGTGCAATGTGAAAAAGAATGGGGGTTTAGGGATCAAGAAAGCAAGGTAGCACAACCTAACTTTGATCTCTAAACTGGGATGGAATCTTGTCAGGAACAAAGGTCGTTTATGGTGTGAGTTTCTTCGGAAGAAATACTTAAATAACACTTCTTTCCATGAATGGAAAAGAGAAAGACATGCTTCTCATGTTTGGAGAGGTATCTTGAACACCAGGACTTTATTGAGAAAAGCTGTGAAGTGGAAAGTCAGTGATGGTAACGCTATCAATGTTTGGAAAGATTTTTGGGGTGGAGATAGTTCCTTTAAGGAAACTGTCTCAGATAACAATTTTCCTTACCAGCGTAATCCCACTGGAAGTGATAATGTGAGAGAGTTTTTGGAGGAGGATGGCAATTGGGATGAGGTTATTATGCATAGCAAATTCCCACCCCATTTGGTTGCTATAATCTTGAAATCCATTCCTTCAAGGAATCTAGACAGGGATATTCCTCTCTGGAAGGGATCTCTAGATAGGACTTTTCATGTTCCTCTACTTATGATTTTATTTTGAGAAGTAATAATAAGAAAGAGAACTGAAATTGGTTGTGGAAGCTTAGATTACCACAAAAACTCAAAGGTTTCTTATGGACTGTGCTTCATGGCAAATTGCTCACTAATCAAATGAAAATGAAAAGAGGTTTGACAAATGATACTCAATGCCCCATATGACTGAGGACATTAATCATTTGCTTAGAGACTGTTATAAGGCAAAGAAGTTTGGCTTACAATTTTTAACAGACAGTGGTACCTAGATATAAGGGGGAAAATTTGGCTGGATTGACTCATGAGTAATGTTAAAAACAAAAATCATTTTAATGCAAACCTCTCTTGGTATACTATTTTTATTATTGCTTTGTGGAAAATCTGGAAAAACAAGAATTTGTTTGTGTTTGAAGGAAAAGTCACTGGTTACCAAGAGAGTGCCAAATACATTTTAGATTACTCTAGGGAGATCCATTTAGCTTTCCTTAACTCTTTATCAATTCCTAAACTAGCTTACCAACTTATCTCTTGGAATTTACCACCTGTAGGGAAACTAAAGCTTAACACAGATGGAAGTAGGAAAACATGAGGAAATGGAGGCTTTGGAGGATTGATCAAAGATGAAAGACGAGCTTGGGTGTGTGGTTACTATGGCAGATTGCAACCACGAACAAGTCTTGAAGCAAAATTATGGGCATTATACAAGTGTCTGACAGTCATTCTTCAACAAGGATTAAATGATGTGATCATAGAGATAGATGCAGCTCAAGTTGTCCAATTGATGAAGGAAATGCCCTTTCAAGAATCTAGTGGAAGATACCAAAATTTTGCTACGAGGATACAACTGCATTGTCCAACATGTTTGGAAAAAAGTTAATCTATGTGTTGATGCGCTTGCTAAACTTGGAGCAGAACAATCGGAGGATATACTGGTGGTGAATGAACCACTAGCTGAGATCAGAAGTTTACTTGTTGCTGATATAATAGGCATATCTAAGGAACGGGCGTAGTTCCTTGTTTTTATTTCTGATGTAACCAAAATAAATAAATAAATAAAATACTTAGCCATAACTAAACATCACACAAGTCGTAACCAAATAGCTTTCATGAATCATAATAACTAAAATAATGTCATAATAAAAGAAGAAACTTACATACCTTTATATTTTTTTAGTACATAACTAAAAAACCCATAAGTCATACAATACCACCATATGAACCATAACCAAACATCTCATTACTCTTAACTAAAATACAATAATACAATTTTTCTTTTGCTTTTTATTCCTCATAAATAATCTATATATATAATATATGTATCAATTATTTTTTGCCAAAAAAAAAAAAAACAAGTCTAGCCTGCGGCCCTATTTTGAGTGGGCTTGGACCTAATTTTTTGCCACGTGGCCCGGCTCAGCCCGACTCAAATTTTGGCAAGAGCCCACACAGCCCAATAGTGGAGCGGGACAGCCTAGACCGAGCCAGATTTATACCCCTAGGTGCATCTGATGTCAATATGCACTCAAATTTTTAATCACAATGATTCATAACTCTTATCAATTTGGGTCATAATTAAAATTAAATTAGATCATAACAAAAACATCACAAAATCTCAAAACCAAAGTAAGTTCGGTTCATAACCAAACACCAAAAACCAAAAAATCTCATACCCAACACCAATTTGAGTCATTACTAAATACGCCACAAAGTCCGATAACAAAGATCATTTGAGCTCATAACCAAGGTCATTTCAGCTCGTGACCAACTATCACAAAGTTTCATAACCAAGTTCACAACAACTTGACCACCACAAAGCCTCAAAACTAAGCACCACATCATTCATAAATAAGATCACAAACACTCATAACTAGTACCTATCATGTGTGTACCATAAAATTTTCCAAGAAAAAACCAGGAAAAAAAAAAAATATCTCCCAGGTTATGAAACACAAACATTGACTGCTTAAGGTAGTTAAATAGTAGCAACCCCCAATTTATGAATAACATTATTAAATATAAAAAAGCACAGAATTTTTTCATACAATCAATTCACAAGAAATATACAAAAAGTGAGGGTCACCTGAGTAGGGCCACGTGTGAGTGCCCTTCATGTATCTTCTGTAAAAAAAAATAAAATAAAATAAAATTATGTAAATAGTCTATGTACTTTACACGATGTGTTAATTTGGTCCCTGTAGTTTTAATTTGCTCAATTTTTCCCTTTAATTTAACGGTCATTTTAGTCCAATAAATAACGGTTGTTAAGTTAATTTAACGAAAAATCAAACAATATGTCAATTTGGTTCCTGTGTTTTTCACAATGTGTCAATTTAGCCCCTACCAAAATCGAGAAAAATGAAACTACAGAGACTAAATTGACACATCGTGTAAAGTGTAGGAACTAAATTGACACATTATTTGACCTTCTGTTGAATTAATTTAACAACCGTTATTTATTGGACTAAAATGACACAATCCGTTAAATTAAGAGATAAAATCAAACAAATTAAAATTACATAAATCAAATTGACACATCGTATAAAACACATAGACTATTTCCATAATTTACCCCCAAAAAATTGTACAAGTATCACAGCTAAGAAAATAAACACCACAACAAAGAAAACTAAAGTAGCTCACAAGCCGACAATAGAGCACAGAGACAAATCAACAAGGACAATGGCAGCAACTCAGAAGTACGCAGCAATAACCCGAAACAAAAAAAAAAATAGTCTCTCTATCGAACGAAAAAATAGGATGCTAGAGCTTCCCCAATCAGAATAATAAGACTGCATATTATCAACACATAGTATTAGCACAATACAAAATCAAATCATCAATGGCATAAAATTTTATTTTTATTTTTTTGAAATATGATCTTCTCGTTCCATCAGTACATTTGACAAAATCACAAACCGAATAATCTGAGATATTACCACTAGCCTTAACCCAAAAAGCCACCCTCACTTTTATTAAAAACCAACCATTTCCACTGTATTAAGCAACTAGTCCAAACCCGCTACACAAACTCACAATGAAGTAGAACATGGTCTGGATATTTAAAAAAGAATGGGTACACCCCTCTTCCTCCACTATCCAACATAACTAGTAAGCTATCATATAAATCCTCCTACAAACCAAAAAAACATTCTTCTAAATATAAGATTCCAATAGACATGGGACACGGATACAGTTCTGACACGCCATATATTAAAACATTTAAGTATCTTTTTTTATTTTTCATTTAGTTTTATGTGAAACTTCTGTATGATTATTCTCAAAAAATATATTTTTTTAAAAGATTAAGATATTAGTGCACTACAAAATATAAGGGTTTTAGAAATCAAATATTTTGGTTTCTAAAAGTGAAAATTTTGTTGTAAAAGACATTTAGGGACCAATTTTTACCGTTAAGAGGATAGTCACTAAAAGGTAGTCCTGAAAAGTAAAAAAATAAGACATTTAGCGACAAAATTTTGAAAATGTCACTAATAAATAAACTTTTAGGGACAAAATAAATTGGTCTCAAAATGGTTTATTTTTTTAGACAAAAAATTCGGTTCCAAAAGGATAATAATTCATCACTAATGTCCAATTTTTGTCACTAAAAATATAATAACGACACTTTTCGTAACAAAAATATTTGGTGCCAAAAAAATAATTTTGTCAATAAATTTTAATCTCTAAAACCTTAGGTTTTTGTAGTGGTGTAAGATGTTGGGAAAAATTGATGATTTCCTACAAGTTTATATCAATCGAAGGAAAAATAATAATAACACAGAAAAGTAAATCAACAACACAAAAATTTTACGTTGTTTTTTCAATGTAAGGTACATTTACGGGACAGTAATCCGATTTTACTATCAACCAAGAGTTTACAAATAATTACAAACAAGACATAAAAGGTCTCACAATCACCCTTTTGTGAATTCCAAATAATCACAAATGACGAGAAGAAATACCTTACTAAATATATGAACAAATGTCTTAGGCAATTGAAGCAAATACCAAAAGCTGTGCCCAACCAGCAATACAAACAAAACCATCGAAGCAGCAGAGGAATAGATCAAACCAACCATCGAAGTCACTGGAAATCATTCACTGAACCAAAATTTCTTAGTGTTCACCCAAGTCTTGAACCAACAAACCACAAAAGTCAATACATACCACACTGCCGAAATAAACCCACCAAATATGATATATATAAATTGATACTAATGGGCATCCAAGAGGGCCCAATCCACGGATCAGGGCCCAGTTCATATACCAGTGATCAAAGCTCAACAACTCTGACAAATCAACACTAGGCCCATGCCAACAACATTCAAACATTTGCCAAACAGAAGCCTAGCCATGTAGGTAAATAAAGATCCTGCAAAGTTATCGCACCCACACATCAGCCATTAATAAGGCTCTCACAGCATTAAATACGACAACCCCTTCATGTCGGAGGAGGCAGAGACACCATGAACAATGCGAACTAGAACGTAGACTTTCAGCCAACACGGCAGTCTGGAATGGACAGGGAAATGATGAGGAAATGATATAAGGCAGCTTCCGAAATAGGTAAAAGGTTAAGTTCTTCGTTCCCCCCTTCTTTCTCGATACAGTCAATCTAATTCTAATTGGATTGTTAGAGGGTCCGGCAAGGGATTACCTCCCCCTTTGGACTTTTTTGCAGGCACCTCCTGTGGGCTTCAAGACCAGCAAAGCCGTCAGAAGTGTGGATCTACCGTGGCCCATCTTCCATTGGAATTACTACATCATCAGTTGGCACCGTCTGTGGGAACTTCCATTTCGGAAGGACAGTGTTCACTGTCGTCGGAAAGAAGCCCGTAATCATCCACTCTCGGTTTCAGAGTAGACGGTCACGACTAGATCCATGGCTTCCCAACACAACGTTGGTAACCCCGAAGCTAAGCCCTCTAACCCAAATAACCCGCCTCCACATTTCACAGAACTTACCAACAGCATCAACCGACTGACCAAGAAGAACCAAGCCTTGATCAATGCCTTACTCCAGCGTGACCTGCCTATCGCACCCCCACCGAAACCAATAGTTCCCCCGCACCCAGAACAAGCCCACCATCACCATCAATTCCCACCACACGTGCCTTAAGGAACATTTCCACCCTTCGCCCCGCGACCCCAACCATAGAATCTTGATGGTCTGTACCCTTCTCGGTCAGGCTTGCAACCTCAACAAGATATGCCACCACCTTTCCATAACCACCCCTTACTACATCAAGCAGTCGCCCACGAAGGTGAGGCTAGCAGTGTTCAACCCCCGATCCCTGTCTGTGGAGATAATGCTCCTGTTTGGGATGAAGAACTACGGGCCATGAAACTCCAACTACAGAGGGTTATACAGAACATACACCACAAGGCTTCATCCACCGCCAACTCTCCTTTTACCGTTTCCATCTAGGATAAAGCTCTCCCCTCCCTCCCCAAAGTTTAAAATGCCATCGATCGACACCTTCGATGGCACCACCGATCTTGTCGACCATATAAAAGCATATCAGACACTCATGATCTTATATGCCTTTCCAGATGAAATCATGTATCGCTCCTTTCTGCGTTGAAGTGGTTGACACGCCTTTGGTTCGGCCACCCCCAGCACTTCGACCACTTCATTTTGCCACCAAATAATCCTTTTGTGCCATTTCATTGGTGCTCAGCGACAACAACATCCAGCCACTCAACTGCTAAACATCCGGCAGATAGAATGGGAGTCATTACGCAGCTATGTCACCCACTTCAACACCGAAACCCTACATTCATGGCCGGTTTGCGTCCGTCCAATTTCCTCTTCTCCTTCTCCAAAAATCCCACGACCACCATGGCCTTCCTTCTTGCCAAGGCTCAAAAATACATGAATGCTGAAGACTATTTTACAGCTCGCCAAGACTCCACATCCAAAGCCCCACCCTCCAAGGACAAAAGAAAAGAGCTTGAACCCCGACCCTCGCAATATATGTACTAACCCCCATCACACCCGGATCGGCCGGCACGCCCGGACCGACTGGCCCCAACCCGCCCACCTGATCGGTTCGAGCGACACACCCCCTTTAATTCACCCATGGAGCAAGTTCTGAACCAAAATCAATGAGACTATAACCTGAAATGGACTAAACCATCCAGGTCTCCCTCCAACCGACGAGATCAATCCAAGTACTATCGCTTCCATCAGGACCACGGCCACAACACTGACGAATGTGTCAACCTTAAAGACCAGGTCAAGGACCTCATCCGCCAGGGACGCCTCAGCCGATTCATAGCAGCCCGATCCCTACAGAGGCCTAAAATCGGCCCCCTCAACCAATAACAGCCAACTCATTCCCCCTCGACGACCAGCACAACCCGAGCAGAATGATGACCGGCTTCAGCACCAACCTTGAGCTCATGGGGACCCTCCCTCCCCCCGTTAGGTGAAATAAAGGTCATTGCCGATAGCCTCACGTACGGCGAACCGTCGCGGTCAGCGCAACGAGCTGAGCTCCAAAAAATTCGACATGGATCTGATAAAGAGGTAGCCACGGTAAACCGACCCTACAAGCAACCCAAGCAATGGTCCAAGCCAGTCACCTTTACAGCGGCAGACTGCACAGGTGTTCTTTATCCTCATAACGACCCTTTTGTCATCTTCACTCTCTTATCAAACTACAAAGTTAGGAGAGTTCTAGTCGACAACGGCAGCTCCTCAGACATAATATTCCTCAACGCCTACTGCCAACTAAAGGTCGGGGAAGAGAAGTTGTCCCCTTTGCAAACCCCTCTGGTAGGCTTCATCGGCGATCGGGTCACATCCATGGGCTCCATCGACCTCCCATCACCATCGGAGAGTATCCACGACAGTCCACCAAACTTCTTACTTTTCTCGTTGTCGACTGTCCTTCGGCTTACAACATCATATTAGGGCGCATCGCCCTTAATGCCCTTCAAGCTGTAACCTCCACGTACCATCTAGTTATAAAGTTTCCCACTGACCACGGGGCCGGCACTGTGAAGGGTGAACAGACGGTAGCCCAGGAGTGCTACGTCGCCTCATTAAAGGAAGTTAAAATGAAAGAAGCCATGATCATTGTAGGCCTCGATGTTAGAGATGAGGAAAAGTTAGTTAGAGGGGAACCAGTAGAGGAACTTGTCGAAATGCCTATTGATCCCACCGATTCAACAAAGACAGCTAAGATTGGCACCCAGCTGTCTTCTCAAGCTAAGGTTGATCTCACAGCTCTCTTAGCCGAGCACAATGATGTCTTTGCTTGGACCCATTCAAATATGCCAAGTATCGACCCTTCTTTTATTACCCATCGTCTCAGCATTGAACCCCAATTCCTACCGTTCTACCAAAAGCAATGCATTTTTCATCCAGAACGTAACAGTCTCATCACCGTTGAGGTTAACAAGCTGTTAAAGGCACAGTTCATCAGAAATATGGATTATCCCAGATGGTTGTCCAATGTGGTCTTGGTCCACAAAAACAACGAAAAATGGTGACTCTGCGTCGACTATTCCAACCTCAACTGAGCCTACCCCAAAGATAGCTACCCCTTTTCCCGGATAGATCTCTTGGTTGACGCAACTGCGGGACGTCAGATGCTTAGTTTCATGGATGCTTTCTCCGGCTATAATTAGATCTTAATGCACGCAGCCGACCAGAAACATACCTTTTTCATCACTGACAGAGGATCTTATCACTACCGTGTCATGTCGTTCAGTTTGAAAAATGTTGGCGCCACTTACCAATGCCTGGTTAACGCCTCCTTTCAACACCAGATAGGTTAGAATATGGAAGTCTACGTCAAAGACATGCTCGTCAAGAGAAAACTCTCATCCGATCACTTGGCGAACCTGCGCGAGACTTTCCAAACCTTACACAAGTACCAGATAAAACTGAATCTGAAAACGTGCGCCTTTGGTGTTAGATCTGGTAAGTGTTTGAGGTTCATGGTTAGCCAAAGAGGCATTAAGGACAACCCAAAAAAGATCAAGGCCCTAATAGAAATGCAGTCTCCCAAGACGATCAAGAAGGTTCAGCGACTTACAAGTAGAGTTGTTGCCCTCAACCGTTTCATCTCACGAGCGACTGACAAATGCCTTTCATTCTTCAAAGTCCTTCGGCAGGCCTTCGAATGGAACACCGAGTCTGATGAGGCCTTCCAACAACTCAAACAGTGCATGGCCAACCCTTCTCTTCTCTCTCAAGCGTTGCCAGGCGAAACCCTCTTCCTCTACTTAGCTGTGTCCTACACCGCTGTTAGTGCTGCCCTCATCAGGGAAGACGGATTAGTACAGCGCCCGATTTATTACATTAGCCGCGCACTCAGAGGAGCCAACAGAGCTACCCTCTATTAGAAAAAATGGCTCTCACCCTGGTCATCGCCTCCAGATCCCTCTGACCCTATTTTCAAGCTCATTCCATAGTGATTCTCACCGACCAGCCTTTGAAAAAGATCATGCAACAACCAGAATCATCAGGCAGGCTGATGTAGTGGTTCGTTGAACTAAGTCAGTATGACATCTCTTACCGACCACAAACAGCCATCAAAGGCCAGGCTGTCACCGACTTTATCTTGGAATTCTCAAATCCAATCCCGCACGCGCCCCCTCCACCAGCTCTCACCCCTATTAAAGAGGAAGACCCCCATTCTTGGACTCTTTGTGTCGACGGTTTATCCCGCAAAGAGGGTAGTGGAGCCGGTTTAATCCTTACCACCCCAGAAAGAGAATACTTCAAATGCACCCTCCGATTCCTATTTGCAGCAAGTAACAACCAAGCTAAATATGAAGCTCTCATAGCAGGTCTCTAACTGGCTAAAAATATCGGAGTCAACCATCTCCAAGTATTTAGCGACTCATGGTTGGTAGTCGGCCAGATAACGAACGAGTTTGATGCCAAAGAAGAAGCCATACGATCATACAGGGACATTGCTCTTCCTCTAACCCGCCTCTTTAATAGTTTCCGTATCGACATGTCCCCAGGTCAGAAAACTCCCAAGCAAACAAGGTGGCACAGTTAGCCTCAGCCGACCAATCAGACCTTTGCCATGGCATCAGGGTTGAGTACCTGACCCATCTAGCAGTCTCACCAGATCGACGAGCAATTCACCTACTCCAAGACGAGCCCATCTCATAGGCCCAAGACATCATCGCATTCCTTGAGCAAGGAACACTCCTAGCAGTCAAGCTCGAGGCCGCCAACATCAGGACTCGGTCGTCGAATTACGTCATTTTCAGTGGCACCCTGTATAAGAGGGGATTCTCACGACCATATCTTAGATGCCTCAATAGTGACCAGGCAACTTATGTAATGAGAGAAATACATGAGGAAGTTTGTGGGAATCATTCTGGGGGACGATCTCTGGCTCATAAAATTCTCCGAATAGGTTACTTTTGGCCCACACTCAGTCAAGACGCCGCTGATTTTGTGATGAAATGCGACAAATGCTAGCACTTCGCTAACATCTCCCACCCCCTCTAACAGAGTTGATCACGCTTAGCAGCCCTTGTCCCTTCGCTAAGTGAGGAATCGATCTCGTAGATCCCTTGCCGACTGGTAGGGGTCAAGTAAAGTTCGTCGTCGTGGCCAACGATTACTTCACTAAGTGGGTCGAAGCGGAACCTCTCGCCAAGATTACTGAGCAGAATATTACTAAGTTCATCTAGTAGTCCATTATGTGTCGTTTTGGGATTCCCCAAGCCATTATCTCTAACAATGGCAAATAATTCGACAACGCCAAATTCAAAAAATTTTGTGCAAAACTCAACATCAAGACCTATTTTTCCTCCCCAGGCCATCCTCAAGCCAACGGTCCGATGGAGGTTACCAATCGCTCCTTGCTACAAATCATCAAGACCAAGCTGGTAGCCGCCAAGGGCCTCTAGGCAGAAGAATTGCCCAATGTCCTCTATTGGACGACCGCTCAGACTCCAGCTGTAGAGACCCCATTTCATCTAACATACGGTGTCGAAGCAGTCATCCTTGTGGAAGTCGGCCTACCAACACCCAGAGTTATCCACCACAATCCAAACCTAAACGAACACCTTCGGAGAGCTAACCTAGACCTCATCGAGGAATTATGAGAAACAGTCGTCGTCCGACTGGCCTCATATCAACAGAAAGTAAGGATGCACTATGATCGCAAAGTCCGACCGAGGGCGTTCACAGTGGGAGATCTCGTCTTACGAGAAGCCACTCTCGCCACCAAAAACCCAACCGAGGGCAAGCTGGCAGCCAAGTGGGAAAGCTCTTACATCGTTAAAACACGACCCCGCCCAGGCACATATCGTCTCTAAGACATGGAAGGTGGAGACCTTCCCCATCCATGGAATGCCGAACACTTGAAACGTTATTTTTAATAAAACGGCAGTCCTTACTTTTTATATTGTTATCTGTTTCATTTTGGTGATCAGGACACTTGTCCATTTTTGGCTCTTGCCAGGCCATGCATGTATTTATGATTGCAAGACTCTGACAACAATTCAAGATTCTCATTATTTGTGTCGTGCCTTGATCCAAAATTAAACAAAATTTACTGAGTTAAACATAGCTTCAGCCAGACTAAGCCCTTTAAAGCCTCAGCCAGACTGAGTTAAACATAGCCTCAACCAGACTGAGCACTCCAGAGCCTCAGCCAGACTAAGCATGAAGAACTCAACTAGACTAAATTAAACATGGCCTCAACTAGACTGAGCCTTCCAGAGCCTCAGGCAGACTGAGTTAAACATAGCCTCAGCCAGACTGAGCCTGTTGAGCTCAGCCCGACTGAGCCTGAAGAGCTTAACCAGACTGATCTAAGCAAAACCTCAGCCCGACTGAGCAATTCTTATAACTTCACTTTATTACAAATTGTCGTGACAAGCCATTTTGACAAATTTTTGGCAAATAAGCCACATGCTTCGCTTAATTCATTTATTGATCTCCCTAGACAAATTATTGTAAGTTCTTTACAAATTTCAAGCAACTTTATTATAAACACACGTTCTTTACAAATTTCAAGCAAATTTATTACGACCACAAGTTCTTTTTAAAATTTCAATCATTCTTTACAAGGAGTTCTCTCAAAAACTAAAACTAAATACAACCAAAAAAGAAAAAAAGAGAGAAGAGCAGCAAAACCAAAAGCCCAGTCCTCATTCCCCTTCACTGGACACCAAGTCTTCCTCTTCCACCCCCCTCATCCAGGGGAGTCTGGGCGATGTCCTCCTCTCTTGGCTTCACCAAGCTAAAGTCCATATCTGGAAACAGCTCATGCGCTCTATATTTGAAGCTCGTCTAGCCGTTTTCCCAGTACTAGCTCATTTCATGCTTGTAGTAGTCTGACTGCTAAAAACCTTGGATTATATCTTTTTCGGTCCTCCCAGTAGCCGCCACTCCTGATGGGCCAACACCTCCTTCACCTTCTCTGGCCAAGCCCCTCGCCACCACTGCGTCAATGGCCATTTGGAATTCAAGAGACGCCTTAAACTGCTCTACCGCCGCAATACATAGGTCTGGATAGGCCGCCCTCTCAGACGCCATTATCCTAGTTAACTCTGCCGTCTTGGCCTTCTCCTTTCCAAGGCCTTCTCCAACTCTGCAATGCGCACATCTGCTTCTTTTTTGTCCTTCAGGGCTTGGTCGCGCAACTCTTCATTATTGGTGAGGCCTCTTTCAACCTTTCCTTGGCAGTGTTGCAGGCTTCTTGGACTTCACCTACTTTCTTCCGCTTGCCCGCCAGCTCAAACTCTAGTGATACCACCTTATGGCGAACCACTTCCAGTTCAGATTTGGTGACTGACAGGTCAGAGGTAAACCCAGCCTGGCTTACCCTGGTGCGCTCGGCCAAGTACCCCTGCACTACTGCCAAAACCTCCATCTTCTTCGCCCTCTGAGCATAGGCTAGACCCTTCGCGCAAGCGATGTGCACTGCTTTTCTC
The DNA here is from genome assembly GCA_025200525.1 of Camellia lanceoleosa. Classification (NCBI taxonomy): domain Eukaryota; kingdom Viridiplantae; phylum Streptophyta; class Magnoliopsida; order Ericales; family Theaceae; genus Camellia; species Camellia lanceoleosa. The sequence goes on from CM045770.1 coordinate 93,164,744, forward strand.
CAGCCCGCCATCTCTGCCCTTAAGTTTTGTAATTGCGCCTGCACCCGTTCCAGTTAGGCCTTCAACGACTCTGCCTCCATCTTCACCCCTATTGCCTTGCCCAGTAGGGCCTCCGCTAGGGTCGCCATTTCCATCTGCGCCAAGTAGAGCCCTCTCACGAGGTCGACCTTTGTAAATTGGGCCATACTCCGCATAGCCACATCCTCAACGACACCTAACAAACAGTCTACGGTGACCCTGGCTTCGCCCCCCATCACCCGCCAAGCAATCGACCACCGCGCGAACGTGATGCATGGTGGTCTTCAGCGCAGCGTTGGTCTCTCTTCTACCCGCCCACTCTCTCCCTAGCTCTTGACTTGGGGGGCACATCTTGCAAGGGCACGTCTTTGGAGGGCAGATCGGCTAACTAATCAATTTTTACCAACTTCTTTTGCCCCGCCTGATTCATCCACCACTTGGGAACTTGGCCACACCCTCCTCCGCCCCCACATTAGCCCTAGCCTCCCCCTTTGAATTAGGGACAACTCCACTAACCCACTTTCGCCTTCTTCCCCACTGGTCCTCCTACCCTCCCTTCTGCAACTTCCTTTTCTTCTTCTTCAATACTGCATCCACCTTTCTCTTGCTTTTTTCCTTCAGCGGATTGGCTGGCACCCGCAAAGGCACAAAGTTGGCTAGGTCTTTCTCTCTCAATGGCTTAGGACGTGGTCTGACCGACCTCTTCACAACCAGCTTCGACGCTGGGCCTAATTCTTTCTCCTTATATTTTTTCGCCTTTGTAAAAGCTCGCTTGTCCTCCTCCTCTTGAGCTTTCCTCCTCACCTCCATCTCCTCTAATGTTGGGTCTCCTTCGACTGGTTGCGGCCCTAGATTTAGGGTGAACAAGGCTGAGAGCAGGATGAGGTCGTTCCACTTTAGCCCCTCTCTCTCCCTCTAGTCCTTCATCCGTTTGACCCTCCTCTCCGCCTCAGCGTCCAACTTTGGCTCCCAAGACTTGGTGGGGACTTTCCAAATTGTATGCATCTCTCTTACGCCGCTCACCGACATAAAAAAACCACTTTGGCCGCCAACCCTTCCCCAATGATGGGAGTCCGGCCACCAATCCCCTTCCTGCTACGGCTTGTAGAGTCACCCATGTCTCTTGTTGCCCTGACACCTTGTAGTAGGAGAAAAACTCATCCACCATCATCATCTCCCCCCCTTCCCCGGTCGTCCACGGCCACGCAATTGGATAGGCGAACAGATTCTTCCACACGTTCAGCATCAGCTACCCTGGGGCCACCTCCAGGCGATTTAACACATCTATCACTAGCTGTGGGATGGGCAACCTTAGGCCCCCACGCAACGCCTCTTCATACAATGCGAACTCCATCGGTCGCGCATCTGATACCCTCTCCTTCGTCGTCGACAACCTCAACTCTATGTCGGCCGAAATCTAATATCTGCTACGCAACTCCTCTAGATCCTCTATCGTTAGAGTGAATTTGTCCACCTTTGTATGCCAGTGGTCCGGTGCCATTTAGCTAATCGGTTGCACCGTCGAGATCATTGTCGACCCCAGGGACCGCGCCGGCCGCTCTGCCGCCCTCTCCACCTGCCTTTTCGCCCTATACTGCTCCACCAACTCCATCCCATCATCCTCTCCTAATGCATCTACTCCCATGGCTGGTGCTTTATATTGTGCCATCTCCTTCACGTTTTTAACTATTGCTTCGATTGCAAAGGCAAGACAGTTTGCAATATGCCAGATGCGCGAATCTCCCGCGATGAAGGAACTTAAGTCGGGAATATGCTAGTTTTTTGCAATAAGGTAGGTAAAATGCACAAGTCCAAAAGCCGAAGTCGGGAATATGCTAGTTTTTCATGCATTACTTGTTATTTTTATCCATTGCTATATAGTCAGATTTGTTTGGTAGAAGTGATGGGTCATGCTAATTAAAGTTCTATGAGTTTCTTTTTGCTCATAGTTGTCCAATACTATCAACTATAAAATTGGTGGTAACATTAATTTGCTATATTCATGTAAAATTATGCTTTGGAATCATTTTTTAATCAGAATCAGCTTGTTTGTTTATGATGGAGTTTGTGCATAAATGAGTGGTGCCAAATTTATTTATTTTGAAATATTTGTTTTAATATATGTATCTTGTGAAATTTGAAAATATCTTATTTCAAAATGAAAACTAGTTAATATTGAAGTTCACTACATTTGTGATCTTGAAAGGGCAAGTGTTTGATACTAAGTATTTATCTTTGTTGAATTTTGACTTCAGATTGTGACATTTATCTCCACGTTAAACTTTCAGATGAGTCCATAGTTCCAAAAAAAAAAAAAAAAACTTTCAGATGAGTCCATTCAATAGCTCGCCTTGTGCTATTCTTGATCCATCAAGATACTTGAAGAAAATGTGTCATAATTGTGTTGATCAAGAAGTTTTTCCCATTGCATCAATAGTTGTTATAACCTTAGAGTTTATGCATTTATTCTTGTTACATTATTTGAACTAAACAAAACCTTCAATGATCTTTTATTACATAGAATTAGTAAAGTAACACCAAAATAGAAATCACTACAAATGCTGACTTATACATGATTCATATTAATTGAACTGAATGACCCAAAAAGTATGGGGTCTTCTTGCTGCATTCCATCTTTAGTTTGGTTAGAAAACTTTTGAGCATTGGTTCCACTTGTTTGTGAGATAGCGAAACGCGCGAATTCACTTCCTGTGGGTTGCAAGCAATAGTTCATGCACCCATGTTACATAACATGGATGACTCCTCAACTTTCTTAAACAATATGGTATTTATTCTCCTTAGAGTGGTGGTAGAGCTAGTGACAGTGGGAGGAGGAGTTTGGTGCTAGTGAAATAGAAAGAACTTGTTAAGGAATATTTTCTTCCTGTTTTGAAGTTTCTAAACTTATCAATTACCAATAAAAATGCATATCAATTAGTTTCTTCGTTTCAAGTACGTATATATCATTACTTTAAAAAACTTGGTTCCTAAGTAACACAAATACAAACACACAACATGGACAAGCCGACACATTGATTTTCAAAACATGTAGGACACCACACGCTTGGGACAAATTAAAATTTTATAATTTTATATATTTATTATATGTAACATACACTAATTACATTAAAAATTATATATTTCATAACTTAAATATCAAGATATCATTTATGTAAAAATTACATTCTAAATAATACAAAATAATTACAGAACATTATAATACACATGATATATTTATTTATCATATAAATGTTTTAAAACATAGTTAGAGTGCATACATTGTGTTTTGAAAAATGTAAAACATTGTTATTATGAAGAAATCATCACATAGGACATATTTAGAGAGTTCAAGAAGTGTTGTTGCTGAAATATTCCCGAAATGTCTAATATTATGAATATGATTTTTAATCAAGACACGTAGTAGTGTTGGACATGTTTTTAAAAGTGTCTGATGAGTGTCAATGTTCGACATGAGTGTCCAACGTGACACACTTTCTTTTTGAAAATGTTCGTGCATCTTAGGTTGGTTCATTATTCCTACACATCTTACTTATTGTTATTACTTGCTTTGTCCCATCTTTGGCATGCTTGGGAGCATTCGTTCCATTTCTTTTTGAGATGGCCAAACCCTTGGATCAACTTCCCTTGGAAGATGAACAATAGTGCCGGCACCCACAATACATAGTATGGCAGAGCCAACCTTGTCTAGGCAAAGTTTTAAAAATGAGGCCCTTTATAGACTTAAAAAACATTACCATCTATTCAAAAAATTTATCCCAACAAATATCATGAAAAGAAGGTCTATAATATAAGATTTGAAGTTGGTATGATGCTTCTATGTAAATTTTCTAGATATGTAATATTATTATACACATAATCACCAAATATATATATATATATATTGTTAGTACCCACATAAACTATGTTTGCATATATAATCACTAAAATTTACTTATACAAATTTAGACATGAAGAAAATCATTACAAAGCTCAAAAAGACAAAAATTGAGTCTTGTTTTCTGTATAATTTGGCAAAATTTAGTTGACAATAAGAAAAAACATCACCAATCTATCCAAATAAAAATAATAATAACAAAATCAAAAATTATAATACCAAATCGAAATTAAACCTAAAGTATTAGTTAAATATTGCTCTTCTGGCATTTTTAGGTGCAAATTATTAAAGGTTATGTATAATTTGTAAGGACCTTTAGTTTAATTGTGAACTTAGATTAGTTGAATTGGGCCTTTATTTTTGGACCTACTAATAATAAAAGAGTTAACTTTTTGGACCTTTAGTTTGGATTGTTAATGTATATTAGTTGGATTGGGCTTTTATTTTTGGACTTACCAATACAATAAGAATTAAAAATTTTGGGGCCCCCAAAATTTGGCAAAATATGGGGGACTTAGGCAATGGCCTTCTTCGTCTTGGGCCAGGGCTGGCCCTATAGTGTGGACAACCCGTTAATTTGAGTGGCTTTTCTTGCACCTTCCTTGAATGTCCTCGCAAGTTCATCTTTCTTATTGTGATGCTTAAAATTTTATTGCGTCTCTTACTCTAAAACTTGTGTGGTGTATATATATTGTGAATGGGAAAATATGAATAACGGCTGATCAAAAAAAAAAGAAAATATGAATAACGTATGTCTTTATAAGGGAAGAATTTGAAATGTTATGTAGAGAATCTACTACATTGTAAAATTTGGTCAAATCAATCTTGCAAAAGATTATGGCAATTTGGTTGTTTAATTTAAGATTTTACAATTAAAGATCCTTCTTATAATTCAGAAAAAAGAAATGAAATTTTTTTTGCATTGTGGATTGTTGTTTGTTGAATTGTGGATCGGATTGTTTATCTTTTCATATTTCTTAGAAAGTATTTGTATAGATGTGAAAAAAGAAGAAAAAAAGGAATAATTATTTCAATCTCAAGTAAGTGCTCTTGGTTTAATTTTGCAACTAAAAATGCAAGAAGCGTAATGCTTAAGTGATACTGTAGTGTAGTTGGTTTAATTTTTTCTTTTTTAATGTTACTACTCTAAATTTTTATTTGGTATTATTTCTTGTAAACGGTTAAATTATAACGCACCCTAAATTTTACCTTTTTAATTTTTTGTAATAATTTTTTTTTTTTAGTTGATTTTATCTTTTTGAGTGGTATGTATATAGGCCCCATTTTAGGGTTGGTGGTGACTCTTGGTTGCTCCAAAACTGAACTAAAAGAAGCCTTTGATATAATTCATTACATAGATACCAAAAGATAAAACTAAAAAAACATTATAAGAAAGTAAAAAGAAAAAATAAAATAAAATTGCATACAAGATTCACTAAATTTTCTTCTTACTGAAATGCATATTTTATTTTTGGATGATTGAAGAACAAAGCATTTTAAGGGGAGTAAATGTGAGGAAAGAATGCATTGAGGTCCTCTGGCAAATCCTCTTCATTATCACCATTCATTCTGTCAACAACAGACCCTGATGGCATCCCCATATCACTCACCCCACTTGGACCCGGCATGTCCTGATTAAGAGCCATTGTTTCTATGAACCAGTTGTCATTCATCAACTGCTCTATGCATGTTGCTTCAGTACTAGTGTGAGCTTGGAACGCTTCGTCCACTTCAATCATTCTCGGACGAGGAGCAGGAGCGAGAGCTGGCGATAGAGGAAGAGCATGCTGTCTGCGTGCTCTCTCTCTTTTCTCAAGCTGCATCAGCTTATCACCTGTTAACAATGACAAATAATTTAGTCTCATTATGTCAAGTTGATATAGATTGCTACCTTCAAAGATTTGATTCATGATTTCTTGAATTTCTTTCTTATCATTATTTTTCTTTTCCATATTGTTCTTATGGGTCTCCTGCGTGACCCTTTGTGTGAGCAAGCCTTCATATGTCGTCATTTTCTCGCTTCGTTCTACTATTGGGATACTGAGGAACCTTTCAAACATTTGTTTCATGTGCCCGTAAGATGGCCAAACTGCAAGATCGTCTTCGTCTTGACTGTAAACAAGAACACCAATTTCCACATCGCATAGGGTGGACAGGTCTCCGGCTTTCTTGAATATGCTAGCCCTTCTTCTTTTAAGAGTGGATTTCCTTGAAGAGTCATTGACTATCCATTCAAGTTTAATCTTATTTCCTGTCATTTTTGGTGATTTACTATGTTTTTTTCCTTTTCAAAGCACACTCGATGGTATTTATAGTGCTCAAAGTAGATGAGAATCAATAGGTTACCATTTTAGGGGCATGAGAGTATTACCCGGGAGGCTTTCGGGTGTATAACAATCAAGAAAGTTTTAATGTGACTTTGGTTGCCTAAATAAGAGATGTTAATTGTGAGTGAGGTAAATATGGTAACAATCAATTAAATCATGATGATACAATCCAAAATCAGGTCTTTATTGATCGCATTAAAACGGTTTGACTCTTAAAAGATTTGGCCAAATTTTATTTTATCCCTGTGAGTATAGGCCATGTGCACAAGGATCAAAATTTCATTTTAATAGTTTGTTTTGGGTATCTTGGAAATGGAAAGGTTTCATAAACATTTTGAAAACAAAAGGGAAATGCTAAAAGAATTTGAAAATTTTTAAAAAAACTAAAACCTTTATAATGTTGTTACATTCCCAATAAGTAAATACTTTCACACTAAATGCACGGATACTTTAAAGAAAGTGACGTATTAATGTCAAACACGTGTCGGGCACCAACACTCCCGAACACGTGTTTGATACTCTTTTTTTTGGACACGTCAGACACTCATTTTGCCACATCTCCATCACTACCTGACCATATGTATAAACATGAGACCAATACTTCTTGAACATTTGCTAATGTATAGTTTTCAAAGTTTGAGAATCTTATGTTGGGTGTTTTTAAAAAGTTTGAGAATCCTATGTTTTCAAAGTTTAAGACTTAAGTTTGGAGTTAATTGCAATATAAAACTAGTATATTGTATCTGACTTTTGGAGACTCAACTGGTATTTAATTATATTGGTGGCAGTTGATACATTGAGCATTGCAAAGTCTTTTGCATGCTTAATATCTCATTGATCCAATTGGTAGCTATATCACTTTGTGTCTGTTTGGAAGACAAGAGGTCTCAAACCTTTTGTATTGCTACTGCTGCTGATATAGATTTATGATGATGTAGTAATTCCAACGGAAGATGGGCCTCGGTTGATCCACACTTCTGACGGCTTTGCTGGTCTTGAAGCCCACAGGAGGTGCCTGCAAAAAGGTCCAAAAGGGGAGGTAATCCCCGGCAAACCCTCCAACAATCCAATTAGAATTAGATTGACTATATGGAGAGAGAAGAGGAGAACGAATAACTTAACCTTTTACCTATTTCGGAAGCTGTCTTTATCATTTTCTCATCATTTCCTTGTCTATTACAGACTGCCACGTTGGCCGAAAGTGTACATTCTAACTCGCATCGTTCATGGTGTGTCTGCCTCCTCCGACGTGAAAGGGTTGTCGTATTTGCTGATGTGTGGGTGCGATAACTTTGCAGGATCTTTATCTGTCTACGTAGCTAGGCTTCTGTTTGACAAGTGTTTGAATGTTGTTGGCCTAGGCCTAATGTTGATTTGTCAGAATTGTTGGACTTTGATCACTGGGATATGAACTGGGCCCTGATTCGTGGGTTGGACCCTCTTGGATGCCCATTAGTATCATGTTTCAAAATGAGTGCTGCTATTAGCATCTCATCAATTATTTTGTACTCTCATTTCTTTGGACCTTACTAATAAATTTTAAAATTCTTAAAAAAAAATTTCTCCTCCCAAATAATACTAAAACTATCTTTGTAAAAATATTATAGTCATTCAATTAAATGCATACCCCTACACCCCAAAAAGCCTCTCTCTCAAAAATTCTTACAAAACTCACGAAAGTGATTATTACTTCATCTATACATACTTGTTCATGACCTGAGAAAATAAATGTAGGATTTTTTTTGTTGTTGATTCAAAATTTCCTTTTTTGTGGATTATGCAATCTCTATGAGTTTCAGTTATCTGTTCACGAACAAATAAAAAATGTTTGATTACCTATTTCCGAACAAATGAACAATGTTCGGACTTGTGTTCTCGAATTTTGGACATATGTTCTGGAGTTCAGTCTCGATTTTACAAATTTTGAACATAATACAACAACTTATTAACAATTTTTTTTTTTTTTTTGGATAACAATCCAACTCAACATAACCAAAAAATTATCAAATAAATTGTCAAATACTAATAATAAATACATATAAGAAAACCATGCATTATCAAAACTATTTCATTATTTTTTTTGATTTTTTTTTCATTCAAAAACTATTTTTTTTTTTTTAAATGACAAAATTAGGTCTTATATTTTTCACACAAAAATACTAAATATCAACACTTGCATTTGATAAAAGGATTTCTAAATTGAAAACAAATTGAAAACATAACAGAATATCTAAACTCTTTTTCAATTGAAAATATAAACAGAATATCTAAATAAATTGAGAACACAAAATCTTATAAATTACTAGGGGTGCTCGCGGTTTGGCGGTTCAGTTGCAACCAAAGAAACCTCAAATCTGCCATCCGTTCAAAACTAGGCGGATAGGAAAAAATCAATCTACAACCGTCCACTCGTCATTACGCATCCGTCCAAAATATGGCGGATCAACTTAGTTCAGTCGATTTATATGAATCGGAATATCCACTGCACACCCCTAGAATATTCACACTTTTCAAAAAAAAAAATCATATTTCCAATGTTTGGTTTGATTTTCTAAAATTCCTTTTTAAAATTTTTAAAAAAATAAAAATTAATTTGACAAAAATAAACATCAAAAATATATTTTTAAATTTTAAAAAATTATTTCTACTCTCCAAAAAGATAAAACTATATAACAATAATATGTACTTTTATTTTTTCATTTTTTTCACAAAACTAAATTTTAGATTTTTAGAAAAAAATTTCAAAACATACTTTCAAAAACCAAACCAAAACATGACCATCTTCCATCATTATAACCAAATGTGAGCCTTTTAAGAATATTTTTTAGAGTCATTAGAATATGCTCCTACAGGGTTATAAATAGGTTACTTGTAATAATTAATTTACCAACTTTAATACGATCTCCTCTTTCTCGTAATTTTCTCCTCCCATCTAATTCGAACATGGTATAGAACTATAGGTTAAACTCCTGAATTTTTATCTTACCGGCAGGCAGCCCTTATACCTTACCCGTCCACTGGATCTGCTGTCCCCACTTCTCATGTTTGAATCCAACACTACTTCACCTCATTAACAGGGTCTCATATCTCAACCTATCTGTATCGGAGTACATCCGTGGCAGTAAACTGGTCGCTGGTCCATCACTCACATTTTTTTTGTCTCTAGCCTAGTAAATTCAGTTTCATTAATGAATGTCTAAGCAACTCCGCCTCTACTTTTGTTGCTGTCAAGCCAATCATATCATCTAGACTCGTGTTAATCTATCAAATGCAAGGAAAAGAAACATTCAACCAGTCATAATAAGAAAATTGGCATTCAATATTCTCTTAATTATCACAAATAGTCCAGTAGTGTGAAGATTTACAGAAGTTTGATGGAGTCCGGAAGGAGAGGATGGAAAATTTCTTTGGAGAAAGAGGGACCGATTTGAACTTCAAATACTAACAAGGGAAAAAAATACACAAAGTAAAAAGAAAAACAAAACAAAACACAACACAACACAACACAACACAACACAACACAACGGACTTCACAGTGAAATCTACAAACCACTTGAAACTCAATCAGAAGAAGCTGTTATACTGATTAGTAAGGGAATTCTTGAGATTCGAATAAAGGCCGTAGAGGGAGTACTGGCGAAGGTTCTTCACCTCATACCAAGAGTTGAAAACTGACTCGTGCTTATCAGTGCCAGAGAACGCCAGTTGTATCCCGAGGCTACAATCTACAGAACCGCCATGGTTCTTACAGCTGCTTGTTTTGATTGCACAGTCCTGATTATTGAGGCACACAAAGTTAGAGTTGCCTGAGCATGTGGCACAGCCATCTCTCTTCCAATACAAGTTTTCCAGCCTACCCTTGTTGAATTCAAGAACCTGCATTCACAACATAATGCAAGTTCTAGTATATATGTAATGGAGATTAAATTCAGGTAAAAAATTGCAAACATGACGATGTTATCTCCTTACAAGAGTAAAGCTGGTAACAGAGTATGTACTATTTGCAACGAAAGCAGGGGAAGATCTTGCAGCATATTTTCGACCAGCAAATGCAACCATATACCCACCAGTAGAATCCTGACAAACCCAAAAAGATAACAGAAGATTAAGGCTCTATTTGAATGATGGGTTTGAAATAAAGGGATTAAAGATTAAACTTTATAAAATTGTAGGAATGTTAACTATTGGAGATAGATTGATAATTCTAAAGTAGATGACTGAATAGAGATAGTGGAGATGCATTTTGTTAGCATCCTTTTTACTAATAGATCATTGATGGAAGGATTTCAAATAACTATGTTTACCAAGTTATTTCAAATCCATCAATGTTAAGGCTCCCAAATTTTTTGAATCTAAATCTAAAATACTACATTGAAAAAGGATATACTCCTTGAATGAGTGATGCCAAATCCATTCTTTTGAAATTAAAAATTCTGAATGCAACCTGAGTTATATAGTAGTACAGCATGCTTTGCTTACAGTGTAGAAGTTCAAAAATGCCCCACAACATTAGCATAGTTTCATCGAATGTGATTTTTTGTCGTATTGACATTAAATTTCATTAATACTAGCTATCAATGCAATAAAACTACAGTGTCATGTACAGATTACAAAGATCTTCCTGAATCAGGCTTGAATTTACAAGAAGGAAATAATAAACGCAAGATACCCTCTGATGGACCCTTCCACTCCTCTAATGGACCCAAGTATTGTTCTTGCAACAGTAATCAACAAATGGTAGCGTCACAAAGCACATCCTAATATCTTCTTTCATCACCAAAAGGTCACACTAAATTATGCAACATTATTAGCTGTCACAAGGTTATCTACATATCATATTTTTGTAGCATCAAAATCCATACTACCACATCAACTAAATTTTTGGAATGCAATATATGACCAATAAGTCTAAACAGCATTTTGGCAATCGTGATACTACAAATCATAGCATGTATAATAAAACAAAAATCAGAGTCAGCTTATACCAAATTGATGGCATCACCAAATCATCTACCAAATCAGAGGCAATGGCACATGTAACAGATGCTCCCCTTCCCTTCTTTTTTTTTTTTTTTTTCTTTTTTCTCTCACTATGTATTTGCATACTTATAAAAGAGAGGAAAAGATAATTAATTTTGGCCTACCAACTAAGCCTTGTGTCCCAATCACTGTAGGGCTGCATCTAAGGGTGGGAATTTTCGACATGACATGATAACACGACTAGAATTGTATACAAAGTTAGCGGGTTAGATTGATTTTTTTTTTGACACAAACATGTATATTACACGACCCGATAACACAAATATTAAAAAAAAGTCAAGTTAGTGTCAAACATACATAACACAAAGTTGACACAACACAACAATAAAGCACAGATACTCCAAAATGGGCAAGGTACGAGTATCGGATACGTATCGGATATGGATACGCGTCCGATACACCAGGATATGTATCAGATATAGCAAAAGAGTATCCGGTTTTCTTTTTTTTTAAATTTCGGATACATTTTGGGATACGCATGGCTATATGGGAGATACGTGCCAGATACTTTCGGGATACGGCAGAGGCAAAAAAACATAATATTCAAAAGTTTTTTGTGGGTCAAACCATAAAACATGTAAATTTAAATTAAAAATAAGACAAATTATCCCTCAAATCCATATGAAAAAAGAACAAAATGTGAGAAGCCCTAACCTAACCTCAAATACTCAGATCCAAGAGGCAAATCTGGCAAGGAAGGAAGCAAATCTGGTCACTCACCTTGTCTCCATCTCAATCGAGTACAGCGAACAGGTTTCTCTCTCTCTCTCTCTCTCTCTCTCTCTCTCGTTCTCTCTGCTCTTTTCTCACTGTCATCTCTATTTCTCTCACTCTTCTCTCTCACTCTCTCACACTTCTTTTTTATTTATTCCCCTTTTATCTCTTATTCTGATTCTGCTTTATTCTTTTTATTTCTCTCAAATCCCCCCCCCCCTCTTTATGTTATACTATTACTAGTGCTTTATTTCTTTTTTCTTCATCTCTTTTTTTTTTATTTTGTTTTTCCCTTTTATATTACTATATATTGTGAGTTTTGGATTATTTTAAGTGAAACCTTTGGATTGTTCCCAAATGATGATAGAAAAATGTTGTATTAATTTTACTTTTAAAAGTGAGGTTGTCTCATGTTATGAAATTTCTCTTCAAGTAATGAAATTTAATTTAATATAGCATTTCATGCATATTACATTAATAAAATTATAAAAATAATTTTTTTTACAAACATATCTCCATCATATATATATCTTGCTTTTTCAAATTTTGGCGTATCGCCGTATTTGTATCCATATCCGTATCCGTACTTCCCAGTGACACGGCTAACCCGTTTAATGAATAATTAGATACACATTTTAATATTATTTCCACTAACTAAGAAGCATGAACACTTCTAAGCAGGTGATGTATCCGTGTCAGACACCGACACTCTTCAACACGTGTCTAATACTCTTTTTTCCGTGTCCATAATTAAAAATAAAAATCTTAATTTTGAGCACGTGTCTAACACTCATTTTGCAACATGTCTGTCACTTCTTGACCATATCTATAACTAAAAAACAAACATGAGACTAATACTTATTGGACATTTGTTAACGTATGATTTCAAAGTATGAAAATTTGACATAAATATCTTATACCTTTACAAAAATGTCTAAGTCTTAAGAATAATATTGTAGAAATTTCACATAAAATTAAATGAAAAATGAAAAATATACGTAACTGTATTAGCAAATGGTTTAGAAGGATGAGAGAAATGTTGCAATTATATATGATTAGTTTTGATTTTTAACTACTATGGTCCAACAGTCTAAAAATTCATATAAGAGAATTTAATACAAGATTTACTTAATAAGTAATTATTTAATTTTGTTCATATTACATATATAAATATATTATACAATATATTCCTGGATAATATAATATTAAGATATTAATTATTAACGATGTGTCCAACCTTTGTCTACTTTTTTAGATAAAACTAAAGAATGAATTAACACTAAACTAGAAATTTGGAAAGGAGCACCAGAGTCGGAAGGGTTTGAAATTAATAGCAATGAACTTGAATATATGAAATGTAATTTCAACAAAAATAGAAGTAAAAATAATCGATAAATGAAGATTGAAAACCAGGAGATAACAAATAGTGAACATTTTTGTTACTTAGCTTCGATTATTAATAAGGATTGTGAGGTTGACGATGATACGATTCATAGAATCAACATAGGTTAGCTCAAATGGAGGAATGCATCTAACATATTATGCGATCAATGAATAACAACAAAATTGAAAGGAAAATTTTAGGGGAAAGTACCTCACAGTAAACTTTTCAAAAATTAATTACAAAATCATAAAAAGTTGTATAATTTCAATTTTTGAAAATATTTTATAGCCACCACTTAGGTGAAATTTCTCCAAAATTTTATAGAATAACCATAAGACCAATGATGCTCTACGAGATTAGGCAACTAAAAAACATGTGCATAAAATATTTATACCTAAAATGAGAATACTTAGATGGATGTATGGTAAAACTAGAAAAAATAGAATTAGAAATTAATATATTCATGATGAAATGGTGAGAGTAGCACCTATTGAAGATGAATTAAGAGAAAACAGGTTAAAATAGTTTAGACATATACAACAAAAACCTAGAGATACAACAATAAGTAAGAGTGATAGAATCACCATAAGCAAAGATGGGAGGGAAAAGAAAGACCTAGCTAAGTTAACATTGGATGTGGTGCTGAAAAATTATATGAATTTATTTAATTTAACCGAGCATATAACCCTTGATAGAGCTGAATAAAGAAAAAGAATTCATGTAGCCAACACAAGGTTTAGTTTGGTTTGATTTGGTTTGGTTTGGTTTGGTTTTGTGATAACCTAAGAAGCATGGACACTTCTAAGAGGGTGACATATCTGTGTCGGACACCGACACTCCTTAGACACTCTCGGACACATGTACAACACTCTTTTTTCTGTGTCCATAATTAAAAAGAAAAGCCTTAATTTTGAACATGTGTCCGACACTCATTTTGCAACATGTCCATCACTTCTTGACCGTGTCTATAACTAAAAAATAAACATGAGACCAACATTTATTACATATTTGCTAACATAGGGTTTTCAAAATTTGAGAATTTGATATAAATATCTTATACCCTTAAAAAATGTCTAATTCTTAAGAATAATCCCTATGAAGTATGGACACCACTCCGGAGGTGATGTACAAATGTCCGACACGTGTCAGACACGGACACGGACATGGACACGCTCTGGACACGTGTCAAACACGCTAGGACACATTGCAGACACGTTGAGGACATGCTACAGACACATTAGGACACAGTGAGGACACGTTGGGGGCACACTAAAGACCATTTTTTTCAAAAAAAATTAATTTTTTTACTAAAAAACATACCTAAAGTTAATAAATTTAATAAAATTAAATATTTGATATAAGATAAATATTAAATATTTAAAAATGACATATAATAAATATATAACATTATATGTTTTGCACATGTTCCCAACGTATCGTGTCCTGCATTTTTTAAAACTTTGCGTGTCCGCATGTCCGTGTCGTGTCACGTATCCGTGTTTGTACTTCTTAGAATAATCCTCTAGAAATTTCATATAAAATTAAATGAAAAATGAAAAAGATATGTAACTGTAGTCGCAAATGGGTTAGGAGGATAAGAGAAATGTTACAATTATAAATGTTCGTTATAGTTTGTTTGATTTTTAACTTCTGTGGTCTAGTAGTCTAAAATTTCATATTAGAGAATTTGATACAAGATTTACTTAAAATTAATTAATTATTTAATTTGTACATATTACACACACACACACACACACATATATATTATAATATATTCCTAGATAAATTAATATTAAGATATAATTATTTGTAGCGTGTCCGAACCACGTTTGTGTCGTAATTTTTTTAAATTTATCGTGTCAACATGTCTATATTGTGTCGTATCCATGTCTCGTGTACAAGATATTGGAAACAGTAAAATGCTGGACAAAAATTTTAAATGCACATGTCAAAGTCCAAAGCTGATCCTATTATACTAGTCATGTAAAATCCCAGCCAGGTTGAGATGGTTCCAGATGTATGAACAAAACTGGAAAACATCAGGAACAGTCACATGATTAGTTAAAAATATGTGATAACATTTGAAAAAAAATATTGATCTATTAACAGATTCGGGTTTGATTTTGTGGAATTATGTACTTCGAAGATCAGCTCAAGTTCTCACAAGAAAATGTTGTTGTGCCACAATAAGATATAAAGAACTCAGATAAGCTGATCCTTCCGCAAATGACTACATCAAAGCCAGCATTGAACACACACTCCCCATTATACAAATACAAATACATATATATGTAAGGAACTTTGGTTAAGATGATCTCCAAGATTGTCTTGGAAGGATTAGAAGGTAAAACACAAACAAAATAAAAGGAACTTGGTTAAGATGATCTCCAACCCTTCACCTATGACTCATTCCAATGGTGAGAATCAAAATTTTCATAAAATCTTTCTAAAGATACCTAACATATCCCAAAAACCCTCATTTAACCAATCCGTGTTTTGGGGGGGGGGGGGGGGATCTTTCTCCAATCCTTCATCTTTTAACAATTTCATCAAACTTCAGTACAAAAAGAGTTGTTATAATTTTGGTGAAAGATTTGATTCATACATGATTTGATGAAATATTTGGTGTAAACTTGATTTTATACAATTTCTATGAAAGGATTGAATCTCATTTTCACCAAAATTTTCATTAAATTTAAATTTGATAAAGTATTTGGTGAAGGATTGGAGATGATCTAAACACACACAAAAATCATCACCTCAAAATTATAGCTTAGCCTAACAATCTAACCACATCATGTTCTAAAAGAACCACAAAAAATCCCAAAGGATAAACACTTGTCAGGATCTAAATTAGCAATAAAAACACCAAATTGAAATTTCCATTTCCATTTACTCTTTATCTTCATGATCCCCCATGTTTGCAGCAACCGAACAGATCTCAGTCATCAAACCCCTAAAACTTGACCAAAAAGATCTAAAATCCCTACTCATCAAAAAGATCAATACCCTAAACATGTGTACACAGAGAGGAGTACAAAGCAATAATAACACCAAATTGAAATTCCCATTTACTCTCTCTTCATTTCCCCAAATTTGGCAGCAACCAAACAGATCCCAATCATGAAAACCCTAGAACTTGACCAAAAATATCTAAAATCCCTACTGATCAACAAGTTGTTTATCCGAAACATGAGTATAGAGATAGAGAGAGATTGGTGTACCGGAGAGAAGGTGGTGGTGTTGATGGTGAGGAGAGAGATCTCGTCGACCTTTGGGCGAAAGAGAGCGAGTTGAGAGAGAGAAAGCCTCTTGTCGCAGGGAGAGAGCTGGACCGATGTGTTGACGAAGAAGTCACCCCTAACCGAGAACGCGATCCCGAAGCTGAACCCGTCGGACTTCTGGATCGTGGTGTCCGCGCACGGCGAGTACACCGAGTTCGAGTCGCTTCTCGACTCAGCCAAATACACCAGCAACGAGAGGGTTAGGGCTGCGAAGACGATCCAGACTCTCGGAGCAGCCATTGTTGAGAGCTTCGCTGCTGTAGATGGTGGTGGTTTCAGGAGAATGGAGACTGGGGGGAGTCTAAACGATTTCAACGGCACCGTTTGGTCCAGCTGTCTTTGGGGAGAAGTTGTGAGAGTGCCTCTATTTACACACCATATTTCATCTCAAGGCACACCATTATTCAAGACACACTTTTAATAATTTGATAAATAAGAAATTTGTTCAATACACACCACAATCTTCTATCTTTACTCTTACTCACACACCTCACCCACAATTTTACATCTTTACCTTTACTCACTCACTGCACCCACGATCTTCAATCTTCCATTTTCTTAAAAAAAAATAAAATTATTACATTTTTATCCTTCTAGTCAATTACATTTTTAACCTTCATATAAATTTCTCAATCCACACAACACAAATTTTATTACGAGTTGCAATGTCAACAGTAAAGGAAAGGGCAACGCGAGTTGCTGTCATGGCAAGAACGCAAATGGATTGGGGATAGAAACAAAAAGGGAATGGTGTCGATCGGAGGGTAACGGTGGCAGAAAGAGGTAAGATGGCTGACGGCAATGGTCAATGGCAGCGGCGGGGTAGAGTTAGGGTTAGGGTTATGGTTATAGTTAAAGAAGATGAGGATATTTTGAAAATATTTAAAAATTGATAGTATGTATTGAGTGAAAAATAAAAAATCAAAATTAGGTGGTGTGCAATGAGTAATTGGTGTTTATTACGTAAGGTGCGTATCATAACCCTTTATCCTTTGTTGTCATTTTACATTAGGTTAATATTGTAATGAAAAATAAACTAATTAATGGTGTGCCTTGAGATGAAATGTGGTGTGTAAATAGAGGCACCCAAGTTGTGAACAATGCACGCTGTCAACTGTTGTGGTAAAGCTTACATTACCCCCATCATTTTTTAAAATTACAAAACATTATTTGAACATCACCAATAATATGATTTCAACTTAAAAAAATGATATACATTTCCTTTATTTATTTAAAATAAAATATAAATTGTTTCTTGTGATTTAAAAAATTATAAATATTTTTTTTGAGAATTTTTTATTAAATAAAATTAACTAAAAAAATAAAATTCTTAATTACTCTCATATATGGTAATAAATTTATCTGAATTATTAATTCAAATATATTTCTAACATCATTAAAAATTATTAATTGGCTTGTTGATTTATTGACAAAAATGGTCATTTTTTATTAAATTAAAAAGGGAAATCGGTCTAGGGTCCCTCTCCCACTTTTCGTAATGGAAGAGATCCACAAAATTATTTTTTGATATCTAAGGTTCCTAAACATATATCAGAGAAATTTCAATCATTTATACTATCTTCATCATCTGAATCCTCATCTCCCAACACTTCTCAAAGCTTTACCCAATGGAGATTCCCACTCCCAAACTCACCTATCTCATACCACTCTCACCCACAACCACCACTACCGCCGCCGGAATCTAACCCATCACCACCCCAAACCCACTGCTATTCTTATCCACAACCACCGCCTCCAGAACTCTTCTACCTCGCTGAGCTCCAACTCACTTCAGACTCCAATTCTGACCGACTCAACGCCCTCCACATACTTGAACGCTGGCTCGTTCCGAATCCCTCCACAGCTGCCGCGGCCGTGGACGGAGGCGATAAGGTGGCCTATCCATGTCATGTTCGACACCCACTCTTTTCATGTCATCGAATATCTCTAGAAATAGATTAATCGGAGCAATGTTGTCGCAGAAGATCAGATGCGCTTCCGACCATTACTGTTGATGATGGATTGTTGAGTTCAACCAGAGAATTTCTCTGGTTTCAACCCAGAAAAAATTCAGTTCAAAACCTAGAGAATTTCTCTGGTTTCAACTTAGAGAAAATTCAGTTTTCTTTTACCTAGAGACTGTAAATTTGATCTTGAAGTTTCAATTCTGTGCATGAATGTAAAATAAATGGTATTTTTCTTCAGGTAGTAACTCTATGGCACAAACCACCCGAAATCCTCCTATTCTCAACATCTTAGATGATAATGCAAATGAAAGCTTTCAACAACATTTGGTGGAGGATCAAACCCACGGCAGAGAAATTTGAAATTTCTTTGGAGTCCATGAAAGGCTAAGGAAATTTCTCTAGCAGTGTCCATGAAAGGCTAAGGAGGCCAGAGAAATTCAAAATTTCTCTAAACCAATTTTCTCTAACTTGAATTTTTTCTGGACCAATTTTCTCTGGACTAATTTTCTCTGGATTGATGTTGAGGGACCTTAGACATCATGAAAATATTTGATGTCCTTTATTCTAGAAAATCATAATATCAGGGACCTTAAAAAAAATACCCCAATTAAAAATTTTAAGAAGCAAAATATAATTTTCAGATTCTCACGAGACAATTCATATTTTAAACAAATCTTAGGCCCCGTTTGGGGAGTGGCTAAATTAGTCAATTAGCCAAAAAGTTATCTTTTTAGCCAAAAAGCCAACAACTCATACCAAAAAATCAAAGATTCTCTTTTCTCTCTACTTTTTGCACAGCTTTTCGTAATTAGCCAAAAAGTCATCCCAAACATACAAGTTTTTTTTACCTACCTTTTTAGCCAATCAGCCAAAAAGTTACTAAATTAGCCTGTTCCCAAACGATGCCTTAGTAGGCATATTTGTAATTTACTCAATAAAAAAAATAAGGGGAGAGACTATAACATAAATAAATTTTTTAACGTTAAAATGATAGAGGAAATTACAAATAAATAAATTTAAATTTTTTATTTCTGTTAAGTAAATTGACGACAAAATAAGTTTAATTAAAATATATATTTTAGACATTTTATGTATATTTACATTAAGTTTAATAGTTAACATACTCTTTTTAAGTCGATTTTAACAAAAATAAGTGATGGTTTAAATTGAAAAAATATATATATATATTAAAAATAAAAATAAAAAAAGAGATTAACCAATAAGTCCCTTATTTTGAATTTGTAATTCATATAGTCCCATATTTTTTCTTGTGATCTATTTAGTTCTTTTGAATGTGTAATGACTCATTTGACCGTCATATTAGAGTGTCACATTTGGAAAAGTACACTCAAGAATTTTTTAGTGTCACTTCATACCGTCACATTAGAGTATCACATTTGAGAAAAGTACATTAAAGAGTTTTTAATTTTTTTAGAATGTCACATTATACCCGCTACGTTGGAATGTCACATGTCACGTTTGGGAAAAGTAGAGTGTCAAATTATACCCGCCACATTGTCACGTTTGAAAAAAATACACTAAGGAGTTTTTTTTTTTATAAAAAAATGTGTTACATCATACTGGCTACGTTATCTCATTTAGTAAAAGTATAATAAAGAGTTTTTATTTATTTTTTGGGAGTAAAAGTTTTGGAGTGTCACATCCTATCACGCCACATTGTAACATTTAGGAAAAATACATTAAGAAATTTTTAATTTTTTTGGAGTGTCACATTGTTGGTGTGTCACATTAATACCTATCACATTAGAGTAGCACATCATACCTATCGCATTAATAAAAAGGTATAGTTCACACGGAAAGAAACTCTCCATTAATAGGACTTAACAAATCAATAGAAAAAACTTGAAACTAATTGAAATACTTGTTTGTGAGATGGGATTTATCGATAAATATCCTTTAATTTAAACCCTAATTTTTTTTTAGGATTAATTGGTGAAAAGTCCAATTTAAAGAAGGTGTAAAACATTAGATTTGCTGGGATTTTTTTTTTTTTTTGGATAAGAAGTACGCTCTTTGTAAAATATTATGATGAGAAATACATTTTGTTGTTTTAGAGAGCATTCTGTTTTCAATTTTTCCCTTTTAATTTTTATTAACACCTATCTATTTAAATTTTTGTTCTATCTGTGTGAAAATTATTATATCTGTCCAATTTTTATTCTGTCTGTGTGAAAATTTTATTTGTCCAAAATTTATTTCCTCATCTGTTGAAATCTTTTTTTTTATCTATTCAATTTTTTGAACCTATCCCAACCTATCTGTTCAATTAACAAATCTGCCTTTCATCTGTTCATTTTCTTCATCTCTTCAGATCTTCCATTTACAAATCTAACTGCACAAATTCAGATACCAATTGCAGATATGAAATTAGAGACAAAGTCAGGTATTAAAGGTCAAATGAGAGAGCAAGAGAGATATAAATGAACTTCCAACGGATCCCTGTGACCCAACAAGAGATCGCCTAAGCGAAGTACATTGACACCCAGATTCGCCACGTAATCTCTGATGACGGCCATCTCCACAACTGGAAAGTCTACTTCTACGTCTATGTTGCATGATCTCCAAGATCTAGGTCTTCATTAGTGACATTCGGAGGCAGCGACACCAATCTTTGTTGAGCAATTAAGACAAATCGTGGGATGGATGGTAACGGGAGATCTAGTGGCGGCGGCGATGATGTATATGGTGGCGGCCTCATGTCCATAAATTGACTAGTGATTAGGATCAGTGATTAGGATCTGAAATTGAAATCTTAAAACCGTAAATGGTCTCAAACTGTTCCATGTATTTAAATATTTTATTTATTTTTTATTTATATATATACATATATATCAAAATAACTAGAAGTTTTATTTCATGGATATCTTCAATGAAAGATTTCCAATGGAAACTTGAAGGAATATGAAAAGTCCTTCCTCTATTTTGCATTCTTGGATGACGCCAACCCTCGTCACTTCTCTTCGAAATCGATTGAGAAGCTTCTCTTTGGGATCATTATCGTCGATGATGACCTGAACATTGTAACCAGATCTGAAGAAGAGTGTGTGGCATAGGCAAAAGAATGGCAAATCGCAGAGGTGAGATAATTGAAATTTGAAAGAGCCCTCATTCGAGGAACTATAAGAACTAGCACATCTCTGTTTAGAGACAAAAACGAAGAAGATGAGGAGGCAGAGAGAAAGGGGAGAGAATCAGAGGAGGCAAAAAAGTGGAGAGTGGGGTTTAAAATAGAGAAGCCTTAGAATTGGGGATGAAAAGAGAAAGGAGGAGAGATAGAGTGTGTGGGTTTTGGGGAATTGGTTTTGAACATGTAAGTGTTTGTATGTTTTATATGTAGAGTGGATATTTTGGTCATTTCGCAAGAGTCTGTCCTTATGCACTTAATATTTTAGCATGTGGACCTTAAGACAAAGAAAATCCAACTTTAGATTGATCACCTAAGCACCTTTTTTTTTTTTTTGAAGGGATATTTATCAATAAATCTTATCTCACAAATAAGTACTTTAATTAGTCTCAAGTTTTTTCTATTGATCTGTTAAGTCCTATTAGTGGAGAATTTTTTACCATATGGTCCTATTTTTTATTTTGGTAATATTTGGGTAGACAACTATACCCTTTTATTAATGTGATAGGTATGATATAATACTCAAATGTGACAAATATGAATGTGACACTCCAACGATTGTTAAGTCCTATTAGTATAAAGTTTCTTTCTCTGTGATCCTATTTTTTATTTTGGTAGTGTTTTAATGAACAACCATACCTTTTTATTAATGTGACAGGTATGATGTGATATTCCAATGTGACAAGTATTAATGTGACACTCCAACGATATGACACTCTAAAAAAATTAAAAATTTCTTAATGTACTTTTCCTAAATGCGACAACGTGACTTGGTATGATGTGACATGCCAAAACTTTTACTCCAAAAAAAGTAAAAACTCTTTACTATATTTTTCCCAAATGAGATAACGTGGCAAGTATGATATAACACTTAAAAAAAAAATAAAAATTTCTTAGTGTACTTTTCTCAAACGTGGCAACGTAGCGAGTATATTTGACATTATACTTTTCTCAAACGTGACATGTAACACTCCAACGTAGCGGGTATGATGTGACACTCTAAAAAAATTAAAAACTCTTTAGTGTACTTTTTTTAAATGTGATACTTTAATGTGACAGTATAATGTGACACTAAAAAACTCGTTAGGATACTTTTTCCAAATGTGACACTTTAATATGGCAATCAAATGAATCATTATATATCCAAAATGACTAAATGAATCACAAGAAAAAATATGAGACTATATGAATTACAAATTCAAAATATAAGACTTATTGGTCAATCTCCCTTAAACTAATAAAATTAAAATTTTATGATTTATTTTATAATTATAGTCAAACTCTAAGATTTATTTATTTATTTTTTTTTTTTTTGTAATTTCCTCAAAACAGTAAAGGATAAATTACACTTTACCCTATTTATGTTTGCCCATTTTTTCACTCTGGCTTTTGAATTTTTTTTTTTTTTTTTATCATTTTTGCCCTTCACGTTTTAAGCTTTTCTTATTTTACTTTTACGGATAACATTTGTTCAAAATTAGACAAAAAATGTCACGTTAACTGTCACATGACATAAAAATTATATTATTATTAAAAAAAATTGAGTTTATATTGGAGGTGTGAGTTATATAATAAAATATTTTTATATTATATGATTGTTAATTTGTTATTTTCTATCTTATTTGGATATAAGTTAATTTTTAGACTAAACAGGGAAAAGAATTAAAACATAAATGGTCAAAGTAGAAGGAAAAAAAATTTCAGGGCATAAATGAAAAAAATGGCCAAACATAAAAAATTAAAAATAAAAATAAAAATAAAAAAACAAAATGTATTTGCCATAAAATAAATAAATAAAAAATGAAGTGCGTGGTCGGCAGGATTCGAACCTGCGCGGGCAAAGCCCACATGATTTCTAGTCATGCCCGATAACCACTCCGGCACGACCACCCCTGATTCAACAGCACGACCAATATTTTGTATTTACCTTTTTCTAAAATTTACTTTTACAGCTTCATACCCAACTAGCTAGTTTCACATAAATTCATTTTCTTCTTACTCTTCAAAATTTTATTTCCAAATTTTCCACATTAGAACTTTTCATGCCATAATGCTCCGTATCCAATTAAATATTCTGAATTGCAAATGTTTGAATCAAATTTATTTTTTGAGTCACACATTTTATACTCCATTTAAATTTTCACATTTTTTCTAAATAGATTTAAGCACACTACTCTGTTTAAAATTTGGATCAAAGGATGGAGCTTAAAAGTGTAATTAACCCTAAAATTATATGATTTGTTAGGAATCCTCAATGAAAACATAATAAAATTTTATATATTGTAAGTTTTATTTTTTATTTTTCTAACGTCAAATATTATGTGAGATTATCATGGGAAGCGGTATTAACCAAAATAGAGATACTGAATAATTAACCAA
Organism: Camellia lanceoleosa; assembly: GCA_025200525.1. NCBI lineage: Eukaryota > Viridiplantae > Streptophyta > Magnoliopsida > Ericales > Theaceae > Camellia > Camellia lanceoleosa. The sequence goes on from CM045770.1 coordinate 93,188,897, forward strand.
AAAATAGAGACCATTGAAAAAGAAATGTCAGTCGTTGAAAAAATAAAAAATAATAATAATCAAAACTTACAATATTTAAAATTTTAATGTAAAGTATACTTACATCTCCTGAGATTTTTGATAAATATAATTACATCTCCTATGATTTTAATAATTATAAAACCCTCTTCTACTTTTATTGAAAACATCAAGATTCCCCATTCCATCAATTTTGTACAAATGACATTATCTGCCTATACAAAATGACGATATTACCCCTTCATTTAAGCACAAAAGACAAAATAACCCTTTATCCACTTTCTCGTATAACCTGTATCATGCACCTCATTCTGTTTGGTAATTACCCGTCTTTTATCTCCTCTACCTCCGCGTTTCCCTTCCACTACTGTCACGACCCAAACCCGCCCCTATGGGTTTAGCACCGTAACCGGCCAGTAATCCGAGACTACCAAAGGCCACGGACAAGAATACAATAATCTGAGTGTGGGCATGGCGGAAGCCAATACAGTAAATAAACAATGTCCAATGAGCTGACAGTCTGTATGCAAAAAGATTTTTCATACATTTATACTTTCAGTACAGAATAGTATGCACAAAATATACAATCAGTCAAAACTAGGACTTAATCCCTATTAAACGATGACAAGATTGCTATCGGTCTATCTGATAAACAAAAGCGATTCTGAGACACAAGCGAAATAAAACACCCCTAAGCCCCTAAGCCATAGCTTGATAGGCTCGGAACCTCGCAGTGAAGCACAGTGGTTGGCTTGACAAAATTAAAGCTTGCCTGACGCTCCTAGTCATGATGCGGTGCTCAGACACCTACATATATATATATGAGCAGTGAGCTAAAGCCCAGTGAATAACACAATGCGTAAAAGGAGTTAAGAATAAATGTTCTTTCAGTATTGAAAACAGTCATTTCAGTCAGTTTATCAGTCATTCAGTTTGTGGCTCATATTTCAGATCATAACAGTCATTCAGTTAAAGCAGTGATATGTGGTACATCCATTGGCATAACAAAGATAAGATGTGATGGGTCTTAAAAGACCGGGTCTTATGAGACCAAGCGGTAAATGATGGCCATCGATAGCGATCTGATAATAATATGATATGATACTATTTCAGAGAACGATGCAAGATTGTGGATTCAAGAGGTGTCACGTACAGACTCTAGAGGTGGCTCACCTTTGTAGCACTTAGTTGTAGATTCTAGAGGTGGCTCACGATTAGCACTTAGTTCGTCTGACAAAGACTTTGTTCCATATCAGAAATACAGAATGGCTATCATAACAGTAAACAGTAGTGGTTCCAAACTTGGGAACCGACAGAGATCTCTCTGTCACAATAATAACGATCAAGAGTGCCAAGGATGCCACGATGCATTCAGAATATAAGATATGCGTTCATTCAGTACATAGTGTCAGTTAAGTGAACAGTTCAATTCTTGATGTCGATTCAATAAACAAAATCAATTCATAAATAGTTGATTCGTAAGCAGTTGATTAACGATTCAATTGAAGGCCAGATTTAAATGCAGTTCAATTTAGTAAACATTTGATTCGATGAGCGGTTAAAGAAACAGTTCAGTAAAGTAGACAGCTCAATAAGGTAAACAATTCAATAAAGTAAACAGTTCAGAAGATAATCATTTTTGAACATATCTTTACACAGTTGTTACTCACGGAGTTACAGGCTCTGATAGCTAGAGCGTCCCCTCGGTAAGCCAACCCTACACAGTATACAGGATGAACACACACTAAGCTATACAGTTGGGAAATATCATAACTTAATCCCTAATTTGCCTTGGTGTGTTCTACGTCTATATCCTCATTAAGATGCCTTAAACTAGGCCTAAGAATGCCTAGAATGGGATGAGGATGCAAAAATGCACTTAGAAAACATTTTGCAAAGTTTGTTGAAAATAGGAGCCTCGCTCGAGCGAGCCTTCCTTCGCTCGAGCAAGCTTTCAAAATCAAAGGCTTCGCTCGAGCGAGAAATCCTTCGCTCGAGCGGTCTATCGAAACAGTAAAAATACTAGATGCTGTGATTTTACGCGCGATGGTCGCTCGATGCTCGCTCGGCGAGCCTGAACAAAGGTGCTTTCGGCGAGGAAGCCAAATCTGGAATTTCCAGATTTGCCTCCCAAGCTCAAATCAAGCATTCTACCACTCTAAACTCGACCTCTTGGGCTCAAATTCTGGAAAACATATCTAAATTCAACGTATAACAAGTTTCAAAGCTCAATTTATGAATTCAAGCCCCAAAGGTGAGTCAATTAAAACCATATTCAAACCTATTTTCAAGAATATGAAGAACATGCAAACATGCATGAAATTAAACCATTTCAAAGCTCCAATTTGATGTTCTAGTGAGCCATTTATACCAAAAACAAGTTGAAATCATGGACTTGAACCTAATTATGAACATGCATGTGCAATTTACCATGAACTCAACTCAAAACTCATCAATTCAAACATGCATGCATGAATTCTAGTATAATTCACCATGTATGAGCTACAACATGACTTAGTTCTATAATGAAGCATGAATCATGCAAGAACTAGCTCGATGACAACAATAAGAAGATGAGTTTCCTACCTTAGTCTTGTATTCAAAGTTTAGGAGCTCAATTATGCCAATTTACACTTCAATTCTTCAAGATTCAAGCTACTTCCCCAAGTTGAGTTTAATTCTCTCACTCTCTCTCAAATTCTCTTCTTTGGTCGGTTTTGGGCCAAGAAATGGCTGAAGAGTTGTTTTGTTTGGGTGTATAAGGCTCAAGGATAATAATAAACAAAGGCCCCACTAGATGGCATAATTGTAAATAAGGCCACTCTATTAATTTGGCTCAAATCAATCTAGTTTAATCATACCTAATCAGTTTTCAGATAAATGTGCCATAAAATCACATTAATTATGATGAACACAGAACATTAATCAATTTTGGCTTCGGCCGCCGATAAGGCCTTCAATTTGCAGTTTAATGCATAAGACGAGAACAGATAATTTGGCAGTCAAACAGATAGATTGTGCATTTAAACAGTTACAGTCAATCGATTCAGTTTCGGATCTCAGTCAGTCAGTTCGGTACTTTAATCAATTCAATTATCAATCATGTTCAGTCTCAGTAAACAGTAATCAGTAGGTAATCAGTAAACAGTGACGAGAGTTGTTACAACTACCCTCAATTTTTACCTTTTCCCTCTACCTCTGTCGACTCTCCATTGCCACCAACCTCCAACTTCACAACCCCTAACTTCCATGAATCTCCATTGTCCCAACCGTATTAACTACTATATCCCAACAAGCCACAAAATCGAGACACCAAACCCATGAGAAGAAATAGAGCGAAATAGTAATACTAAAGAGAGAAAGAGTGAAAAACAACGATGCTGAAGGCAGGTTCACCAGAACCACAGTGATGCTGATTTCAGAAGTGTCGATCTCGATCTTGTTGGTCTTGTCGATCATAGAACACCACCAGATCTCGTCGTTTTAATGTCCGTCGCTATAGAAGTGCATGGTGATTAGTCTTTGAGGGAGGCAGTATCGGTGTCCATAGAGTTCTTGATGTTATAGTTGACATTGGTGTTCATATTGATCACTATGCCTGTAGATATAGTGGTGTTGGTCTTGATTTCGATGCTGCTTGTTAGAGGTTAAGAACAGAGAAAGTGGAAATAAAGATAGAAGCAAAAGGTTTGTAGGTAGATAGAGGCAATGGTGTATATGAAGGGTTTGAGGGCAAAAAAAGATACAGAAGAAAGAGTGAGACATTTGGGGGCAATAAGAGGTGGAAGTTGAGCCATGTTAATGTATATATAGTATATATTTATAGATATATTAGGTATTAATTTTCTAGATATATTTGTATTGTCATAGTTAGGTTTTAGCTTATATATACAGGCCTTCTATTGTATATGATTAATTTATTGAGTACAATATATATTATTTTTTCTCTCTATCTACCTACTATTGTAACATGGTATTAGAGTTAGGTTAAGTACCTAGTAATTTTGCTTCACCGGCGGGTGACAACCTTTTCTTGGTTGCCCGCCAGACCTCAACCTATTCCGCTGTCATATTTTCCTGTCAGTATTGCTTCGCGGTGATCTTCTCCTTTATCTGTTTGTTTATTCCTACCCTAAATATCTCCATCAAATATTTTTTTTTTACTCACAATCTTTTTTTTTTTTAGTGCTTCTGCTCCACTATATCTTTCTTTTTGCTTCAACTGGGAATGGCAACGGGGCGGGGCCGGGGATCACCCTCCCCGTCCTCGATCTCCGATGGCAGAACTTCCTCCTCGTCCCCGTCCCCGTCCCAGACGGGGAACCCACTACCGGCCCCACCCCGCCCCCTAACGGGGATCGAGTTTCCCCGACCCCAAAAATCCCCGGCCAAAAAAACAACATCAACATCTCAACAACATCAAGAACATCAAAAAAAAAAAACAAAAAACAAAAAAAAATCTGTCTAATGGACGACAGAACAATCTGTTCAACACACCCACACAACATATATATATATATAACAATCATCAAAAAAAAATTAATCATAGATATAGATATATATATATATACACAACAATCATCAAAAAAAAATTTCAGATCTGAGAGAGGGCTTACGAACGGAGAGAGGGCTTCACGAATCACGATCTGACGAAGGGCTTTCCAGACGAAGGGCTTCTTCTTCTTCAGATCTGTTCAGACGGAGGGTTCACGATCTGACGGAAGGCTTTAAGATCTGACAGTGATGCGGAGGGCTTCTGAGCGGAGATCCGAGACGGAGGCGCTTCCAGACGGAGGAGAGGAGAGGGAGAGGAGAGAGAGATAAGATTGAGATTTGAGTCAGTGAGTAAGGGAGAGAGAGATGAAGGCCACGGTGAAAGAGAGACACACACAGAGGAAGTGAAATGGGAAAATAGGTGTGGTTTATATATATATGAGAGGTAAAAGAGTATTTTCACTTCGGCGATAATTCGGGGCTAAGAACGGGGACGGGCCGGGGCTTGAACACTGATCACCGTCCCCGGCCCAAAACTGGTCGGGGATTTAATTTCGAATACCATCCCCGTCCCCATGGGAGTATTTTTTGAGAAAAAACCATCCTAATCGGGGTCGGAGGATCAGGTCCCCGTCGGGCCGGGTTCAAATTGCCATCCTTAGCTTTAACCTCAAATAGATTTCTATCTTCAAATTTATTTGAGTTTGAAAGGGGTATTATACTTATATCATGGTGAATATGGTTATACATCATGCAAACCACCTAAGTCGTTCCCTGTGGTGCACAATTCAAGTCGCCTCCTATGGCACACCACCCAAGTCACCCCTTGGCGCATCACCTAAGCCACCTCCTCTGGCACACAATCCAAGCCGCCCTCTCTGGCATACAACCCAAGCCAAAAAGTCAAAAAACCAAAAAACTAATCTATATTTCAAACAAAAGCTAAAGCTCAAATCCAGAGCAAATAAATAAATCTCAAATCAAATAAAAGCCCAGATGAAATAATTTTATCTAAATATTTCGTTTTAGTAATTAACATTCTAACATTATTTGTGTGTTTAATCTGATTGCTTATGAAGCCAAATGGACTGCAATAGGTTTTGATTTGGTTGCCTTTGAGAAGGATATGAAGAGATGAAGAAGAGAGTTGGTTGGTGATTGTGCTGTGTTGGTCAAAAGTAAAAAGGCGAATTACATTAATGATTTCTATAGTTTGGAGGTTGTGTCACTTTAGTTTTTGACTTTTTAATTGTGACACATTTAATTCTAAATTTTGAATCTTGTTCTAAATAAGGACAATTAAAGATTCCATTGCTTAATTGCAAGGGCAAAATTATCAATTTGATAAAATACAAATTAATTTGAAAAATAAATGTCAAAAAAATATTTTGAATTTTTAAAAATTATTTCTACCTGTTAAAGATAAAATTATGTAAAATTGATAAATTTTTTAGACATTTATTAATTTATTTTTACCAAATTAATTTTTATTATGTGTTTTGATGATGATAATGTAATAGGTGGTTGCTTTTTTATTTTTATTAAATTAGTTTCTGTTTTTTAAAAAGTCAAATATGGTGACAACTATCAATCCATTAAATCAAAAAATCCAAAACTAAAAACATTTCATATTAAATATACTGATTACACATTAAAATCTTAACAACCACCCATTACATGATTATCTTCCAAACACATAATAAAAATTAATTTGGTAAAATAAATAAATAAATGTCTAAAAGATTTATCAATTTTACATAAATAATTTTTAAAATTTTAAAAATATTTTTTTGACACTTATTTTTGTCAAATTAGTTTAAATTTTATCAAATTGACGATTTTGCCCTTGAAATTAAACAATGGTATCTTCAATTCTCCTTATTTGAAACAACATTCAAAATTCAGGATCAAATGTGTCACAATTAAAAAATCAATGATCAAAGTGACACAAGTCCCAAGTTATAAGGACTGTCAATTTGCCCAAAGTAAAAAGGAATGAAGCATGATTGTGTTGTGTTGGTCAAAAATAAAAAGAAAGGAAGCATAAGAGCAATAGAACAAGAAGGTAGATTCAATCTCATGTAACCCAGCTCATGGACTGTTTCAAGACACTTGAGAGTATTATGGGTATTTTAATATTTATTTTTGATGACATTAACAACTTTTGTTAGTTGTGTGAATGACAGTTTAAAAATGAGAAAATCTTGATATTGTCAGTTAAAATAAGAGAGGTTTATGTAATTATTGAAATCACAAAGAAAATCCCTTTATTTGTCAAAAACTTCAAGAGAGGTAAGTGTAATTTATCCAAATTTTATTATTTTTCCATTGAGGATTCCAAACAAAACCAAATAATTTTAGCGTTAATTACAATTTTAAGCCCTATACTATGATCCAAATTTTATTTTAATTTCTATAATTTTAAATTGAATAGTTTAGTCTCTGCACTTTAAATCCAATTCAATTTGATCTTTTTGTTCAAATTTTCATTAATTTTAACCAAGTGTACACCTTTAGATTGATAGCTCTAACCTCCAACTTGAACAAAAAGACCAAACAGAAATTAGGTTTGGAGTGTAAAAACCAAACTCTACAATTTGAAACTATAAAACCAAAAGTAAAATTTAAATCAAATCATGAAAGTGAAAAGTGTATTTGACCTTGATTTTCATTACTAGCAATAAAATTCTCATTCACATTCACCATTTACCCTCAAGATTCTTAACATCGTCTCACTTTTCTCTTTCGCCTTCCTTTTCCTTCCACAAATGACAACCAAGATTTGTGGAAAGATTTCGAAAAATGACTCAGAGCTCGAAACTTTCAAGCTCGAAACGGCTCGAAAACAGAAGAGGATGGGAGAAAGAGAGGGAAGAGAAAGAGGAGGCACCACCGCCACCGCCTCGCCGATCGCCGATCACAACTCGTCGCCTCGCCGCCGCCTCGCCTTGTCGCCGTCACCACCTTGCCTCGCACAGAAGCTCTAATCGTCGCAGCTCCGGCCCCGACTCCTCCTCCAGCCATTTTTATGGCCCCCTCCCCTCCTTCCTCCTCCCCCTCCTCCTCCTCCTCCTCCTCCTCCTCTCCCTCCCTTCTCTTCTTCTCCTTTCTTCTTCTTCTTCGTTCTGAACCAAAAACCAGGAAACCAAGAAAAAAGAAAAAAAAACAAAAACAAAAACAAAAACAAAAATCGACACCAAAACGACATCGTTTTGGTGTCGAGCCACGTGTTTCGAGCTACGTAGCATGATCGAAAGATTTCACACCCTGTGCTACATTGAGTTCAAAACTAGATTTGTCTTCTCATTTTCCATTTTTCTTTCCCTTTTTTTGGCAGAAATAGATCAATTTGAATCACTACCGTACTTAATGTCCATTTTTCACAATTCCAATCCATGAAAGTTGAAAATATTTCAAAAGAACCTTATGAGAGTGAAATATCACCAAAAAGAGAGTACGCTTCTGTTAAAATTCCAAGTCATTAACCAAAAATAAACATTTCAACTCACTTGAAAATTAAAACAAAAAGAACAAGAGAAAGCCATATAAGTGTGGCAGATTGTGTGCTATACTCTTGACCAATTTTTGTGAAACCAAACCATGAACTCCAGGGACAGACCAAGCGCCATGGTATGTAGTAATTAGGGAAACTAGTATTTACAGAAAGAATGTAAGAGATTCTCAGAAACTTCAGAGTTCATCATGCATGCGCTGTTCTAATGGTACATCCACGTTAGGAACTACATTTTCATGGACCCGAGCAAAGTTTATGCCATTCCCATCAGGTCTGAGTCCAATCTCTGCTTGTCCAGCCATACCGGCCTTTATGGCAGCAGTGACTTGCCTCTGCAACTTGAGTAGTCCAATACGCTTTGACACAACGTAGAGAACAGCACACGAGAACAACAGAAATCCGATAACAATAATAACCCTGCAAAAATAGAACTTCAGTTTGAAACTTGCTCATGGGGCTGTTTGGTACAACTTATGTGAGCTGCTTGTAGCTTCCTTTTTTTTTTGTTTTTTTGATCTTGGGAATTTGTGCCAAATTGTTTGATGTAGCTCTTGTTTACAGCTTCGTAGGTAAAAATAGCTTATCTAAGCTTTAAAAAACTGATTATCAAAACGAAGGGGGTGGATTGCTTTTGGCTTAGCTTTCAATTTATAAAATATTGCACCAAACAAGGCCTATGGATGGTGTGGAGGAGGGGCCGAGGGGGTGTACTACTCCTTTTTGATTTTTTTAATAAGCAAACAAGTATATATAAAAGAAGAACCTGTGTAAAAAAAGAAAAAAAGAAAAGAAAAAAAAAGGGGGCCATCATACAAAGTGGTCCTAAACACAACTGTGTCAAACAGATCTATTAAGTCTAGAAGTTGAACTAGAGGGGGTGAGGGGGTGTACTACTTTTTACCCTATACCTGTCAAGGATGTCTTGACGTTGCATTGTTGAGAGTAGGTTTCGGGTTCGTGACAGCAATGAGCGGTGTCCCTTGTATTCGCTTTCAGCCTTCCTTAATACTCCTGTAGATTCCTCTGCAGTATTGAAAGCATAAATTGTTATCTAGAGTCATCTAGTAGTACATGTTGAACAAATGCAAAGCATAGTAAAAAAATTCACTTTACAACAACTCATTCTGTAGTGAAGTATGTACTCCTTCACACTTCATGGGGCCGTAATTTTTGTCATCAAGAACAAAAAGATACAATTGACAAGAGAAATTTATTTATAAATTGTGGTAGATATGTCAAATATTGATTCCACAAAGAAAAAAGTTTGTATGTTCTCCGTAAATTGCTCTCTATTAGTCATGATAGGTAAATTTGAAGGGCCGGATTTCATGCTGCTGGAAGTTGATCCAGTGTAGGGGTGCACATGCGTCACTTTGATTCAGGTTGATGTTAAACCAACCCAGAACCGAACTGACCTAGGTCGGTTCCCAAGTTTCAACTCAGAACTGAACCATTACTATTTACAAACCAAACCAAGGAACCATGGTTCAGTTCTAAATTATGGTTCATGCAAAATTTTAATTTCATTTAAGCTCAAGTCAAAACAACCCAGTTACAGTGATCAGCCCAGTTACGGTGATTAGCCGAGCCAAAAAGGTTGGCCCAAGACTGCAAAGCCGATTACTTTGGCTGCATAAATGGTTAGCCCAGCCAAAGTCAATTTCCCACATCAGTGAGACAACTAAAATTTTGCTTTATTGTATTTCCGAAAAGCTACAGATATGAAGTATGCATGCTGGGTAAACTTGGGTCTTGAGTTGGTTCAGTTTGGAAGAAATGCAACCCAAAACCAATCCGATTGAACCAACCGTTAGTCTAAGGAACCAAATCCAACCATAGAAGTCAGGTTCAGTTTGGTTCAATGTTCATTTGCACACCCCTAGGAAAAAGTGTGTACACGAATTGAACCAAACATGGCAGGCTTCTGGCTTATTTCAAACTCTATCAAGCTTCGGCTCCAATCAAGCTTATCTCATCTAGTGTGGTCAGACTTGAACTTATTCACAGGCCGATACAAACATTCTTTTATATTTTGCCCACAACTTTCTTTTCTTTTCTTCTTCTTCTTTTTTTCTTTTTTCCTCCTTTTTTTTTATTTTATATATATATATATATATATATTTCCTTTCTCTTAATAAGCAAATTAATGTAGGTTTGAAATTTTTTTTTTCTTTCAAGAATGAGCTCGCCTTGTTTATGTAATCGAATTGCTGGAGCCAAGCTTTATTTTTTAAGCTTGAGCACAGGCTTGAGCTCGACTAATATGGCAAACCGAGCTCGAACACCTAAAGCTCCCACACGGCTTGTTTGCAGCCCTATCAGTGTGAGGTCCCTTTGCGAAAAAGAGCTGAGGGAACATGAGATCAATACCATTAACCACACAAAGTTCAACATGATGAGCATAAAAAAGTTCTGTTACATCAAAGTTGATTAGTTTGTCTAATTGTAAAAGGAATCGGGTATCCACAAGGGCAATCTAAGAGACAACAGGAAGATCCTTTCTGTAATGTGAAAGTTAATGGCCAGTCATACTGCTCCAAAATGAAGATGAGTTGTTGGCACCAAAAATGGTAAAGACCGGTAGGAAAATTCAAATCGGTAGGTTGTTCAACTTCAGTGGCTGGGATGAGACATTGGCCAAAATGAGAAACCTCAACATAAGTTGTTTAAACATTTTGCTTTACTGAAAAAGTTAGTTTAGAAAAAGCTTGATAAGGATTAAGGAGGTTGGACTTCTGTAACAGGTACTTTACTATGTACAGGAAGGTATATTTAAATTCATAGATGGTACACAGTCTTAGGTAGAACTCAACCTCAAAAGCTAGTTATTGAGGTAGGGTGCCCTTACACTTTTATACTGCATATTATTCTAGAAGCCAAGCGATGTGAGACTTCGCTTCACACCCTCCCTCACGCCTAGTGTGCTCACTTGGCAGCACCTGAAGCTTGTGCAGACCAAAGACACACCCTACCCATCCTTGGTACTTCAACTTTAATATCATGTTATACGGTCTTCGGTAGAATTCAACCCCAAAAGCTAGTTATTGAGGTGAGGGTGCCCTTACGCTTTTATACTACACATTACTTTAGTAGCCAAGCGATGTGAGAGTTCGCTTCACAATAGAGATATTTGACATTAGAAGAAGTATGGCAAGAGGAAGAAAAGGAGGATAAAACATAAGAGAAAGCTTTACTACTGGATGGCAAATTCATGGAGTAACAAAGATTTTTATTTTTCTTATACTAAGGACAACCAAATCAATCTCCAAAAACTTAGGAAGCACGGATACAAATACAAATACGATATACGGCGATGCAGCGATATGGATACGGTGATAATGCCAAGATCTGAAAAAGTAAGATACGGGTACAGAAGGATACGTTCGTAAAAAAAAATTATTTTTTATAATTTTAATAATATAATATGCATGAAAATAAAACCTAAAGTAAATTAATAAATAAAGAGAGGGATTCCTATTAAATAAAGAAATACTAACATTAAAGTTCCTAAAATTAAAAATTTGATAAAGAAATACTTACATTAAAACAATGTAGGAGGGGGAAAAAAAAAGAAAGAAAAAAAAAAAAGGAAGAAGAATGAGAGCAGCGAGTATTGACCATTGAAAAACATATAAATATAAAATTGGAAAAAAAATAATATACTTATTTGGTGTATTAAAATATAAAAAACAAAAAATTAGAAAACAAATTTGGATACTTATTTGACGTATCCCTCGCATATTCCACACGTATCCTGAAGTATCCCTCAAGTATCCATCGCATATTCGAAATTAAAAATTAAAAAATAAAAATCGGATGCTTATTTGCCGTATCTGATACATATCCCGCCGTATCTGACTCGTATCCGTATCTGATACGTATCCTATACTCGTACGACACCTTTTTTGAAATATCCATGCTTCATAGCCAAAAACCATAAATGGTAAACTAGTAGTTACTTCATCATCAGTAAAGTAAAAAGAAAAGAGAGTTAAACCGAGACACAATCAAAATAGGACAAGTCTCAAGGTACTATTCCCCTTCATTGTAACGATATCTTAGTTGAAATAAACTAAGGAAATACACAAAGTAGGTCCAGAACAGTGAAGCATTTGATGTGGAGGATCCACCGGAAGGCGCAAGCACAGAGCATACACTTCAAAGTAAGGAGAAGGACTCGAGTTCACGGGTTAAAAAAAACAAGATGATAGAGTTCAGCTGCCATGGCTCTAATACCAACATGACAACCACAAAGGAGGTACAATCACAAAGAAGGAAATGATCGTTAGGCACACTAAAACAAGTATAGTACATCAATGGCTGAGGCCTGCTTACAATGATGATGGAAGCTCCGTTATATGGACAACGGGGAGGGCTCCAAGACATATTACATTAATAGAGGATACATGAGCAGCACATGGATATGTATGCCATAATACAACAATAATACGCACTATAGTACGATAATACATATAATAGAACAATAAGATGTATTATTTTTACAATAAGACAAACAACTTTTCACCGCCAACACCACCCAATAGATTATTGTACTGTGTTGTCTCAACGATGAAACATAATTTGTCTAATTGTAAAAAGAATCCGCCCTATTGTACTATCATCTCTATCTCCATTCAAAAAGCTACCTTAACTCAAAGGCATGCCATGGCTTGGGTTCGTAATAATAGCTAAGAAAGGAACCATTGTATGCTACCACGCTACAATTTATATTCTGAAAGATTTGATTGCCACTATTGAGGCAAGGCCCCATTTTTTAAGTCGTTCTTACAGCCGTGGGAGTCACAATACCAAAAGTTCTATTCAAGCTCCCCAGTGGAGTCGCCAAATGTATGAGTGGGTTCAAGAACGTCGTTGGAAAATTCAAAGATCTTTGAAAGAAATTCGAATTCTCTAGAAATGATAAGAGGCTTAGATTCTTCAATAGTCACAACTAAGAACACAAAAGCAAAGAGATGATGGAGATAAGAGATTGGGTGAAGAAGAAGGCAAAGTAGTTAGAGAGAAAATAATGACAATGTTCTCCCATGGATCTCCCACTTTCACTCTCAAGGTAGATAATGGAGAAGGGAAATTAGTTCTTTCCCAAGAATTCTCTCTCCAAAATCCATCCCTTGTAAAGCTATGGGTGGGTGCTATTTATAGGCACATCATGATGTATGATGAAGGCCATGTGCAAGGCACATGAGGAATATTCTCTCTAACCACCTTGTTCGAGGAGGTGACCTCTCCGAGGATGAAGAAAACCCTCGAAGAGGAGATCAACCTCTCGACGAACCCTTCTTCTTAGCCACACCTAACCAATGATCCCCAATTATCCCAAGGGGTTACAGGTAATCCCAGATGATGCCCTATCGTAGAAGGGTCAAGGGTAGTTCAAGAGAACGTCCTACTGCAAATATTGTTGAGTCTCAGGAACCCCCTAAATCGTGCCACCTCGACCCGGGTATAGGCTAGTTTAACCGAAGAGTGAATTTATCTCCACTCACCGTCCTCGGGATCGGGTCCTTTGTTCAGACTCCATCACATCCATGGTTCTGGTGTATGATCCCGGAAAGCTCCGAACCCACAAGTGTTCTGGGACTCATTAACGAGCGGCTTCTAGATTGCGTTCGAAGCCAAGCGCTTCGGATCTCTAGGTTCGTGGATCCGAAACCCTTTCAAGTCCGAGCTCAAATAGGTCTCTAGGTTCGTGGCTTCGAACCCTTTCAAGACTAAGCCAATACCTCAGAGAATGGATCTCCTCCAAGGGTTTCATCTCTGGGCCTCATCGGATGGGCTTGTTGGACTCTCTTTAGAGATATATGCTTGAAATGTATCATTCTCGACCCAATTTGTTGACTTTCTTATGGAGCCGTTCAATATAATTCATTTGGCCCATTTGGCAATAATTTCTCCAAACTCACCAAATTTTGAACTTCCCGATTGGGCTTCGATTGGGCCCAATTAATTTAGTGGGCTCAAGTTAACACTTCTTACATTTTGCCCCTTGCATGTATGGAAAATTTTGAATTTCTTGGACATGTATATTTTCACTTCTTCGGCCATGCTTCGCATCATGCCCTCGGGAATGTATTATTAGGTTCTTTTGAAATCTTAAAAAATTGTTTAGAATTTCACCATTCTGACCTTGCAGTTGTGTCCAAAACGATCCATTTAGCTTGGATCAACCTTCGCCGCATTTTCGGGAGCCTTACCGAAATACTTTCCCGAGAGGGGGGCCACACCATAATTATCTAAAAATTCGGGGCTAAGTTACAATTTTCAAAATATCAGGAAATATTCTGCCAATACCAAGGAATATCTGCCTGCATCATGCTACGTCAACCTTGTGTTATGTTTCTCTCAAATAAATATTTAAACACTTGGCTTTGGTGAAATGTGTAGGTGTTATGCCCTAGAAGCACTGAATAATTCCTTGTGTATTGCCTGGGCCCACGCAACTTCTCTCCTTTATTTTGATTCCAGAATTTTGCAAATCCTTACTATTCACCAATTCAAACTTTTCTCCTCCAAGTCAAAAGAAAATCAACAAACAGAAGACCCATTTATATATATATATATATGCTCAGAGACCACAGGACCATACACAATTTTTTTTTTCTTGTTTGGGAATGACAGCAGGCCCATTAGATATATATATATAGAATATTTAAGAGAATATTCCAAGAATCCCACTTTCTTTTTTTTTATTTAAAGAAAAGGACAAAACCTAATCCATAGCTCCTTATTTTTTTTTTTGGGTTTGCCGCACAGCCATTTCGGCTCTCTCCAAACCAAGAGACCAACCTAGCTTTCTTGCAAATAAATAAATCTTAAAAACTTGGGCCCCCTTATATCTATATATATATATATATTTTGCTTGAAGGCAACAACACAGAGACCCACTGCATGATTGAAGACAGCAACACAGAGACTAGTAGTGAGACCAAAAAAGGCAACCAATGAGCAGCAACGCCCATTTCGGCCGAGCGCCGAGTATGGCATCCCTGTCGTGATCTTCCCAATCCGAACGATTAATGCTAAATTGGCATCCCGAAAACCCTATTCTCAGCCCACTCTCTATATACTGGAACAAGACCCAAGTACCATCTTACGTCGCACTCCATTGAAGACCACTGTTGCCGGACTTCCAGGGAACAATCTTTACTTTCGTTAGCACGAGCTTGGTAGACTCGGTTGCCAACTAGAAGGGATCTTTCTTGCGGTTACCAGCCAGAAGGGATCTGTTTTGCCAAAGAAAAAAGTGTGCTTCCATTTGGACTTCCGAGGGACAACCATTGCTTCCATTTGGACTTCCGAGGGACAACCCTTGTTTCCATCAGTGCGAGCTTCGAGGATCTTTCTTGCTGAAGTAGAGTGTATACTCCCACTCAGACTTTCGAAGAACAGATCTCGCTTCCATTAGTGCGAGTTTCGAAGATCTTTCTTGTTGAAGTAGAGTGTGTTCACTGCTAGCTTCGAAGATCTTTTTTATTGAAGTAGAGTGTGTTCTCCCACTCAGACTTTCGAAAAATAGCCCTTAAGACTCGGTTGCCTACCAGAAAGGATCTTTCTTGCCGAAAT
Organism: Camellia lanceoleosa; assembly: GCA_025200525.1. Lineage (NCBI taxonomy): Eukaryota > Viridiplantae > Streptophyta > Magnoliopsida > Ericales > Theaceae > Camellia > Camellia lanceoleosa. The sequence goes on from CM045770.1 coordinate 93,204,507, forward strand.
AGGGTGCGTGCTACTTTCGGACTCCTGAGGGACAGCCTTGCTTCCGTTCAGACTTCCGAGGGACAACCCTTACTCTCATTAGTGTAGGTTCTGAGGGCCCCGAGGTCCTGGATTTCGATCAAAAATTCATTTACCTAAAATAGTAAAGCCGACAAATGAGATGAGCAATATCAATTTCAGATGATGATTCAGGTATTATCGGAATGGGGCAACATCAACAAATTCAAGCTCTAAAACAGTGATTTCCAGACTCAAGACTCTACAACAAAAAAATTGCTCAAGCAATAAAAGAAATTCTCGGTAGCTCTACGACCTCCAACATTATGTAAAATTCATCATTATGACAACAAGTCCAGTATCAATGAGTCATTTCCTCAGGATGGCAAAGGAAAAAAAATTCAACCACTCTTAAGACCTACAAATTTCAACATCAGTGGGAGTCAACACCAAAAGTTCTATTCAAGCTCCTTAGTGGAATTTCAAATCGCAAATATTAAGGCCCAGTGTATCAAAGTCCTTGAGCAAATACAAAAATCCACTGGAATTATAGATTCTGAAAATAGGTTTTCCACAAAAAAAAGGCTTCCACCAAAATAAAATAAAAAATTCAAAGAGTTTACCCACAAGCTTATAAACCATAATCAGCAAGAATGGCGGCGCGAACTGTGGTTGAGAAAAGAACTAGGCAAACCGACGCCGCGTTGAGTTGGCGACGTGGTCAACATTGAATAATCGTGGCTGTGAAACCAGTGGGTGTGCAAGCAAAACTGAGATCTAAGTGGTTCGAGCTCTAAAAAATATCGCTGAGATTGCACTAGGCAAGACCACACACAACGCGTTGAGTGGGCGGCGTGTGTGGGTGGTGCTAAACAGCCGAAGCAGGAGGCAAAGTCGCGGCAGAGAGGAGCCAACAGTGGTCGGCACTGGGCAGTTGAGGCCAAAAGCAGCAGAGATGTCGTAGCAGAGTCTGTGTCGGCGTTGGTCACCAAAAAAAAAAAAAAAAACTGAGCTCCGATGTGTCTAGGTCTCTGAGAAGCTGCGTCATTACACCGATAGGGGAGCAACAGCTTGGGTCGTGATGCCTATGGTAGTCGGAGCTAGGCTAGGTCGGCAGCATTGCTTGGTGCTGCTATAATAGTCAGTGTACAAAAGGTGGTACCCTCTGGTTTGTTGAAGAAGAAAAATGCTGGGTTAGTCTTAGTCAATGAGTCGAAAAATACTCGGTAAAAGCTCGGTTTCAAAACTTGAAATCAAAAGAAATCGGAAAATCATGCATGGCAGAATTTGTATTCAAAGAAGTTTTGGAGAGCTGGAGTGGAAAGTTGGGAAGGACTCAGAAATTTCAGAGGGGAAAAAACACACCCAGAGAGAGAGAGAGCCGAATGGCTGTGGGCAACAAACAAATAGCTATAGATTAGGTTTTGTCCATTTCCTTAAATAAAAAAAAGGGTATAATTCCTTGAATATTCCTTCAAAAAATTCTGAATATATATATATATATATAATGGGCCTGCTATATTCCTAAACAAAAAAAATAATAATAAAAAAAAAGAGTGGTGTGTTGGCCTAATTTTTCAAGAATGAGAATATAAGTGCTTTACTTTTCTTTGACTTGGAATAAGAAAGTAGACCTTCGAATGTTCTAGAGGAAAAAGAAGGCTTGGAATCATGCTTGCTGATTAAGGGAATTGAGGATTTAAGGTTGGCTTTCTGAAGAACAAAAAAAGTGGCACAAATATAAAGCGCGTTTGCCAAACAGTGCATAATGATAAAATATCTCTTTTATTAATTGTCAATCTCTTTCATAGGATATGATGAATCATCAATTTTTTTTTCCATAACCCGTGTCAAGACAAAACATGCCCGGAGAATGAAGCGAGGCGTGATCGAAGAAGTGAAAATGTGCATGTCCGAGAAAATCAAAATTTTCCATACATGCAAAGGGCAAAATGTAAGAGAGGTTAACTTGAGCCTAGTAATTAATCGGGCCCAATCGAAGCCTAATCAGAAAGCCCAAAATTAATGGGTCCAAAGAAATTATTGCTAAATGAGCCCGAGTGAAATCTATTGAATGGGCCCACGAGAAAGCCAACAAATTGGGCAGAGAAAAACCCATCAAGCAGACATTTCTAAAGAGAGTCCAACAAGCCCATCCATGGAGGCGCAAATCATACGGGGGTCCGAGGAGGTTAACCGTTGCTTTCAAAAGAGATGAAACCCTCAGAGGAGATCCATTCTCAAAGGTATTGGCTTAGTCTTGAAAGGGTTCAGAACCACGAACCTAGAGACCTATTTGAGCTCGGACTCGAAAGGATTCGGATCCACAAATCTAGAGATCCGAAGCACTTGGCTTCGAATGGATTCAAATGCAATTTAGAAGTCGCTCCATTAATGAGTCCCAAAACACTTGCGGGCTCAGAGCTTTCCGGGATCTACGCACCAGAACCATAGGCGTGATGGAGTCCAAACAAAGGACCCGATCCCGAGGACGGTGAGTGGAGATAAATTCACCCTTCGGTTAAACTAGCCTATACCCGGGTCGAGGTGGCACGATTTAAAGGGTCCCTGAGACTCGGCAATATTTGCGATAGGTCGTTCTTTTGAACTACCCCAGACCCTTTTGCAGCAGGGCGTCCTCTAGGACTACCCCTGACCCCTTGGGATGATTGGGGATCGTTGATTAGGTGTGGCTAAGAAGAAGGGTTCGCCGAGAGGTTGATCTCCTCTTCGAGGGTTTTCCTCATCCTCGGAGAGGTCACCTCCTCGGACAAGGTAGTTAGAGAGAATATTCCTCATGTGCCTTGCACATGGGCTCCATCCTACATCATGAGGTGCCTATAAATAGCACCCACCTAGAGCTTTACAAGGGATGGATTTTGGAGAGAACTCTTGGGAAAAAACTAATTTCCCTTCTCCATTATCAACCTCAAGAGTGAAAGTGGAAGATCCATGGGAGAGCATTGCCATTATTCTCTCTCTAACTACTTTGCCTTCTTCTTTACCCAATCTCTTATCTCCATCATCTCTTTGCTTTTGTGTTCTTAGTTATGACTATTGAAGAATCTAAGCCTCTCATCATTTCTAGAGAATTCGAATTTTCTTCAAAGATCTTCGAATTTTCCAACAACGTTCTTGAACCCTCTCATACATTTGGCGACTCTACTGAGGAGGCAGATTGGTTAATGGTCTCAACAAGATCCAGAATCTACACAACTCCGATGACGATGACGGGAGAAGAAGTTCATCAACAAGGCTCTTCCAATGGTGGTGGTGAGAGGACTCAAGTTCAAGACTCACCTCTCATCCTTGAAGCCATTCAAGGACTCCAACACACTCAACAAGAGATTCTCACAACCCTTCAAAATCTCACCCACACCATGTTGGTGATGGGTTCACATTTCGCACCACCGGCAACAAATGGAGGTCAACTCGACGTCGGCAAGCATCAACAACTTCATGGTGATGTTGGGAATGGTCAATTTTTGTTGCCCCTCGAAGGAGTAGTAGACTCGATTACCAACCTGAAGGGACTTTTCTTGACGGAGTAGAAGTGTACTCCCACCCGGAAAGGGACAACCTTTGCTTCCATTAGTTGTCGAAATAGTGTGTGCTCCCACTCGGACCTCTGAAGAGCAGCCATTACTTCCATCAATGCAAGCTTTGAGGGTCTTTCTTGCTAAAGTAGAGTGTGTGCTCCCACTCCAACTTTCGAAGAACAACCCTTACTCCCATCAGTGCAAGCTTCGAGGGTCTTTCTTGTTAAAGCAGAGTGTGTTCCCACTCGAACTTCCAAATAATAGCACTTGCTTCCATCAGTGCGAGCTTTAAGGGATCTTTCTTGCTGAAGTACAGTGTGCTCCCACTCAGACTTTCGAAGAACAGACCTCATTTCCATCAATGCAGGCTTTGAAGATCTTTCTTGCTGTAGTAGAGTGTGTGCTCCCACTCAAACTTTCGAAAAACATACATCGCTTCTATCAGTGTGAGCTTTGAGGATCTTTTTTACTAAAGTACTGCTCCCACTTGGACTTCCAAAGAACAACCCTCGAAACTCGGTTGCCTATCAAAAGATATCTTTTTTGCCGAAGTAGGGTGTGTGCTACTATTAGACTCCTGAAGGATAGCCTTGCTTCCGTTCGGACTTCCGAGGGACAGCTCTTGCTTTCATTAGTGCAGGTCCGAAGAACAACCCTTGCTTCCATCAGTATGAACTCCGATGATCTTTCTTGTCAAAGTAGAGTGTACTCTTACTCGAACTCCCAAGGGATAGCCTTTACTTCCCTTAGCTGCCGAAGTAAAAGTGCGCATCCACTCGGACTTCTGGGGGACAGCCTTGCTTCCGCTCGAACTTCCAAGAGACAATCTTTACTTCTGTTAGTGCAAGCTTGGTAAACTTGGTTGCCTTCTAGAGGGATCTTTCTTGCCGAAGTAGAAGTGTGCATCTACTTGAACTTCCAAGGGACAACCTTGCATTCGTTCAGACTTCTGAGGGACAGCCTTGCTTCCGCTCAAACTTCCGAGAGACAATCTTTACTTCTATTGAGAGGGATCTTTCTTGCCGAAGTAGGGTGTGTGCTACTTTCGGGCTCTTAAGGGACAGTCTTGCTTCCATTCGGACTTCCGAGGAACAACCATTGCTTTCATTAGTGCGGGTTCTGAGGACACTGGGGTCGTGGAGTTCTTACAAGAATTCATTTGCCTGAAATAGTAAAGTCGACAAACGAGATAAACAATATCGAGTTCAGATTATGATTTAAATGTTACCGAAATAGAGGCGACATCAACAATAAGTAATGAGCAACTTATGCTACAACAATTTTATTCCTCCGAGCAAGTTTAACAAAATTTTCAATAGCAACACCAACAAAACTCAAAGGATTCAAATTATCTCTCTCTACACCAATGAATCTTTTCAGCATTAATACTCCATCTATGTCAGATTTATCAACACAAGGTCAAGCTTCAAAACATGAATTTCAGGACTACATTTCTCATGCAAATCAAGATTCAACAGAGGCAATAGCTATTTCAAGACAAAATTGTTGCATCAATGTTCTATTCAAGTCAGGATCATCAATGGAAGCTTAAATCTCATGCAAAGGTTTCAGAATACATATTCTCAAAACGAGTCAGATATACTAAACCAAGATTTTACAGAGCACTGGTTATCTCAAATCAGAATTACGAGCTTTCGAATAACCCAAATCCCAAACCAAATGAAGTTTATAATTAGAGGAAAGATTTTGGCAAAACAATGAAATTCATAAATGGGTTTTGAACAACAACTTTTCTACAGATCCGGAGCAATGAAGAAGAATGAAGTTCGTTAAATGAAGACTAAAGCTCATCAAAACCAAGAGCTGGCTTGGTTCCAAAAAAACAACCAGGACAGGTCGGCAACAACACGAGTGGCGCTAAAGGACAAAGACGCAGCAGTGACGACGGCGTCGAGTGCGACGCGAACAAGCAACGGAGTAGCTAGGCAGACCGACACCACATTGAAAAGGCAGCGTGGTCGGCGATGATCAAATCACGGCTGAAGGCAGTGGCGAGGTTGGAAGTTGTGAACGCGAAACAAGCCTTGCGAGCTAGGTAGTCACACCCACAGGGTAGGACTCCGGTTGACTGTCGCATGGGCCGACGGGGTGCTCGACAACGTTGGTGAAATCTGTGCTGTAACGAAGCTGTGGCAAGAAATAGTGATGGTTCATGGCAGTGTGCAATCCCAGCCAAAGTGACAATAAAAAGGAAGGAGGCCGGCGGCAGTGGTCTTCAATGGAGTGCGAAGTAAGATAGTACCTGGGTCTTGTTCCAGTATACAGAGTGGGTTGAGAATAGGGTTTTCGGGACACCAACTCAGCATCAATCGTTCAGATTAGGAAGATCACGACAGAGATGCCGTACTCGGCGACGGTGCTCCGCCGAAATGGGCATTGCTGCTCGTTGGTTGCCTTTTTTGGTCTCACTATTGGTCTCTATGTTGCTGCCTTCAATCATGGAGTGGGTCTCTGTGTTGCTGCCTTCAAGCAAAATATATATATAGATATAAAGGGGCCCAAGTTTTTAAGATTTATTTATTTGCAAGAAATCTAGGTTGGTCTCTTGGTTTAGAGAGACAGAGCCGAAATGGTTGTGCAGCAAACCAAAAAAAAAAATGAACTATAGATTAGGTTTTGTCCTTTTCTTTAAATATAAAAAGAGAGAGGTGTGATTCTTGGAATATTCTCTTAAATATTCCACACACACATATATATATATAATGGGCCTACTATCATACCCAAACAAGAAAAACAAAAATTGTGTATGGTCTTGTGGTCTCTCAAATATTCTAAGAGCATATATATATAAATATAAACGGATCTTCTGTTAGTTGATTTTCTTTTGACTTGGAGGAGAAAAGTTTGGATTGATGAATAGTAAGGATTTGCAAAATTCTGGAATCAAAATAATGAAGAAAAGTTGTGTGGGCTCAGGCAATACACAAGGAATTATCCAGTGCATCTAGGGCATAACACCTACACATTCCACCAAAGTCAAGTGTTTAAATATTTATTTGAGAGAAACATAACACAAGGCTGACGTAGCATGATGCGGGCAGATATTCCTCAGTATTAGCAGAATATTTCCTGATATTTTGAAAATTGTAATTTAGTCCCAAATTTTTAAATAATTATGGTGTGGCCCACCTCTCGGGAAAGTATTTCAATAAGGCTTCCGAAAATGCAACGAAGGTTGATCCAAGCTAAACGGACCATTTTGGACGCAACTGCGAGGTTAGAATGATGAAATTCTAAACAATTTTTTAAGATTTCAAAAGAACCTAATAACACATTGCCAAGGGCGTGATGCGAAGCATGGCCGAAGAAGTGAAAATATACATGTCCAAGAAATTCAAAATTTCTCATACATGCAAGAGACAAAATGTAAGAGGTGTTAACTTGAGTCCACTAAATTAATTGGACCCAATCAAACCCTAATCGGAAAGCTCAAAATTTGGTGAACTTGGAAAAATTATTGCCAAATGGGCTAAATGAATTCTATTGAACGGCCCCATAAGAAAGTCAACAAATTGGGCCGAGAATGATACATTTCAAGCATATTTCTCTAAAGAGAGTCCAACAAGCCCATCCGATGAGGCCCAGAGATGAAACCCTCAGAGGAGATCCATTCTCTGAAGTATTTGCTTAGTCTTGAAAGGGTTTGAAACCACGAACCTAGAGACCTATTTGAGCTCAGACTTGAAAGGGTTTCGGATCCATGAACCTAGAGATCCGAAGCGCTTGGCTTCGAACAGATTCGAACGCAATCTAGAAGTCGCTCTGTTAATGAGTCCCAAAACACTTGTAGGCTCGAAACTTTCCGGGATCTACGCACCAGAACCATAGACGTGATGGAGTCCGAACAAAGAACCCGATCCTGAGGACGGTGAGTGGAGATAAATTCACCCTTCGGTTAAACTAGTCTATACTCAGGTCGAGGTGGCGCGATCTAGGGAATCCCTAAGACTCTACAATATTTGCAGCAGGGGGTTCTCTTGAAACCCTTCTGTGGCAGGGCGTCCTCTGGGATTACCCCTAACCCTTTGGGATAATTAGGGATCATTGGTTAGGTGTGGCTAAAAAGAAGGGTTCGCCGAAAGGTTGATCTCATCTTCGAGATTTTCCTCATCCTTAGAGAGGTCACCTCTTCGGATAAGGTGGTTAGAGAGAATATTCTCCATGTACTTTGCACATGGACTCCATCCTACATCATGAGGTGCCTATAAATAGCACTTACCCATAACTTTACAAGAGATGGATTTTGGAGAGATAACTCTTGAGAAAGAACTAATTTTCCTTCTCCATTATCAACCTTGAGAGTGAAAGTAGGAGATCCATGAGAGAGTCTTGCCATTATTTTCTCTCTAACTATTTTGCCTTCTTCTTCACCCAATCTCTTATCTCATCATCTCTTTGCTTTTGTGTTTTTTTACCTCTCTTGTTTTGGTTAGTTGTACATGACCATCCCCTTTGATGTCTTTTCTAAAACATTCCACTTACCAAAAATTTATTTTTCTCTAAAAATATGAAATCTAGTTCTTTCTAATGATTTTTTTTAACTTCTATTATGATCTCTTTTTTTTTTTCCCCTTTTTGTGCCCATCAAAGATTTGTACCATAATACCTAAGATTATATAGATGTGGAGAGGTAACAACATTCTTCTTTGATTGCAACCTTTAAATCACTAGATTCCATTTTTAACCACCATCATCATTCTTATCATAAACATCCAAATACTTCAAAAATGGATTAATCAACTCAACTAGTGTAACGCCAATAGATAATACACTTGCAAATAGCCCTTGATTGCAAAGATCACTCTTTTCTCCTTGTCTATAGACTATAAACCTTTAGATGCAGATAACTTGCTAAAAAATCTGAGGAAGAAATAAAATGACTAAGATGGCTAACCACCAACACGAAACAACAAACATGTTCCTTCATTGTCCTGATAGTATCTCCTGATTTCAATTTATGACAGCAGTGTTGTTTACCTTTTGCTGTACTTGTCTCGTAACAAGTTGAATGTGTCACTAAAGAAAAAATTTGGTGCGGAAAGAGGAAGAGATTCTCCCAAAAATGTTAGTGAAAGAAAAAGGAATATAATGAAAAAGAGGCTGATCATATCATTTGACAAAGGAGATGGGATTCCTACTCAAACATTATCCAATTCTGAATTATTCCATAAAAGAACAATATTTTAACATTTCTTGAGATGTCGTAGGAGTGCTATTCCCTTAAAATATCTACATACATACATATATATAGCTTCATTTATTTTCATATAATTAAGCAAAGAAGCTATGAGACTTCCAAAGAATGTTTGCTCTTGAAAATCAAGGTGAGGCATCTTTAGAAACACGATCAGGGAAAGAAGGGGTCTAGATGCAATGCAAAATGAACCAGGCCGGCACAATTTCACGAGCACTGCTTGTGAATTTACAGTGCAATACATAAAATTGACCATTTATGCCCCCACTTCATAATGATCACATTCATTGTTAAGAAAATTAAGAGAGTTCTTTTTCCACATTCTCTAGCTGGGATTCCATAGTTGTATGATTCCTTAGAAATCTAACAACTTTGTTCTTTCCAAATAAATAGCACCCAACATTATCACATAAAAAACTCACAGATGGATGATACATAGCAACCATTAAAAGCGCAAGAGAAGACCACTAAAATACACGCAACAGAATTAGTACTATTTGGTGATAGATTTCTGAGCTTTCTAAGTTAGAACAATAAACATTTGTAATAATAAAAGAACATACCAACAGCCACAAGTGTGCTTGCACTTCTTTCAACCTCCTACAAAAGATAATGACACTCGGAACATTAATTCATTAATAATTAAAACAGCAGAAGTCAAACAATAATACTAATATACAGTCATCGAATGCAAATTCAATAAAAAGAAGGGAAAAAACAAGCACGGCTAATAACCTGAACCATCAGCTGACGAGTTCGCCGAAGGCTCTCAGTGATGCTTTCTGCAGCAGATGTCATTCCAGCTTTCGTCCTAATAGGCAATTAGAAATCATAAATCCCTTATAATAGACACATCCACACTGAGTAAAGATTTGGACATTCAATTAACACCACTAACCATAATACAAATATCTCATGAGTTATGATATTTAAAAGTAAGTATAAAACAAAAAGCCAACAGAGTAATACGTACTGTAAATTGCGCCTGCGAATTGTGGACTCTTCTCCTCCTCCCAAAAGAAGTTCTCTCTAGAATTGATACAACCATATCAAACTACACTTCACTTGGAATATTTAGAGTAGAGAAATTTTAAAAATTCTAAAGATCTACATTCCCAACTTCCCAAGTATTATATGACACACAGGCCTTGTTTGGGAAGTTGGCTATTTTAGTTTTTAGCTATTTTAGTAGGTTAAAATTTTTGTATTTGGAACGAGGATTGAATTTTTTTGTAATTGGATGTAATGCTTGTGAGAAACAAAGTGAAATGATTATGAATTTGATGTGATATTTCAGAAGTGTTTTTTTTAGCTTTTGTGGCTAAAATAGCACTAAAAGACAAAATAGAATAAAATAGCTAACAAGACAAAATATCACATTAAACCCATAATTATTTCAATTTTTTTTTTCCAAACATCACATCCAATTACAAAAAAATTTAACTATCTTCCCAAATACAAAAATTTTAATCTCTCAAAATAGCCAAAAACTGAAATAACCAACTAAAAGAACAACTTCCCAAACACTCACTTTGTCTTATTGATTATTTTAACTATTTTGTCTTTTTATGAATTTTAGCCCCAAAAAAACCCCAAATTTGACTTCCCAAACACCGCCACATACACTGCTTCAAATGAAGAAAATTGCCGTGCACGTGCAAACAAAAAAAAAAAAAAAGGGACTACAAATGAAGATAAATATCAGCGAACAATTTCATAGGATCAGCTTGATTGCAATGAATGGTCTATTAAACAAGCTAAACTAGCAAACGATTGAACAAAGCTAGTCAATTACCTCTTCCTGAGCCGCTTTCCTCATGTTAGCCTTTGCTTGCAAATTCGCATTTCTCAAACTCAACCGCAAACTGGACAAATGGTAATAAAGAGCATTATTATGTACAGATAAGCATGAACAAACTCCGCCCAATATCTCATTATCAAGAAAAACAATAAATTCTGCTCCGTTTGGTCACCCAGAAAATCAAAAATAAATAAATAAGCCCATTCTAGATCAACACCCAACTGATACAAAGCACAAATTTGAACATTCTTAAACTAAAATATCAAAATACCCAAAAACCCATAAATTCAGCTCCGTTCGGTCACCCACAAAATTTTCAGCTTTCTTAAACTAAAGTAGCAATATATTTATATACATATATATATTTTACGACCCAGAAACTCTCACTCTTCTCTCTTTAAAATTTTCCCAACAACCATATACACACATGTATATGTATATACATAGAGAGAGAGAGAGAGAGAGAGAGAGAGAGAATAAATTCAGCACCTTTTGGTCGCCCAGAAAATACAAGAAAATCAAAAATTTAAAATTAAAGAGGGTATTCTAGATCTACAAAAGCAAAATTTTCAAATTTCTTAAACTAAAGTAGCAAAAAAAACCACGACCCAGAAATCATTCTTCTATCTTTTAATCGTTTTCCCAACAACCCATATATATATATATATATATGGAGAGAGAGAGAGAGAGAGAGAGAGTTGGTGCCTCTGGATTTGGTGTTTCCATGAATCGAGCAAGGACTGGGCGGCCTGAACTTGATCGTCAGTGGGTAGCTGAGGAGCGAGAAGATCGAGATTGAAGTGCAAAGAATTGAGCAAAGCCAGAGCGTCCTGTGCGATGCCATTCAATCTGGGCAGAGAATTCTTCTGCTCCGCATTGGAGCTTCCTGTTGTTGATTTACCGAACTCTTCGATTGACTTTATCGTGTCTTTGGTTCGTCGATACGCCTCTTCCCAATCCTTCTTCGCCTTCTCAACAGCCTCCACAACCTTGTCCATTTAAACCACTATACGTTACACTAGATCTGCGTCAAATCTACCTAGTTTTGGGGGTTTCTTCTTCAAATAAAATCTGAATTGTACAATAACTTGGAAATTTTTTTGATTATGAAGGAGAGTGTTGTAGACTGCTGATTCACTCTTGTTTTTCGATTCCTTTGTTTGGGAGTTGGGGAAACGCAGGAAAATTGAAATGGGCTATACATTATAGAATGACCTCTGGGCCGGGTCAGCATGGGTTAAAACGTGATGTGAGGTTTTGAATTCGGCCCAATTTTTTGAAAATAATAGTTGTAAATTATATTTTTAACCTTTTAATTTGGGTAAATAACACTATGGCCTTGTTTGACAAGTGCTTTTTTTTTTTACTTTTTCGACTAAAAATCATAAAAAGATAAAATATGTTAGAATAGTCAATAAGACAAAATATCACTAATAGAAAATTTTGGAGAACATAAACTAAAAACCATTAAGGATTCAATTCTATACATAAAAACTATATTAATTTCTACCATACAAAATAAGGCCAAGTTTGGGAAGTTTAGAATAAGTGCACTTTTTGACTTTTTTTGTATTATGTGTAGAAAAAGTAGAGAGGAGATGTTGATTGATGTGACCCAAAAAAGATAAAAAGATGAAATAAGTGCACTTATATTGGGATGCCAAACTTGGCTTAAGTGTATACATACCTTGATCCATGATAGTATGAAAGCCTTAATAGAGAAACCTTGAATAGAAGACCTTGATCTTCAAGTTCTTTACTTGTCTAAGATCTTCAAATCACTTCTCTCTCCCTAGGTGATGGAAGCCTTCTTGTGATAACAACTTGAGTTTTGTGATGGAGATTGTGGTTTGAGACCTTACACTATTTATACTAGTATTTTTATCATCAAAGAATCCATTCATTCAATGAACTTCATTAAATAAATTAATATATCTTTTACATTCATGATACATAATGCATCTTCTATATTAATGAACCCATTAGATAGATTAATGTATCTTCTACATTTATAATAGATATATATGCACCTCTAAGATTCATTCATAATGAATCTATCACATTCAATGCATTGACACTATCTCGATTAGTCTTCTATATATTATGTATATATAGGTGCATTCATCAATAATTAGTCACCATCTAATTGATGTACATGTATCTTGCTTAATGAGATGAATCTAGTATAATCATGCATAAGCCACATTAAGCCATATTTAGGAAAAATTCTTATAGTCACATTAAACTCATAATTATTTCACTTTTTTTTCTCACAAATATTACATCCAACTACAAAAAAACCAAACTATCTTTCTAAACACAAATATTTTAGCCTACTAAACTAGTCAAAAATTAAAATAGCCAACTTTCTAAACGAGGTCTAACCTCCCCTTAAGGTTGGAAAAAATACACTAAGAGGGTGTTTGGGAAGTTGATTTTAGGCTAAAATAGTCAATAGATACAAAATAAGTTAAAATAATCAATAAGATAAAATATCACATCAAAATCATAATTATTTCACTTTTTCTTTCATAATTATCAAATCAACTATAAAAAAAACTATCATCCTAAACATAACTTTTTTAGCCAGGCTAAAATAGTTAAAAAGTCAATTAAAATAGCTTATTCCCAAACAGGATATAAGTTTCACAGTTTTGAGATAATTACATTGACCTTTTTTTAGTAAAATTAAATGAATCAAAACTAATGTAGATCGTGCAAAAATACAAAAATAAAGAAATTAAAGTATACATTTTCGTGTAAAAGAGATGACAATATCATTTTTTTTATCTATATAACTAACAAATTGTTGATGAAAAAGGGACTAAGTGTTATATTAATTAAAATTTTAATGGAGCTTATTATAATTATGTCAAAATAATAAGGCTCACTATATTTCCTTCAAACCTCAAGGAAGGTCAGTGTAATTAATCCTTTTAATTTTATTTGGGCACTTATCTTCTAATTGCAATGACGTAAGTTTTAAAATTTCATGTATTCAATATGATCACCTCATTGTTTACGATGATCTAAATAAGTGCACTTTTTGATTTTTTATGGAAAAATGTGCACCAAAGGTGTGCTTATAATTTGTGACAATTTTCTTTTAATTTTGGATTTTGTCTTTATTTAGTCCGATCGATAACGTTGGTTGGCTTTCTTAACAGAAATATGAGCCTCACGTGGCTATTCTTATGGACAAATTTGTAAAATCGCTCACATTTCATATTTACTTAGTCTAATTTGATGAGTTAATTCATTTAAAAATAACTATTTTGGTTCTCTTACATATGTAGAGCCATATATAATAAGAAAATGTGATTGAAAATAAAGAGAGAATGAAAAGAAATGAAAGGTTTCGTAGTTGTTGATGCCAAAAGGGTAATGGGTTTCTAAGGTGGAAAAAAGATGGATGATTATGAATGAAGGGTTTTATAGTATGAGATAGTAGATGGTAGAAGAAGTGGTTTCAATGTCTATGGTTGACAACTTTTGGCGGTCATTTGTGGATTTGATTGGTTGATTTCAGTTGTAGTTGGTTGATGGAGATAGTAGTGGCTACATTTGGTAGAAGTGGCAAATGAGTGGTATAATACTCTTAAGACAAACCAACTATACATTGAACTTACCTCAATGGATCAATAATCACTAGACCACAAACATTACCAAATTGTCTTAATTATAATACCCCAAGTATAGGAGTGTAAAAATGGCACATGTACTCATGGTACCGAAAGCCCACTGATGTAAAATACTCTCATCTTGTTCTGGAATTAATGATCGATTGATTACCGACATCGCTAAATGTAGATGATTCTAATTGATAATAGAATTATTGGAATACTGAACTGACTGACTGAGACCTGAAACCGAATTGATTGTCAGTATCTGTTTGAATTGCATTTTATCTGTTTGACTGTTCAATTATCTGTTTGGTTTTTATGTTTAAACTGTTAATTGAAAGCCTTATCGGCGGCCGAATCAAAAATTGATTGATGTTCCATGATCAATAGAATTTATGCAATTTTATGGTATAATTATCCGAAAACTGATTAGGTATGATTAAATTAGATTAAATATTGATAAGTTGCATAATTGGCCTTATTTACCAAACTAACCCTTAGTGGGGCACTCAATACAATATATTTGAGCCTCATTATGTACTTAGGCACCATTTTGCTCAGCCATTTTCTTACTCTTGCCGACTTGAAAGGGAGAGAAGGGGAGGAAGCTTGAGTTCTTCACAATTTGCTTTGGAAACTTGAGAGATTTGTAGGAGATTTGCATATTTGAGCTTGTGTATCTTGTATTCAAGACTTAGGTAAGGATTTCAACCTCTCAATTTTGTTTTAAAGTTGATTCTTGCATGGTTCATGTCATGTTGGTGGAGTTTAGAGCCAAGACATGGTTTAAATGTTGAATTGTAGCTTGATTGTTGCATGCATGTTACCATTCTTGAGTTTTGAGGTTGTAAGTTCATAATCCTCACATGCATGTCCATCTTTTGATCATACTCCATGAGTTTATCTTGTTTTTGAAGGTTTGAGCCCTGTTGAACCAGCATTAAAGTTTTGAAAATGATTTAAGCCTATGCATGTGTATGTTCATCTTGTTCATGAAAAAGTGGTTTGAAAATTGGATCTAATTGAAACACCCTTGGGCTTTGATTTCTCAAATTGACCATTGAAACATGTAATATTAAGTGTTTACAAGTGCTTTCCAAGTTTTCAGCCCAAGAGGATCGAAATTTTAGCATTTAAACTTGATTTTGAGATTGGGACTCGAATCTGGAATTTCCAGATTTTAGTCGTCCGCTCGAGCGGGGGAAGTGCCGCTCGAGCTGGAAAATCGAGCTCCCAAATCTTGCATCAGGCATCGATCCCGCTGAGCGGAGGATTAGGTGACACGCCGGCGGCGTCGAGCGAGATTTCACCCATCCAAGATGGTCCGCCGGCGAGAAAGTTTATGCTCAAGCGGGGATCTTTATTGCATGTCCGCCGGCGAGAAACTCTTTCGGCGGGACTACATAATCGAAAATTTTGAAAATGTTTTCTGAACACATCCTTGCATCCTAGGCATTCTTAGGCCTAGTTTAGGACATCTTAACGAGGGTTTAGATGTAGAACACACCAAAGCAAATTAGGGATTAGTTATGATCTTTCCTAACTGTATAGGTTAGTGTGTGTTCAATCTGTTACTGTGTAGGGTTGGCGACTGAGGAAACACGCTCTAGCTTATTGTAGCCCAGAACTCTGTGAGTAACAATTGTGTAAAGATATGTTCAAATGATTATCTTTGAATCGAATCGAATCTGCATCGAATCGATATTGATTACTGAAAGAATGTATGTCATTTATTTCTGAACTGTACTGTGGCATCCTTGGCACCTCATGCTTATCGTTATTACAGAGCTCTCGCGGTTCCCTTGTGGAACCACTATCATCTTGATCGATGGCCATCATTCTTTCTGGTCTTTAAGACCTACCGCCATCTTATCGTTATGCTAATGGATGTACCACATATGATTGATCTTGAATCATCAAATATCGCTTAATTTAACTGCTTTTCATTCCGTAAGGACATTCATTCTAAACCTCTTTACGCTTTATGTTATTCACTGGGCTTTAGCTCACTGCTCATATATATATGTAGGTGTACAGGCACCGGATCAAAGCTAGAGGCGTCAGGGTTAACTCCAGTTTTGTCAAGTCAACCAATGTGCCTCACTGCGAGATTTCCGACCTGCCAAGCTATGGCTTAAGGGGTGTTTTTATTTCCCCGTCTGTCTCCGCACTGTTTTGTATCACTGTTTAGATTGACATTCTTGTCTTTGTTATCAAGGGATTAGGTCCTGTCTTGAATGATTGTAAATGTTTGTATAGATCATCGTTTCTAAATGTATGAATGCATAAAAGTCTTTTGCATATAGATCATCACCTTCATTACTGACACTATTCATTCTTGTATTGGCTCAGTCTCAGACTGCTTTTTCTCAGATATCATTAGCAGTGCCTTGTAATCTCGGATTCTTGGCCGACATGCTAAACCCCCAGGGTCGGGTTTGGGTCGTGACACTGAGCCCCTTAGGCCTGTGCCATCATTTTGAAGCTCGGCCTATCGGCTCGCTTAAGGCCTACTCAAGGCTTGGCCCGAGATTTGGCCCGCGCCGAGGCCCAGCCTCTTTTTTAGTGAAAAATAATAAAATTTTGGTAGAAAAAATTTAAAAAAAAAAACAAAAAAAATGGTCAGACTCGTCCAAGCCCAATGCTAGGCCCAAGCGTATGTCCAAGCCCACCGGGCCAGGCCGAGGCCCGAATATCCTTGGGTCTGGGCCTAAATTTTTTGGCTTGTGAGCCGGTCCGACATGGCTTTAACAGGAGCCCATGAGCCCTGACATGGGCCGCGCAAGACCCAGGCTAGGGTGAGCTACGCCGAGCTGGGCCGGGCCAGATTTACACCGCTACCCAAGCAGCAACAACCATACAATGAATTGGGAGATCATTAGGTCATGGTTAAACATTCTCTAAACATGGCTTTAATTGGGTTATTAAGGCTCATTAATCTCTTTTAATTGTGCAATTAGTTAGCCTAACACAATACTTGGAAAGTTTGTTTGACAACTTTAGTGGTGGAATCCACATGTGACTACTTCACATGTAACGTACCCATATGCTTACATCTCACCATGCTAACACTACATACATTATTGACTTGTTCTAAATGTGATGATACCTATGCACGCATATAGTGCATAGGTAGTTAAGAGATAATTGGGGTGTCATTTGGATCATACCACAATGCCACTTGAATAAAATGTAAGACTAGTAAGAGGGTAAGACAAGAAAACCAAAAAGGAAGAGGATGAAGTCATTACACTCACGGTGATGGTATGCTCATGGAACCTTTGTTGGTTTTGATTAGTTGATTTAAGCGGTGATAGTTGGTTATAGCGGAGGTTGCTCGGGGATAGATTCTATAGTAGTGGCTGGTTTTGGTGGAAGTGGATGGTTGATGGAAGTGGTTAGTTGGTAGAGATGGTTAAATAGTGGTGGCTAGTTGGCGGAGGGTGCTTTGTGGAGATCATTGGCTCATTGGCTTATTACTGGTGCATGGTAGATGGTTTTGGTAGAAGTGGATGATTGATGGAAGTGGTTAGTTGGTGGAGATGGTTAAATAGTGGTGGCTAGTTGGTGGAGATTGCTTTGGTGGATGTGATTGGCTTATTGATGGTTGGATGTTGGCATTGGGTTGTAGAAAACTAGTTGCACCTTGTCTTTCAACTGGTTTTGGCACAATCAACAAGCCCATGATAATTTTCAACCACCTAATTAGGTGGCTGATATTGTAAGACGTAGGGTACAAGAATTATTGGTTACCAAAGAAGTCCAAACTCATGACGCCTTCATCTCAGCCCTTGTGATCACTTGGTCTTGTTCCCCTCCCCTTTCCAGGTTAGGTAAATTTCAACACCGACCGCTCCATTCTTGGCAGTATTGGTTTGGCTGGTGCAGGAGGTATCCTTTGATTTGCGTGGACTTGGATTTTAGGCTTTCGTCATTATAGAGGTGAAACTAATGTTCTTGCTAAGTAGGGCTGAGTATGGAATCTGTAAAATCCATAATCCGAATTGGTCCAGTCCAATCCAATAAGTTTAGATTGATTTTCTGAATCCGTGGTTCGGTTTCGGATTGAAAAATTAAAAATCCGTAATCCACGGATTAATTCTGAATTGAACCCTACGATTCCGAATAGAGTGGCTAAATATGATAGAGTATAGTGGTCGAGCTAACTAGAGTAGAGTAGTTGAACCAATCGGGGTAGAGTGGTTGACTAGAATGGTTGACTTGATCAAAAAAGTTAACTTGGAAAATAGACTCCCATTACTCGTAAAAATATGCATAGACGAGTGTAGAATTATGTCATACAATCAACTAATAAGAATAAGTTTATAGACCAAAACATATCCATTTATAAAATTCTGAGGGAATGATTGTGTGATAAAAATTAAATTTATTTAGTATATGTGTGAGTGATTTTCCGATCACACTGCCCTCCTTAGTGATTCAGCGGAAGAACACAGTGAGTAGTGGCTCCTCAGAATCTCGCATGAAGGAAAAGACTCCGGCGGTGGTTCTTCCACCCGGGGGCACTTCGACGATCAAGTCAGTATATCTCTCAAAGATAATCAAGTGCTAAACTCACAAGCTTGAGTGTAAACAACGTACCTTTGCCCAATGGGGGTTCCTCTCTTTTATAGCCAATCCAATCGTAGTCCCAACAGGAACCCGGTCCTAATGGACTTAGGACTCCTGCTAATCTAGGACTCTCAGTGGAATTAAGACATACTCCCTAAGAGTTTATCCTTACCCCAAACTGAAGTCTTCCCCCAACCTTGGACTCTTGTCCACATCCAGGTTTGAGCTTCCTCTTCCTTCTAGGACTCTTGTCCTTTATCCGCTTATCTCGGATTCCGATATCTTCGGAGGTATCCTCGACCTAGCCGAGATAACCTCGGCACAACTACCATAACACGTGGGGATCTCTGCTGACACTTCTGTGTCACCTCGGCCACGTGTTGGTACTCAGAAAATACATCCCCACAACTGCCCCTTAGGTTCTATTACCTCGGCATTCTGAGGTAATGGAACCTATTTTCGGATTTTATCTCGCACATCGGCCTAAGAACTTTTTAGCCGAGATCATTCATTCCAGGACGGCATGTCCTCTTCAGATTCAAATCAACTTCCTTACGTGTATGAGCTGTCATACACCAATCTTCAACCATTCTGAGGACGCGTTTCATTCTTACTGGTCCGTGCCAGTGACGCGCCTACAAGCCGTCTTTTCTCTGCCTGCGCCGTCTGGCGCATGCGTTACCCTAGGCGTCATTATTGCTGTTTTGCCGCCGCTTCACTTTTGAAAAAAACGTTTGTCTCTCTCTCTCCTTCGCTTCACTTCTGCATTTTGAAATTCTTGTTCTCTCTCTCTCTGAAGCTCTTTTTCTTTCGAATCCTCCATTGCCCCAAGCTCGAAGCTCTGCATTAGGTCTGTCTTTGCCATTTCTGTGAAGCTCAAGCCGCTGTCGCCTAAGTCACCTGACCTCGGCAGAACTCATCTCGGCTTCATCCTTTCTGGTAAGCCCCTGTTCCCTTCTTTTCCAGTTCTTTGATCGTTACTGGTTTTTCTCGCTTCTAATGTTCTGTTTGTCATGTAATTTTTGAATCATTTCTTGATTTTGCATCTGAATACTTGCACCATCTCACTTCTGTTTTTGGCCTTCCACTTTCTTGTATTCCTGAATCTGAAACTTCTTTTTGCTTTCCTGTTTTCCAGATTTTCTGCCTTCCATTCTCACTTATTCGTAGATTTAAGTTTGGGATTTGTTGTAGAACCATCAATCTCTAGGAAAAAACTGAAACAATCAGTACTTAGGTTTTAGCCGAGGTCTTTAAAACCTTTTAGGAATCCTTAGTTTCTGTAGCCAAACGCTTATCTTTATCAGGACCATGGGTGTGTGGAGAGACAGGGTGAACACCCCAACCAAGCTTCAAAACTTTAGGCAAGAATTCTCTATCCCAGACGATGTTCACCTCAGGCTAGCTGGGGAGGACGATTCCATTATGCCCGACGGTGATAAAATGCCTTTCCCCATAGTGGCCTTCGTCCAGTGTGGACTTAGGTTCCCCCTAGACCCCCTTTTCCATGAAGTCCTTCACTACTATTCTCTGAACCCCATGCAACTCTCCATAAACGCCTTTAGGACACTTATTGGAATAATAGCCTTAGCTAGGCAGGAGGGTGTTAGAATCACTTTTGCTGATATCCAGTATTGCTACACCATGTGTGGCCTTGACCATAAGGAAAAAGGTTTTGTATACTACCTTAAGCCGAGGTCCACTGCCTACAAAATAGTAGCCGACCTTCCTGACTCAACAAAGGGTCAGACGATTACTGATTCGAAACCAGGCGGGAATTCGGCCCAGATGAAGATGTCCATCTCTTTCCCCTTCCACGGACGGTCAGAGAGGGCAAGGGTAAGAGCCCAACGTCAACTGCTTAGCTATTGCTTTCTTTAAAAATCTTGCATGTCTCTCAAAAATTTTATCTGTTTCTCATGTTTTGTTCCGTTTTGCAGACGTTCGCCAACCACCCAAGGACTTTCGTCAGTCCTTTTACCTCGGGAAGGATCTGAAGAAGCTCTTGGATCTCCCGCTTGAAAAGCGCAAGGCCCATTTACTCCTAAACTTCATACCCACATACACATCAAAGTTGGCCGACGTTCCAAAGACAGGAGAGGAGCACCTCCTCATCAAGCGCCTCCACGAACAAGTTGCTTCCACTTGAACCGGTCCAAGAAAAGAACGCCGACGCAGACTCGTCAAACTAGCGGTGAAATGGAAAAGCAGTGCTCAATCTCTTGGTGACTGCCAGATGACATGGAGGATGAGCCGGCTCAAGCTGCGCCCAAAAACCGAAGAGAACCAAGAAGGCCCAACCAAAGGCTAAGGTTCTTGAAGGCGGCGAGGCCGAGGATGCGTTACCAATATTAAAATTGACCGAGAAGACCACCTCGGCTCCTGTGAAGAGGTCGGCTGGGACGCAGCCCTCTGGATCTGGTCCACCGAAAAAGCAAAAGCCTTCAACCTCGGGATCCAGGGTTCCCAAAGTTCCCTGGGAGCCCAAAATTACGCTTGAGGACAGGCCAGTTTATGCCAATGAAAGCGCCTCTGACGTTAACGTCGGCGTGGCACTCAAGATGGCATTCTCATCGAAGGTGATCTTGAGAAAAACTCCAAGATCAGTGAATACGAGAACTATGCCCTCATGTTGCAACGTTCTGTCCAAGTAAGCCTTCAGAACTTTAATAATCTTGCCTTATCTTCATACTTGTAGAACGTCATTTTCACTCTGTAATAACCTTTGTCTTTATGAACTGTCAGGCCGTTCAACATGCCCACGCCTTCTCTGTAAAGGCATTTGAAACAAGGGAGGAGCTCTCTGAATTAAAGAAGGAGTTCTTTGCCCTTCAAAGACCCAAAAAGAGATCAGCGAGGATGAAAAAAGCTGGAAGAAGCGGTAGGTGACCACAAAGGCCCAATCACTTGCTCTTGAAAAGAGGCGGTATTTATGGCGTCAAGGAAGTAGCCGAGGCCGAGAAAAAAGCCGAGGCTAAGAAGGCCGAGAAAGAGCTTAGGGATGCTCGGCCACAAAAATGAAATCGAAGATGCCTACAACCAAGGCATGGCGGGGCGTTCTTTGAAGACTACAAGCTTGGTCAAGCAAGCTTGCAACAAAGGATCGTCCTAGGTTGGAATGCTCGACCAAAAAGCTTGATCTTCGGTCGACTTCGCCATGGCGCAAGGCGAGAGCTGCGTCTTCCTTGCCCACTTCCTCCATCTCAAGCCAAGATGAATCTGAATCTGGCGAGGATGAAGATGAAGAAAAAGATGAAGATAAAGATGAACCCTTGGTGAGGAAGGCCAAATCCTCCCAAGGCCGACTAGATTTTGGACCTCCTTTGGGGATGAGCAGTCGAGAAGCAATCCAAGGAAGCCGCTCGATTGCTGTCTTCGATATGCTTCTAATTGGGAGAAGTGTTGATGAAACCTTAGCGAAATCGACGCCGAGGTTGCGGTGACAAACACTCGAGGTCGTGGCAAATAAAGAACACAGGGTTAAATTTGAAAAAGATCACGAGAGGTTGTGGACCCAAAAGACACCGGGTGGTTCTTCCAGAGCCTTAGGGTTCCGTCAACCTCCTGTTCAAGTTGAAGAAGGACAGTCTTAACGCTTTTTGCTTTCTTCTATTTCTTGTATTTTGTTTTCTTTTGATGTAAGCTTTCTTTTGTGACTGAAGTGCCTTCTCTGAAGCTTGTAAACAGCTTAATTATACAACCGTTTGTTCTTGAATGCGTCAGGCTTTTAATTCTTCTTACTGCTTCTGAATGATTCTATACTTAGAATTTTTTTGCATGATTTCCAGATTCTTCCTTCTTTGCACAGTTTCCTCGGGTAACATACCTCGGGCATTACACCTGCAAATCTTACTTGACAAAAAGCATCTGCCGTGATTCTTTCATAAATTTCAACAAGTATAGACAGATACTAATCAATGTTAACTTTTCTCAAGTTCCAAAGGCCATAAATAACAATTTCAGTTTGCCTTTCTTGTGAATTGATACAAACAAAAATAATCAGTAAACTTTACTCAAGTCTTAACAAGTGTTTAGGCAGTAATCTTTACTCAACTTGTAAATTGCTACAAATTTCAACAAGTGAGGTCAAGGAATCTTCTCGGCTTAACTTTAACTTGTAAATTGCTACAAATTTCAACAAGTAAAGATAAGGAATTTATCTCAGCTTAACTTTGACTTGTAAATTGCTACAAATTTCAACAAGTAAAGATAAGGAATTTATCTCAGCTTAACTTTGACTTGTAAATTGCTACAAATTTCAACAAGTAAAGATAAGGAATTTATCTCAGCTTATCTTTGACTTGTAAATTGCTACAAATTTCAACAAGTAAAGATAAGGAATTTATCTCAGCTTAACTTTGACTTGTAAATTGCTACAAATTTCAACAAGTAAAGATAAGGAATTTATCTCAGCTTAACTTTGACTTGTAAATTGCTACAAATTTCAACAAGTAAAGATAAGGAATTTATCTTGGCTTAACCTCGGCTAAGCAATACTAATGTCTTCTCTCTGCCCCCAATGTGAACCTAAGTTCCTCTTGGGTTCTCATTATTCAAAAAACAACATCGTGCCAAGTTGTAAAGGAATTCTGCTAAGATTTTATTTATCATATCGGTAAGAAAAAATCAAACAATATCTAATGATAGAAAAACTTTAAATTACAAGTGTTCCATGGTCTAGGCAATGCTTTGCCCTCATTATCTTCGAGTGATATGCCCCATTCCCTAACAGAAATTATTCTCAGGGGCCTTCCCGATTTGGGCCAAGTTTGCCCTCTCGGCATCCTTCTTATTGCCGACCACTTTTCTCAAGACTAAGTCGTTGACTGAAAATCCTTGGATTGACCTCTTGTTGTAAGCTTTGGCAAGTTTGTTTGGTATCTTGCAAAATTTGGATTGCGACTTTCTTTCTTCTTTCTTTTAGTAGGTCGGATCTCGGGCTAAGAGCACATCATTAGACCCATTCTCAACTCACGTGTTACGATCCACGGGATCCGATCTCGATGGAATGATCGCCTTAGTGCCATAAGCCATGGCAAGGGGATTCTGTTGATCTTCTCGGCGTAGTGCGATATGCCCGAGCACGTTGGGCAATTCGTCTACCCACTTCCCTTTGGTACTGCAGACCCTCTTCTTTATTCCATCTAGAATGACCTTGTTTGATGCTTGGCTTGCCCATTACTTTGGGGAAAGCTTGGTGTTGAAATAATTTTTATCTTGAATTTGGGCGCAAAAATTCTTGATGAGTTTCTTTGTCAAAGCGTGTTCGTTGTAAACGCGATTGCTCTTGGAATCCCAAATCGTAATGATGCTTTTCCAGATGAAGTTCTTCATATCCACGTCTCGGATTTTGGCAAGAGGCTCTGCTTCTATCCATTTTGTGAAGTAATCCGTAGCCACCAGGAGGGACTTCCGTTGCCCAGTTGCCTGGGGCAATTTTCCAACAAGATCCATGCCCCATTGGGCAAATGGCCAAGAAATTTGGAAAGCGATTCAAGTCGGCATTTGGTGATGTATCAATGGTCCAAACCTCTGGCCTTGATCACTCTTCTTTACATAGGCCTCTGCCTCTTTTTGCATATAAGGCCACCAGTACCCCTGGGTAATGGCCCTATGTGCTAACGATCTGCCCCCTGCGTGGCTTCCACAAACTCCTTCACGAATTTCGTACAGAAAGTCTTAGACTTGAAGTGGGTGTACGCCTTAAAGAGGTCGATGAAGGATCTTACATGCAGATGTCCTTCTGGCAGCCGAATCTTAGACTTCAATCTGACCTTGTGTGCTTCCTTCCGATCTTCTGGCAGCTTGCCATCTTTTAGGAACGCAACAATTGCATCCATCCAGCTTGGTCCCAAATCTGCACATAATGCTTCTTGTGTTGCGTTCGGTGGCTCTATGCTCGGGCCTGGTAGGTAGTCAATCATTATTGTCCTTGTCTTCCCGGTTTGTACTGAACTTGCCAAATTATGTAGCGTCGGCGTGGTTGTTGTCATCTCGGCTAACTTTGAAGAAGTCGGCGATTTTGAAACATGTCCGCGACTGATGACTTCTTTTACGTATCTCGACATTCTTTCATCTCGGGCGACAAACTCCCGTAGTTTGATTTACTATAAGTTGTGAATCACAAAAAATAATTACCTCATCTGCCTCTGCTGCTATTGCCAGCTTCAATCCAGCAATCAATGCTTCATACTCCGCCTCATTGTTCGAGGCCATGAACCCCGATCGGATTAGCGCTCCAATATCTCTCCATCGGAAATTAACACTACTCGGCTCCGCCCCTGCGGTTTGAGCTCCATCAACAAAAAGTTGAAAGGAATCGCCGATGTAAATCTTTGCGGTCCGAGTTTTTCCTTCCTTGGTTCTTTTGCCTTTGGCTGGGCTTCTCTTTCCTTGTCTGGGCATCGTTTATCTCGGCTCGGCGGAGCCCGATGTTCGATGTATTCTGGTGAGAGTTCGGCCACAAAGTCGGCCAAGACTTGGCCCTTAATTGCGGTTCTCGGCACGAACTCCAGTCATATTGGCCCAAAACCGGCCCATCTTGCAATTCTTCGATCAAGTCTCCTTCTTTGCAACAAAGATTTTAATGGGTGCTCTGTCGGAACCACTATCTTGTGAGCACGAAAATAGTGGTTCAAACTTCTTTGAAGCCATTACCAAGGCCAAGCATTAATTTTTCTAATGGCGGATACCTTGTTTCTGCGTCCAAGGTCTTGCTCACATAATAAGCGCATACATTCTCCTTTTCTTCTCGGATAATCCACGGACTCGCTGCGTGCTCTGCTAGGTATAAAAGCAGTTCCTCCCGAGGTTGGCGTTGAGAGGATAGGGGCGAGGTAAGGTACTTCTTGGTCGGTCAGCGGCCTCGCATTCCTCCGTCCATAAAAATCGTGGCCTTTTTCACAGATTGAAAAAGGTTTACTTGTCCGAACTTATAAATCTGTTTAGAACTGCGGCCCTTCGATGCATCTGAACACCTTGGCCGATGTCGGACTCTGTAATTCGAGAATGGCCTTGATTTGATCTGGTGGCTTCAATGCCCCTTCTTGTCAGGTACCCCAAAACTTACCGGATCAGGCTCAAACGCATTTCGATCGTTTAGTCGGGCCGATATGTTTTGAGTATGTTGAAGACCTCTTCTAAGTCGTGAGATGATCCTTCGGTTCCTTGGTCTTCACGACCATATCATCGATGTAGACTTCCACATTCGGCCAATCAAGTGTCCGAACATCTGGGTCACCGACCTTTGGTAAGTTGCTCTGCGTTCTTCAACCCAAAAGGCATGACTCTGTGATCTGAGACCTTTGGGAGTGATAAGCTGTCTTCTCCTCATCCGGTACATGGCTATCTGGTGATACCCCTATATCGTCCAAGAAGCTCATCCTACCATGTCCGGATGTGGCGTCCACCAACGGGTCGATCTTTGGCGAGAGGAAGCTGTCTTTGGGACAGGCTTTGTTCAAACTTGTGAAGTCTACGCAGACCCTCCACTTGCCATTCTTTTTTTTTACTACCACGGTATTTGACAACCACGTCGGATAATTGGCTTCTCGGATGGCCCTGGCATCTAGAAGTCTAGCTACTTCCTCTTCCTGCCCGGCGTGTATCAACGTCGGTCTCTGGCTTCGTTGTATTACGAGTTTGGCCGACTTAACGTTAGTCGTGGCATGTGACCTCGGTCGATGCGGGCATTTCATAAGGTGTCGGCGAACACCTCAATATTTTTTCTCGAAGGCTTCCAACTCCCTTTCTTCTTCTCCGGCTAATCTGTGCGAGAAAGAAAAGCGTTCCTCATCACCCTCTTGGGCGAAGACTTTCTTCAATGCTTCTTCACTCTTCTCGGTCGGCTCCTTGCCGACATCATCTAGGACTTTCATGTCCTCTTCTTCAACCTCTGCTTCATTTGGTTCTCGAATCTGCGAGTTAACTTCATTCTTTGCCATGGAGCGATTTTACTTTATCGATCTCCTCGATTTCCTCAATCCCATGTTACGTTGGGAATCGCGGCGATTGATGCAAGGTGGAGGAAGCGCCCCATTGCATGCAACCACGGCCTCCCGAGGATGATGTTGTAAGGCGGCGTATCAATCACAATAAATTCTGTCCTCACCTTCTTTGTGCGGCTTGTACCTCCAAGCTTGTTGCGCCTAAAACGCGTCGGCGTTCCATTGAAGCCACCATCGCCGTTTGTTGGTATTCCATGTCATCGGGGTGAAGGCCTAACTCCTTGTAGCATCTCGACATACATGATGTCGCAGAGCGCCTTGATCAATCAAGATCGTTTCACTGGCACTCCCCAACCCGGAGGGATACTACCAGGGCATCATTGTCTTGGTCTTGAACCATGTCAAGGTAAACCTGTGAAGGTTATCATTGGTCCTCGGCGATCTTGGCCGAGGTCTTTTCAGTCCGACCTGGTTGACATGCTGCAGATGTTTCACCCTCTGCGTCTCCCCCCGTATGTCGTTTTCGTTCACCTTTGAGTGGATCACGTTAACCACCCGAGGTCCACACACTGTGGTTCTTTGTCTTTGGGGCGAAATTTCTGGTGCTTGAGGCAACCGTGCTGTTCTTCCCCGGTTCGCCTCCTCATCCACAAGATCTCTTAAATGGCCTTGTCTCACCGGATCTTCTAAGTGTGCTTTAAGGGCCTGCAACCTGAGTTGGGTGGCCTGCTCATTATGGTAGGCAACGCCTACCGAGGTTTCTCCCATGAATTCTCCTTGTCCTCTTGCCGGCGCCCTGAAGTAGGGCTGATTTCGAATTTGGTCAAGGACCTTTTGGATCGGAATTCGAAACACCGTCGTCACTGCTTGTTTAGTCCTCAACTCTGTCTCCTGTTTGTTTTGTCCATTGTTGCCTCGGCCTCGCTTCGGCGAGCCGTTGCCTTTTTCTGTCTTTGTCTCCTTGTTCCCCGAGGTATCCTCCTCGGCTCGTGCCATCTTCTCCATCCTCGCCATGAGCTCTTCCATACTCTTCGGCAGGGTTTTTGCTAATGACTTCCGCAGTGGACAGTCATCCTTTAGGCCGTTCTTGAAAGAGACGACCGCCACCTCCTGGTTGCACTCAGGTATTCGATTGAACACCTCATAGTACCGCTTTGCGTAGGCTCTGAGGCTCTCATCTTCTTGCCGATCTTGAGGCCATCAATGCATCCACCCTCAAAGGTTGCGGTTTGTTTGTTATGAACGGCCACAAACATCTCGGCGAGCCTTCCGATTCTTTCGCTCGCCCGGTAGTTTGTGGAACCAATCGATGCAATCTCCCCAAAGGATGAAGGAACACTGCGAAACAACGGCTCGTTCCTTGTATAACGCCATTGAATTCAAAAATAATCCAACATGGAAGTTAGGGTCGACTTACCATCATATATCTGGAACCTCGGCATCTTTGAATCTTTTCGATTGCCACGAATTTGTCCAATTCCACCGAGAATGGAGTCCTCGGCTTAACAGGGAGGTTACTTGGCTCGACATTCTCCTGCTTCTTGAGGTAGTCTCTCAAATCCTCTTTACTTCTCCTGCGGCCATTTGTCAATGGACTTCACCTTTTGGCGACTACTCTCGGCCTCATGGTGGCCCTTTTGATCCTTCTCCGCAGACGATCGAAACACAACACGCCGGAACATGCCGATGTTCTTTGGGGTGCCTTCCTTCACGATGTGTCGCCGGGACTCTTCTCTCCTCGGCTCTTCTCGGCCCACCTCCATGGCTGGTCGGGGAGAGTGTCTTCCGCTCCTCGTATCTTTGAGGGCCGGGGACTTCTTTCCGTCCCTTCTTTTGGGCGTTCTTCTTGGCATTGGTGTGTCTGCGGCGGGTATATGGTTGCATGACATTATTCTGCATCATGAAGTTGACGACCGATTGAAGGTCAGCCAGCTTATGTGCCATCTCCTTTACTTCTTCATCCCTCCTCAGACATCTGTCTTTCCAGGTCTGGAGGTCATCCTCGTTGTAGTACTTGCCTTGGTTCGCTTTCTTTGATGTGTCGCCGTCCTGGCCGACGTCTTTTTCTGCGTGATTCTGATCACGAGTTTCTTCGTTGCGGTCGCCTCCTTCCGTTAGGATCGACAGTCTTCCACTCCCGGATGGAGTGTCGTCCCCCAATATTTTCCTACTGCGCGTTATTGGCCATCTACTCTCCTTTCGTTCCCCTGAGGCGCCAAATTGTGTGAGTGATTTTCCGATCACACCGCCTCCTTAGTGATTAATGGAAGAACACAGCGAGTAGTCGGCTCCTTGTAACTGCAGAAGGAAAAAGACTCGTGATGGTTCTTCCACCCGGCACTCCGACGATCAAGTCGATTATCTCTCAAAGATAATCAAGTGCTAAACTCACAAGCTTGAGTGTAAACAACGTACCTTTGCCCAATGGGGGTTCCTCTCTTTTATAGCCAATCCAATCCTAGTCCCAACAGGAACCCGGTCCTAATGGACTTAGGACTCCTGCTAATCTAGGACTCTCAGTGGAATTAAGACATACTCCCTAAGAGTTTATCCTTACCCCAAACTGAAGTCTTCCCCCAACCTTGGACTCTTGTCCACATCCAGGTTTGAGCTTCCTCTTCCTTCTAGGACTCTTGTCCTTTATCCGCTTATCTTGGAATTCCGATATCTTCGGAGGTATCCTCGACCTAGCCGAGATAACCTCGGCACAACTACCATAACACGTGGGGATCTCTGCTGACACTTCGGTGTCACCTCGGCCACGTGTTGGTACTCAGAAAATACATCCCCACAGTATAGATTCATGTATAGAATAAATTTGAATCATAAAATGATAATTTTGAATAGTTAAGTCTAGATTTGTAATATTATTGCTAGATTAAGGGAGCACTTTTCATAACTATCATACACATGACCCTTGTATAAAAATTATGTTTAGCGTTTCTTTAAAAAAAAAAAAAAAGGAAATCTGATTTGTTTGATTTACCAAAAACTATTTTTAGATAAATTTTCATTTGTGTCTAGTGAACTTTTGTCATAATTTAGTTATTTTTTATATGCAAGTAATCTAGATGCTTATAAGAAGTTTTAAAAAATGAGTAAATATGATTTTTTTTTTTTTGGCTAAAAGTAAAGGAAAATCCAAACAAAAATATGTCTTTTAGATGAGTTTTTCATTATTTTTAGTGATTTTTTCCCTTTCATATGTCAGTCATTTTTCAAAAACTTTTTAAAAGCATATAAATTAACTGTATCTAACAAGTAAAAAAAATTCAATAAAAATAAATGAAAACTTGTTTACAATCAAATTTGAAAAATCAAACTAAACAAAATCCAAACTGAACAAATGTGTTTCTTGAAACGGAGGATAAAAGCCTAAAAATTATATTTATATGACAATGCATTATATAATAAATAAAATGATAAATTTCATTTTAGCCTCAGTAATTCAAGTCGTACAGTTTATTTTTATAATGTTTAGAAATGATCACATAATCTTTACGTAGTTTGTGAACTGAAATACACCGTTAAATATTTCGTCCAACTTAACAGTAAATGTGAAATACATGGTAGACATAAGAGAGTTATATATTTATTTTCAAATTTTAAGAGGATAAATCACAAGTACGGGGAGTTAAATCATATATAGAATAAAACACAAGAGTTAACTCAAACTTTTATTTACTTACTACATTTTTCTTATCATCAATTATTACATCTTGAGTTACATCACTATTTTTTACACTGATTATTACATTTCATAAATCATCAAAAAACTCTGCAGGGTCCATAACAACTAATCCTCTCCGATCAACTTTTTCTTTTCTAACACCCATCTCTAAAATCGACGAACCTGGATCAACATCACTAGCACCATCACTACCTCTGCATATATCAATCTCAAACAAATTCAGATGACCTCTGCGTTTATGAATAACTAAACCACTTTTCCCAAAATCTCTTAACAACAAATCTCTTTGCTTCTCCGGTAAACCGACAGACATAGTCTGTGTCAGAATCAGAATTGTAATGACCCGGAATCGTATATTATAATTATCGGTAATTAAATATGCTTTAGTGTGATTTAATTGGAAAATATCTGTTTGAATTAGAAGAATATCTGTTGAAATGACAACTTCGGGACTGAAATCGATGACCGTAACGGATTCAGAAAATGAAATTGGACATGTTGATGCGATCTAGGAAATTTTAGAACTATCTCAAACGATAAATTGAAGACTGAATTTAAATCGATTCGTAAGGGCGTGTTTGGCTCAAGTTTTTGGGTATAAGCTATTTATTTGATATATATGGTAATAGATAAGGACTTTGACCCCATTTTGACTCAATACAAAGGAAAGAAGAAATATCTAGAAGAGAGAGAGAGAGAATCGGGAAGAGAGGAAGAGCAAGGAAGAAGAAGAAAGGAAAGAGGATTAAGCTCAAACCCTCTCAATTAAGTGTTTAAGGTAAGAAATCCCCTCTAACTTCATGAAATAGATTGTGGATTCTTGGTATTTTGCATGTTGAACTCAAGATTATGACTTAGATAGTGTGAATCATGTTTATTTTGAATATTGAGGAAGAAGCCTCCATGGATGTAAAGAAATGAAGCTTTAATGTGTATGTTTATGGATTTCCATCTTGAATCATGGGTTTTGATTTTGTTATGTCCATGTGAGTTTTGATTGAAGATGTAATAGTGTAATCAAGTTGTTAATCAAGTGTTTGGAAGTTGGTAATCATGTATTTGAAATGGCTTTTGTAAAGGAAGAAGGAAGCCATGGATTCAAGAAAGAGTTCCAGATTTTCGGACTTTTACCTTTGTCGCTCGGCGTAGGGAGCCCGCCGGCGTAGAAATCACCCTTCCATTTTGAGGCGGTTCTGATCGCTCGGCGGACACAAATGGGCGCTCGAGCGGGGAACCATTTTTCTGAAATTTTATGAAGTGTTCCAAAGATTGTTTTAGCATCCTTATGACATTTCTAGCATGTGTAAACCTTAATGAAGTGAAAATAATGAGATTATGAGAGGATAACAAGGTTATGAACATGAAATGAATAGGAAAGAATGTAAAGAAGAATGTAAAGGAATGATATGAATGGTATAAAGGCATGAATGATGTGAATGATAAGAAATGTGTTATATTGTTAATGTTTGCAGGTCAAGTTGAAGACCGTGCCATCGGTATCGGAAACCCAATTTGTAAGTAACATTTCTGTAAATGATATGTTATTATGAAAGTATGTTCAAAAGTGATTATTATGTTATGATTTTGAAATGATAAATGTTTTCTGTGAACGAATGTTCTATTTGCGAATCTATTATGGCATCCACGGTAAAGGTTACGAGATCTCGGTATGTGTTTAACCGTGTCCGGACAGTTACTCTAGTCGTTAGTCGACACATGTTATGAAAAGGTTATGAAAAGATAATGAAAAGGTTACGTGGATTATGCCATTAATGATGTTGATTTGCTTATGACTATATATATATATATGAATGTTAGACTTCGTTCTCTAACCCTTTACATTAGTGATTCTTGCTGAGCTCTAGCTCATTGTTTGTATTTATGTATTATAGGTGATCTTCCGGGGAGTCAAGCCTAGGCGGAGTCTTGACCGAGCCGCCGTTTTGAAGCCTACCGGTTTGTGAACCTCCGGAGTTGAGGCTAGGCACGGAAGGCCGGTTGAGTCTCTGTTTTGTTTTGGATTGTACAGTTGTAACTGAATATGATGAGTTGTATATGTTTTGTTGATCACATGTTATGTAGTGAACGTGGGTAATTAACATCATTTTTGGCTATAAATATATGTTCATATTATACTGACTCTTTGGACTATTAGGTTTCTTTTTTCGCTTCATGGTTTATTTATGTTTTTGTGCAAGAAGTAGGAGGTAATTCTGAATTATTGGCGGTCGCGTTCTTGACTTTTCGGGGCAAGTTCGGGGCGTGACAAGAATGGCCTTGGTTGGAGCACGGTGCCAAACATCAACATTATCATTAGTATATTTTTTAAACAACACAACAATAGAGGGGGCCCTCATCCACTGGTCGCCGGTGTCCTTGACCTCCGGTACGCAAGGGGAGTCCGATACTGGCTGCTCATTATTCCTTTCATTTTTGATAAAACACTCCAAATCTTTAATGCCACAAATTCTGTAGATTCTCTTACCTCTACTAACCCTTATGTTTAGACACCATAGCTTTGATATTTTTTCCCTCTACTCCTCGTACACTGGAACAAACTTCGCTGGAGTTGACCGCCGGCTTTTTTCCTAAAGTCCTATTTGCCACGTCAAAAAACGATCTACACACATTTGAGTGAACTACCCGTAATTCTCAAGATATTCTTCTAGGGAGTACTACATTATATACCAATACAATCAACAAAAAAGAAAGATAGAAAATGAGAGACGAAACAATGTACCAGAAAATAATTTCACCACAATAGCTATCCCATTGCAAATGCATATTCTTTTTTGCCATCAAATGTTTTTTAGTACCAAATAAATAGCCAAAGTGGTCCGTGTATAAGGATGAAAATTCCCCATTCAAAATAATTCAAAAACATTATCATTTTCCCGTCTTTACTTTATGTCAAACATTATCAAATTTAACGTCCATTAATTGTTCATCGTACAGTTCTAACTTCCTTACTACCTTCTTTAATCTTCTTAATATATCGGGGAATATTCTGTACATATCGTCTGCATACATACGCCGCCTTAAAGTACACTTTACCTTTTAAACAAATGACGAAAATATAGGAATATTTTAGTCTTTTTTATTAAGGCCTAATTTGAAAATTTTGATTTTTAACATATTTTGAATCACATTACCTCTCTATGTTTTTACACGTTTTTTCAAAAAAATCAAAAAAATCAAAATGTCAACTTTTAACTAACTTCCTAAAACAACCCTAAATCGTTAAGAAACATAACTATACACTTAAATTTACAAATCACTAAAAAATTATATGATTATTCTCAAACATTGAGAATAATAAAGGGGTACTTACCAATTAGTCTTATTAACTAGACTTATTTACCTACAGGTCTTAACTAATAAATTTAACACTATAAAATAAGAGAGTGATAAATTTATCACTAAAAATTTATTCATAAAAACAAAGAGACTGATAAATTTATCACTATAAATTTATTCGTAAAAATAAAAGACTGATAAATTTATCTTTATCACTTAATAAATTTATCAATAGGACTTAATGGGTAATAAGTCTGTAAAGTAGGACCTATTGGGTAATAAGTCTCCAAAGTAGGACCTATTGGTAGTTTACCTAATAATAAATCATACAATTGGGGTAAAGTGAAATTTACCTAAGCAAAAGCTGCCGTTTGGGGGTGTTTGGGAAAAAAAAGTTTAGATTTTTTAGGTTAAGACAACACTAAGGCCTTGTTTGTCATAAATTAAAAAATTCAAAAATCACATCACCTCTCTATCAGATCACTTCAAACCCAACTCATACTCAACTCATATTTTATAAAAATTCAAAAAGTAAACTTATTTAGATCATCCTAAATCACTCCTAAAAGACAAAATATGTTAAAATAATTAATAAGATGAAATATTACATCAAACTCATAATCATTTTACTTTTTCTCTTACAAAAATTTACATTTAACTACAAAAAAAAATCCAATCATCTTTTCAAATACAACTATTTTAGTATATTAAAATAATCAGAAACTAAAATAGCCAACTTCCTAAACACCCACATAGTTGGAAGTGAGTTGGGATTAAAAAAGTACAAAAGATAAAATAAGCTAAATAAATTAATAAGATAAAATATTACATTCAAATTATAATTATTATTTTTTTTTTTCAAAAAAAATTAAAAAATTCTTTTCAAATAAAACTAATTTAGCTAAACTAAATTAATCCAAAAAAAAAAAACCTAAAAAATCAAATTAAAAAAATTCTTCCCAAACCAACCCAAAAAGTCCCAACTCCCACTCTTTGCTTAAAGATAAAGGTATCGATACTGAGTAAAAGAGTCGAGACATACGTGGACACGTATGGCATATATAAAGACGCCAACACCGACTCGTCATCATCAGATACATCTTCACCTTCAAATTCTTTTTCTTTTCAGCTAACGTTCATCCCCCGCCAACCTACCAGTCTCTCTCTCTCTCAAGGTATTCTCTCTCTCCTCTCTCTCCCCTGAAACTCCTACAATTTTATTCATGCATATATATATATAGAAAAGAAAGCTAATTTACATGATATACACTCATCGATCGAGACAGATTGGGCGATCCATGGCGGTGTTTCACTTCAGTCTTGTTGTTTCCTTGCTTCTATCGCTGTGCCTGCTTGCACCTTTCACTCAAGCCTCTGATGTTCGCTACTGCGGTCAGTTTGATCTAGATTCTGTTCTTGTTCACTATGTTTTTTTTATGAATTCTGCATACTCTCAGGTTTATTATCAGTTTTTTGGAATGTTTTCGATATGTTTCATCGCGATTTTGTTTGTTTGGGGTCGGATTAGGGTTTTTGAATCTGTAGATGTGGTAATATTCGTTTTTGGAATCTGTGTCTAGACGCTTTTGCTTTGGTCGATGAAATCTTGTGTAGTTTTCCGGAAAAATGCTTCCTTTTTATATTTTATTTTTAAAAACAGAGGAAAAAGGTGGGAATTGAGAGAAACTAATTGAATCTTAGGTTTTTTTTGGGATTTTTTTTTTAAAAAACAAATCCATTATATGCAACTCAGGAAAAAAAAATAATTTACCAAGCCTATTACAATTACAGGTGCTTGGATCTAATGAAGTTGGGTTGGTAGAATAGAATTTGGATTTCACTTTTACCAACCCAAAAAGCTTACTGATTTCGTTCTTTTTCTATGTTCTTCTGATACCATTAAAATGGGAAGTTAGTGGAAAGAAATTCCTTGAATCAAAAGAAAGTTCGTCTCCATTAAGATGCTTATTCTTTTTTCTTTTTGAAAAAATACGAGTCCTAGAGTTTTGACATAGTTACATCGACCTTCCTTTTACTAAGGTTAATGGGATCGAAACTAATGTGGATGATGTGAAGGAACAAAGACAAACAAAATCAATTTTTGCATCTATATGACTAACAAATTACTAATGAGAATGGGGCTAAGTATTATGTGAATTGAAATCTTAGGAGAGTCCAATGTAATTATGCCAAAATTGTGGGGTTTATTATATTTTCTCCGAACTTCAGAGGGGGTTGGTGGTTGTCTTTTTCATGCTGTTATTTGGAACATATAACTAATATATTTTAGGCTTTTGAAATAAATGCAGATAAGAAAGCTAACTATGCTGTTAAAGTCAGTGGAATTGAGATATCTCCTAATCCTGTGGCTAGAGGCAGGCCGGCCACCTTCAGTATTTCAGCAACTGCAGGTAGCATCCTAGTTTGAGATCTTCTCTTTGATTTTTCCATTTTCTCCAGAAATTGTAGGCGAATGTTTGTTTATCAGTCAAAATTTATTCTTACATATCACCATCCCATGATTTTTCTAATATATGCCAAAGGTTCATTTTGCATGCTGCACTTTTTTGCCATTGTTTCATATTTAGAAAATATGGATGTGAGAACACTATAATGGAAGATGAGAAAAGTGTGCTTCAGAATGATGCTACGCATAAAATTTACTATCTTATGACGATTTAACTGAAACATACCAATGGCGGATGCAAAAATTATAACTAGAGGGGCCCATACTTGATTACAAAGTTCTAATTATTTCTTTCATAGCAACAGTATTGTATGTAACTATATTAAAAGATACATTTTTATAAGCATAAAAAATGAAAAATATCATTAAATCCACAAATAAAATTCTCGATCAAGAAAGAGTATTTTGATTTTCCAAGTTAAAGAAAACATTGATCAAGACTTTTCTGATAAGTATGTTGTTCTGTTTTTTAAAATATTTTATGCTTGGACTTATCATTATATTTATTTATTTTCTTGATCAGTAGGAGGCCATAGCCTGGGAATTAGTAGTCTAAACAAAACTTGAATACTTAACCTTTCAGTGTACACGACCTCCAATCAATTAGGATTGAACTGTTTTGACTCATCATTATTTTCATCTAATGTCTCAAAAAATAAATTATTGTATAAAATTTAGTTGTGGGGCTAGTCTTTTATAAATTAAACAAGAAGACAGTATAAATTGCAATTTACTGAAAATATATTACTATAAAATAATTTGTGGGGCCACCTCTTCTATGGGTAATGGGAGGGCTACTAGACTTCAGATTGGCCTTTCAAATCAAATACGATTTCAAACCCCACCTCCCCTCCCCAAATCCACTATTGAGCATGCCTACCATTTTATATAAGATGTGTCATCATTTTATGTTGACTATATGTAATGGTTTGGATTAAAAATAATAATGAAATTACCATGCAGCTTCCATTGTATGTTGCTTTGATGGATCAGTGCAAACTAGTGGTTCTTCATTCTTTCTAGGATTTTTAAGAGAGGTGAAAAAAATAATTTTGGAAGAACTACGATTCTCCCTCTTTAGATACCCTTGTTCCTTCTTTATTGACTTATCTTGAACTATAGTATGGGGAGTTTTAGTGCCCTCTATTTAATTGTATATATGTATATAAACGTTAGCTAGCGTTGTAAATAGAGATATGGATATACTTAATTTGACTAACGAAATGATCTTTGATAGAGCCACGTGAAGAAGAAGGATTCATGCAGCCGACCCCATTTGATGGGACTTAAGGCTTGGTTTGGTTTGGTCATATGTATATGTAAATAGTATGTATGTTACTTGCAATTGTGATAGTGTTTGGCAACTTATGTTTGTAGAAGGTTAAAGGGAAGATTTTATCATTTACTTTTGTTCATTAAATAATTGGTTTGGAAAAGTCAACTATGTTTGCAATGTATTGAGGGTATATGAAGGTGGTCAAAGGCCCATCCTTTTATGAATGTAAAGGTCAAACATCATTGGCATGTTGCTTGCCTAGTTGCCCATACACTTGCTTTGGGATCATTCAACTTGTTTTATGGTATGTAGTTAAGCTTTCTTATCAACAAAGATACTCGAAATCAGTTTTTCAAACACAATATTTGTTTTGAAATATAATATTTTATATGCTTTCATATCATTTTGGCATTTGTTTGTTTCTTAATAGTTTAATTTTAAGTTACAAAAAGTGAGATTTGCTTATAGAACTTGAAAACATCTTGTGGATTGTTTCGTAAGTTAACTTAATGAGATACACTCGAGGCTCATTCATATAAACCGGGATGTTCATATATAGATGAATATGGTTGCACCATGTTGACAACCATTGGTAATGTTGGTAGACCATGGGCCTTCTAGGAATCATGGTAGGCATTAGCATGGCATGAGACCACTGGAGCAAAGATAACCTCCTTTTATTAGAGAATTGGATCATGGGGACCGGCTCACTCTTGAGAGTTGTGTTTAGTAGGTGTGATACAGATTATTAGGTACCATAGTGGGTAGGAGTGATACACTTCCTGTGGTATCACATGACTTGGTCTATTTGATCTTCTTGCAGAAGTCTCTATCATGTCTAAGACTGGCCAAAGTGGTGTCACCTTGTGAGGGCTAAACTAAGCAACTTTGATGATCCCTCAACTCTAGCCGCCAATCATGTGTCTAGTGATCTTGCACAGGGTCATAGGTCTTTTGAGTGTCCCATGACCAAGGCAGAGACTCTAGGGGTCCCTAGGTCTTACTCTTGACTTGGGCAGGCATGATAATGTGAGTGTCATTATTGAGTTCTAATGGTGTGGTGAGGCAAGGTGCCTAGGTGAGCCAATTGTCCCCGACCTAGCTATCCACCTAGAATGGGTGTTGAGGGATTTGGAATTGGAAAGGGAAAGGGAAAGGGAAAGGGAAAGAGAAAAGATATGTGAAATTATGTGAAATGTAGATATATTTTATTCATGTTTCACCTACCTTTTCCTTTTCCTTTCCCAAATCTCCCAACCAAACACAATATTAGAGTGTATACATAATACATGCATATCTATGCATGTAGTAGTTAATAGACGTATATGTATGTGTGCTTGTAAAGTTGTATATGTACAAACTTTAAAGTTATATACATGCATATATATATGATTGTTTAAGTATGTATGTATGTTAATATTGTGAGATATGAGGTGCTATTTAATGTACCTGCAGAAGTCGAGATAGAATGAAGGGGTAGGTTTTGGATCCACTTTTTTCTTGGCTGACACCTTAGGATATTAAGAGGTATTAAACAATTATATTGTGAAAAATAAAATATTGATAATTCACATTGTATCGTACACATAAGCGTGGCATATTCATTGTAATTTAGATACATGGCCAGATGAGTGATGTTACTTACGTTGCTAGGTGAATTCACTTGTAGCATAGCTAGCACACATGAAGTGAATGATATTTGCTACAAAGTAAAAAGAAAATCCATGACAGTTTATAATAATGGTAAACAATAAATTGTTTTAGCATTATTTTACCTAAAAAATGATCATTCTACCTGAGTGTAGGTTGTCAACAAGGCCAAAGGTGAAGATTGTGCAGTACTAAACCTTTGTGGTGGAGTTCAATGCAATGTATCAGTTCTCATGCCTTATTCTTATGAATCATGCCATAGTATGGAAGAAAGTGGTTGAACATAGATAAGACTTGAAACGACAATATCATATAATCAATTTGAATCTATGCCAAGGAGGTCAACAATGGAGAGGGCTTATTTATTCAGGAGGTTAATGGAAAGGTATAGAGAAAAGAAAAAATATCTCATTGTGTTTTTATAAATTTGGAGAAAGCCTATGATAGGGTCCTAGAGATTTAGTATGGTGGGCTTTGGAAAATAAAGGAGGTATGAATAGAAATATTGAAATGATAAGGGACATGTATGATAGAGTTATGACCAAACTGATATATGGACATATGGGGAATTGCTGGGGTGGGGGAAGGAAGCGGCAAGAGGTAAAGGGATGGGAAGAGAGATGGAACCTAGGCTACAGGGGAGAGGGGGGGTGGGGGTTGCAGGTATTGTGGTTGGTTGGAATCGTACAAACCTTTAGAATTATATATGCATTTGATAACATTGATTTATTTGGCATTACTTGGTGACTTTTGGTTTGAATCAACATTTTTTTAATGATTTCTGCCTCTCTCTTTTTTTTTTTAGCTAACCAAAATGAGATTTTAATCCTTGCGTTTAATAGAAATAGTAACTCATGTAATTGTTGTTTGAACCTTAAGACCTGAATTATTTACTATTAGTATTTACACTTCTGTTGTCATGTACAAAACTCTATATATTACAGAAATATATGTGCTTCTTTTCAATTTCGGGGTTAAAGATTTACAACTTCATTTTATCTATATGCAAAATTTAATTGCGAAGAACTTCTCGCTGCTGTCTTCGATTCTTGCATGTTTGTTCATTTCTCTGTGTGGGTTTTTCTTTGGACCTACTCCTGATATCTGGTTGTTATATTTGAAATTTCTTTTGAATGAGTAGTCCTTGTGCCCCTCATGATTGAGTGAACATACATAGACATGCCCAGTCCTTTGAGCAAATTTTCAGTGTGATTATTCTTTCTGAGTTCAGCAAGATTTTTTGTTGTTTATCATCCAGATGAAGCAATCTCTGGAGGAAAATTGGTGATTGATGTTGCATATTTTGGATTCCACATCTACAGTGAGACTGATGAACTCTGCGGGAAGACATCTTGCCCCATTTCTGCTGGTGATTTTTTAATTTCTCACTCTCAGGATTTACCTGGGTTCACTCCACCGGTAAGTCAACTTGTAATTTAATTGTTGCAATGATATTGTGCATTAACATACTATGGGTGTATTTCATGTTTAGATCAACCCATGTCCAATTGGCGGCTTTCCTTTGTGGTTTGGAATCAAGACACAGCTTGCAATCTCATCTGGAACGCATTAATAAAAAGCAAATTTCTTCTAATTGCTTAGCCTCTCTCTTTCCAGGGATTGCAACTTCTGATGGCTTGCCTTTGTAGTTGCTATTGCTTGGTGTTGATTGCCTTAGGTTAGGCCTTTAGGAATAAAATATAGTAATGAATTTTTTTTGTAATGGTTGGTATTGCTTGCCTTAGGCCTTTAGTATATCTCTGTAGGACGCTTTAATGCAATTTGTTAGTGACTTTCTGCCGAAGCCTATGCTTTTTGAAATTGCATTACTATGAAAATGGTTGTATTATGATGTGATTCAATGTATTGGAAATACAAAACATATAATAACTAATATTTTCACTGCATTCGGGAAAAGAAAATGATCCATAGCTATCAAAACATCCAAGCAAGGTCAGGCGATAGCCCTGTAGATAGCCTAGGGGCTGTAACCCTGATTGCTTAGGCAATATCTTTGGTTGCTTTCCTGGAAACTTTATAACTTGAATCTGTTGCTTGGCATTCCTTTATAACTTATTTGGTCTATATAGTAGCAGTATATATGAATTTTGCCAACTCAAGTATGACATCATTACATCACTGTAATCCTTAGAAAATAATTTTAATAGTCAACAGTTGGGGGAAAAACTGTCATGGCATCGGTCACAACATTCATAATCCATCAAAATCAAGTCAATAATGTCAAATTAAATATTGATAGAAAGATAACTACTTAATTGAATATGGAATTGGTTAGAAAGTTTTTGTTTATTAGTCTATTGTCTATCTTGCCTTGTTATACATTGTTGAAGTTAAGTACCTTTTTCAGATTAATTTCAAAGATCTGCTTTTTTTCATTGTTGCAATTATTGTTAATTTCCAAGAACAATGGATGCCTAGTTAGGAGAAATTAATAGTGTTTTTCATTGTTTAGGCTGTAAGTTTAGGGTTCAAAGAACAATCTTACTTTGTATGTGCCTTTTACCATGGAGCTTATGGTGTTTTGATATATATACAGGGTACATACACTCTTACAATGAAGATGGAAGATGGAAACAAAAATCAGTTGACTTGCATCAACTTTGATTTCAGCATTGGATTTTTTGTGTCTGACGCTGTAGCTGCGCTTTGAAGATTGGTTTCATCAGCCACCGCTCGTAGTGTATAATCAATGTATATGATGAAACTCTTTTATCTACTGTTTCAGACCTTACATCTATTTCTGCCTTTCCAGTGTCATGTGATGTTGATTATGACTATTAAAAATCAATCATATCTGTACATTTGATCCATTTGCCTAAAATTATTTCGACATTTGTGATAATTGTTTTAGTATACTCATGACTTCCCTTTAATGTTAAATCAGGTAATTGTGATAAAAATTAGCGAGTTATTGATCATTGTGACTAAATAGAAAGTCCACTATAGAAACTTCGTTGACACTATCATAAACCTTGATTTTGCTATGAATGACTTTTTATTTTAATTTTATGGGGGATTCAAACTCTAGTGTCGAGTTCCTTGGAACCCAAAGAAAAATGAGTAGAGATCTTTTCTTTCTTCTTTTTTG
Source organism: Camellia lanceoleosa (assembly GCA_025200525.1). Lineage (NCBI taxonomy): Eukaryota > Viridiplantae > Streptophyta > Magnoliopsida > Ericales > Theaceae > Camellia > Camellia lanceoleosa. The sequence continues at coordinate 93,246,690 of CM045770.1, forward strand.
GGTTAAAAAATTAGATCTCTTTTAACATGTTAGATCCTAAGACGGGTTTTATTTTTTTTTTAAATTTTGAAAATTGAGTTTTTTGTTTTTGTTTTGTTTTTTTTAAGTGAATTTTTTAAATTTTTTATCTAATTTTTCTATTTTTTAAATACAATATACTTAAAAAGTATAATATTTGTGATTTTTTTTTTTAATTTAAATTCACTAAATACAAAAATATATAAATTGAGTATATTTTTATATATTAGTTGTATTCAATGAATATTTTTAAAGATTTTTGTATAAATTTTATATTTTTTAAGTATATTAAGATTAAGTGGATTAAAAAAAAATTTTGATTAAAATATTTTAAAAAATTATGAAAAATATAAATTCAAAACTCATAAAATTATTTTTAAAAACTCAAAATCAAATAAAGTGATCTTTTTGTTCTCCCTCTTATATGCCAACTACCAAGTAAAAGTGTCCGAATGAGCTCTAATTTCCATACGACTTTTTTCTCCAGGAACAAAAGTAACCCTTGCCTCCCTCCTTGCAGGGCCTTCGAGCCCACTTGTAAGCCTAATTTTGATAATTTGAATCGTTCATATTTTAAAATTTGTTCAGTATATCATACTTGTATAAAATCAAGTTGATCGTATATCAGAAAGCATGTGTTCAGAAAAATCGAACTAAAAATTATTTTTTTAAAGAATTTAATAAACAATTTTCTGAACATATACTTTTTGATATACGATCAACTTGATTTTTTACAAGTATGATATACTGAACAAATCTTAAAATATGAACGGTTCAGATTATCAAAATTGGGCCTAAAAGTGGGCCCGAAGGCCCTGCAAGAAGGAAGTGCAAGGAGGGAGTGGAAGGGGTGGATCTTGACTCCTAAATATAGCCTTTCAATTACATAAATATGAATGGTGATATACAAATAAAATTTATACATATTTATCGTTTTTATTTATTGTGAATTTTTTTGTACGAAATTCACATATGGAATGACATGGATATTGGTGGTAATTTTATATCAAACTAAAAAACTGACTACTATGATTTATAATTTTAAAAATATTACTATCATATCGTTCTAAATCAGTTTTATTTATTATTTTTGTAAATCATTTTCTTTATGGACACTGGGGTCATTCACAATCATCCAGAATCCTCATGTCTCCAAATTATTATTAAAGTCTAGTGACATATATATATATTATATATATATATGCCTAATATAAACATACATACATGCATATATACAGAATTATATGTGTAGATGATTCCATTTCTTTCAATTTTTTTCAGATAAATAGACACATGAATATGCATATGGATTTTGAACTGGTAATGCAATTAATCCAAAACTTGTGGTTAAAATTCATATTGATAGAAGATGCATCTGTATGCTTGTATAGGAAATATTGAAATGGTCTGTAAAGGAAAGAAAGCATAGACATACATAGGTGCACACTCTCACTCACATGAATACAGTATATCTCCCTCCTCTAGTTGGATACAAAAAATTATTGTATTGTGTAGTGAAACTCAGAAGTTGCTGGAAATTGCTCTATCCACTTTTCAGTGAGGTTCAAAGTATTGAAAACATTAGTCATGGCTGGTTCAAAAGAGTTAAGTCACTATAGTTGCTTTATATTGAGAGAGAGAGAGAGAGAGAGAGAGAGAGAGAGAGAGAGAGAGTCATTGATGAAAAAGATAAAAAAGAAGAAAAGTTGCTTTTTCTCCCTTGTGACTGCATTATAACCCATGGCACACCTTGTCTCCCTGGGCTTTAGCTCTGATCTAGTGCAACCATCTCCATCAATGCTGTACAACCAATCAGATCATGCCATGCCAAGGCACAGAAGAAACATCCATTTCAATATTTTTTTTCTTCCTTTTACCCTTATATCCTTCTGCTATGGAGGTGTCTAGACCTCTTAGATTACCCAAGCAATGCTTAGACTTCCTTTTCATTTTTTTGATACTTTTTGAAAGGTTAGTCTTGATGTAGCGATAAGATTATTCCATTATGATATGTTCATTATGGGTTCGAAACATAAAAAATAGTCTCTCTGCATACCATCTTTCAAAATCCCACAATAACGAGAGTCTCATGCACTAAACTATCCTATTTTGTCCCCTTTTTTTATACTTTTGTTTCCCCATCTCATCTAAACCTTGACGTTATTTTAGCCTGTCATTTTAGGGTAATTTTCACATTGTGGCGAAATTAACACCACCACCCTCTTTTATATATTCTTTGTTGTTAGTTGTGATTGGACATTGAGCCAGGGGACACCAAAGAGGAGGGAATGCCATTGCACAGCTGAACCTCTATTCTAAAGCAATTATTCAAAACTTCAAAAAGCAAGCCACCAACAACTTTCCAATTCCACTTTCAACCAATTTGAAATCAAAAAGAATGAAAGATCTCTTTCAACCCTTCCGCCTCACAAGAATCACTGCCCATTCTCAGCCATAACCCCATCCTCCTTTTCTTCATTCCTTTAACTTGGTACATTATATCATCATCCCATGTGATTCATTCATTCATATTCTTCAGAAAAGGAATGTTAAAAAGATGAAAGGCATGAAAGGAAGATTCCTAAAGAAACTCAAATCCATCTCAACAATCACTTCTCTCAGACAAAGTATAGTTTTTCAGGTAAACCCTTCTCACCAAAACTTCCATACTGATGCAACCAACATCATCAATGTACCCGATCTGGTGAATCAAGTCAAAGATGAAGAATTTGATTCACCATCCCACGTCAGTGAGAAAGAAAAGTTTGCATCCGTTACAGAGTCGAAAGACATAATAGTGCCTGCCAACGACCATCATGACATTCCTATTGTATCGGAGTCTGGAAGCACTAGTGCTTGTACTGTTTCATTGCCCGTGACACAATTGTTGACAGAACCTGAAACATGTGATTTTCACCCAATTTTGAAGATTGATAATGAAGAATTTCCAACACTGTTGGATTTTGAAGAGAAGTGTCCACCGGGAGGGAGTGAGTTGGTGATTCTGTACACGACTAGCTTGAGGGGAATCAGGAAGACATTCGAGGATTGTTGCAGTATCCGATTCTTATTGGAGAGTTTTCGCGTTCTTTACCACGAAAGAGATGTTTCAATGCACTTGGAGTTTAGGGAGGAGCTGTGGAGGATCGCAGGTGGGAGAGTGGTCCCACCGAGGCTTTTCATCAAGGGAAGGCACATTGGAGGGGCGGATGAGGTGGTCGGATTGCACGAGCAAGGGAGGCTAAGGAACCTCCTCCGTGGAATTCCACCGAAACCTTACAATGGACCTTGCAATGGGTGTGGAGGGGTGTGTTTTGTGGTGTGTTTGAACTGTAATGGTAGTTGCAAAGTCATTGCTGATGAGGGGCTAAACTGTGAATTGTCAATAGTTAGGTGTCCAGAGTGCAATGAAAATGGATTGATTAAGTGCTCAATTTGCAACTGATTGGTGTTTTGTTTTCTTGTAATACATATGATCTTTTAATTTTAGTTCCAGTGTTGACACTCCAAAAGTTTTAGATGTGTTTGGTTTCTTGAATTGCTTCTAGTTGTGGATTAGCTTGTGTAGATGAAAAGGGTACAATTTGATAGTCTTTTCGTCGAAACTTCAGGATTTGAGTTGCAGAATTCTACAGCATCTGCAATGTCTAGTATATTGGAATGGAATGATTAATCTATAGAATACTCATTCTCTCATGTTTGGTTCACTAATGCTTTGTTTGATTGAGGAATTTAATGAGAGATTTGAAAAAGGAAAGGCAAAAGGTGTGTGAAACTAGGTGAAATATAGGCATGTTTTATTCACATTTCTCCTACCTTTTCTATTTCCCTTTCCAAATCCCTCTCCAAATCCCTCAACCAAACACAACATAAAAGAAAAGGAATTTACATTAGAAATGGAATCACCATTTACCAATTTAAGACAATGGTCATTCCACTCCATTCATACCTAAAATTGTTCTAACGAATCAAACATTACCTTAGAGTAAACAGTGAAAGTAGCAGAATAGCCTGCTATATATAGTAGCATTGTTGATTCTCATCTTCATTTTAACAATTTTTTTTATTATTTAATTTTTAAGTTTTATGACAAGGAACTTCCCGAGACAAGTTATTTGCAATTACTTGCTAACCACATGTATCAATTAAATTACCCACAAGGTATCAGTTAAGTTTCGGAGACAACCCAACAATAGTCAAACACAATGTCAAAGTTTATGGCTTGCCCTAGAGTTCGGAAGAGGATCTTCTCTAGCATTATCTTTATCTAGCCATCTACTGAATGATGACTAAATGAAAAAAAGTGTCGGATAAAATTCAGACCCCTAGGTGCCTATGAAATTTCCAGAAGCAATCCAATCAAAAATTAAAAAGCTCTGGATATGGTAAATTAGGTACTTTTACTAGCATGCAGATGCAGAACCAATGTAAGTTTGGAAAGTTAAAAACCCAACTGGGGGTGCCCTACAAAGCTCGCTACTTTGCTGCCCCGCAAACCTTGCTATTTTGCCAACTGGTGTGGCTCCACCGTTAGGTGTAATTTTGTACTAGGCATTTCAGCAACAACACCATATGAAATATTTTGAAGAATTGACAGCACTAAACCTGCAAGGCTGTTTGGAAAGCCTAACTTTCTTTTCTTTTTCTCTTTTTGGGTAGGGCCAATGACAATTGGCCACACAACATGGTTGGGTACCTTCTCCTATCGCGACCATGTTTACAAGAATCTCTCACCGGGATGACCAAGTCCTAAACCACAATTTTGTGATTCAAAACAAGGATCGAGTTAGAATCACGTCTCTATCAAGAAAGAATTGTGTTCCGAATTGGGATTAGGCCCTGTGTAAGTGATTTTCTGATCACACTGCCCTCCTTAGTGATTCAGTCGTAGAAGACAGGCAGAATAGATGGCACCCTGCTGTCCTGCACAGAAAGAAAAGGCTCCGGCGGTGGTTCTTCCACCCGAAGGCACTCCGACGATCAAGTCAGTATATCTCTCAAAGATAATCAAGTATTCAACTCACAAGCTTGAGTATCAAAACATACCTTAGACTCATGGGGGTGTCTTTCTTTTATAGCCAATACAATCTTAGTCCCAATATGAGCCTAACTCCAATGGACTCAGGATTATTGCTAATCTGGAACTCCCAATGGGTTCAGGACAAAACTCCCCTAGAGTTCTACCTTTATCCAAACTGAAGTCTTCTCCCAATCTAGGACTCCTGTCCTTTATCCGCTTATCTCGGTATTCCGACATCTTCAGAGATATCCTCGGCAACTCCGAGATTACCTCGGCATAACTTACCACGACACGTGGCACCTCGGCTGACACGTCGGCGTCACCCTGCCACGTGTTGGTACTCAGAAAATATATCCCCACAACTGCCCCCTAGGTTCTATTACTTCGGCATTCTGAGGTGATGGAACCTATATTGTTTTTCTTTCTCATACGTCGGCTTAGGACTTCCCAGCCGAGGTCTTTTATTTTAGGCCGACATGTCTTCTTCTAAAACAAGAATTCAAAGGAACTCTCTTATATGTATGAGCTATCATGTATCTCCCCCCAACCGTTTTATTTACGTGTTTTCTATTGGCTCGTGCCTATGACGCGCTTGCAAGTCGTCTTTCGCCTGTCCGCGCCGCCTGACGTCTGCGTTACTCCAAGCGCATTTAATGCCCTGTTTTGCCGCCGTTTCAAGTTTTTTAACAAAACTTTGTTTTTCCCTCTTTCCTTTCTTACCTTTACATTCTGTTCACTAGTTTTTCTCTCTCTAAAAACTTTTTCTTCTCTGAATCCGCCATTGCTCTAAGCTCCAATCTCTGCAACAGTCCTCACTCTTCCGTTTTTGCGAAGCTCTCTTCGCTCGTCATCTCGCGAATTTCATTCCGGCGTCACTTTTCCTGGTAAGCAACTGGCCTTTCTTCTCTAGTTTTCGATTTGTCCCTGAATTTCCCTATTTTTACTGTTCTGTTCTAGCATTCAATTTGTGAATTACTTTCCTGAATGATTCTTATTTCATGATTTTGCACAAGTCACTTGCACTGTTCTTGGCCTTCAACTCTTTGCAATTTTTAGGCTCTTGATAGCCCACCTTCGTTCTTTTATTCTGAAAATCTTGTTCTTGTTTTCTGTTTTCTATGTTTTTCCCAGATTCGAGCCTTTGATCTTCGTCGTCATAGTTCATAGGTTTGGGATTTGTTTATAGAACCTTCAATTCTTAGGAAAAACTGAAACAAGTTTTATTAATATATACCTAAGTTCAAGCCGAGGTACCAGTAACCCTTTAAGAACACTCCGTTTCTGTAGCCAAGTACCTTTATACCAAAAACCATGGGTATGTGGAGACATAGGGTAAATACCCCAACCAAACTTGAATTCTTTAGGCAAGAGTTCTCTATCCCTGCTGATGTTCACCTTAGGCTAGCTGGGGATGATGATTCCATCATGCCTACAGATAATACAATGCCTTTCCCTGTTGTAGCTTTTGTTGAGTGTGGACTTCGGCTCCCATTTAATCCCCTTTTTCGTGAAGTTCTTCACTACTACACCTTGAACCCTATACAACTCACCATCAACTCCTATAGAACATTTAATGGTATAATAGCCTTAGCTCGGCAGGAGAATGTTAGGATCACTCTCGCTGATATCCAATACTGTTATACTATGTGCGCGCTTAACCTGAAAGAAAAGGGTTATGTATATTACCTCAAGTCGAGGTCTACCGAATTTAAAATTGTAGCCGACCTCCCAGAATCCAACAAAGGGGCTGGAGACGATTATCTTATTGCTTCTGGAAATTGGGAGTTTGGCTCAGACGAAGAAGTCCATCTCTACCCTCTTCCCCGAACAGTTAAAGAGGGCAAGGGTAAGAGCCCAACGCCAATTTCTTAGCTGTTGTTTGTTTTTTTCCAAGTCTTCAAGAGATTTTATCTGTTTCTGATGTTGTGCTCTTTTTTGCAGACGATCGCAAGCCACCCAAGGACTTTCGCCAGTCCTATTTCCTTGGAAAAGATTTAAAGAAGCTTTTGGATCTTTCTATCCAAAAGCGAAAAGCTCCACTCTTACTGAATTTCATCCCTTCCTACAAATCCACTTTGCCAGACGCCCCTAGGAAGAAGAAAAAGAGCCTCTCTCCACTTACTGTCACAACTCAACCTGCCTCTTCATCTCGGACAGATCAGGGATCCACATCTGACCCAACCAATCAACCATCCACTTCAGCCCCATACTTAGTCCCAATACCAGAAAGAAAACGTCGGCGAAGACTTGTCAAAACCGCTGAAATGGTACGCCCAAAGCCTGTTGCCCAAGATCTCCTGGCCGACCTACCAGCTGATGTTGATGCCATTCCAGCCCAAACGATGCCCCCACCAAAACCAAAAAAAATAAAGAAGGCTCAGCCAAAGACCAAAGCCACTGAGGCTAAGGATGAGGATGTTGTGCCTATCTCACAATTGGCCGAGAACATGAAGAATGCTTTCACTTCGGCAAAAAGGTTTGCTGAAACTCAACCAGCAGAGTCCTAGAAATCAAAGAGGCCGAAGTCTTCTTCTGGGACGACTTCAAAATCCAAAGTGCCCAACGTCCCTTGGACACCTGCAATTACTTTGGAGAACAAGCCAGTCTTGGCTAGTGACAGCGCCGATGACATAAACATTGGCGTTGCACTAAGCACAGCCCTCCTTCTCCCAGGCGATCTTGAAAAGAACGCCGAGATGAGTAAATACGAAAATTATGCTTTCATGCTTCAGCGATGTGTTCAAGTAAGTGTCTTCACTTGGTAACTTGTTTTATCCTTATTGCTCCATACTTGTAAAATTCTGTAATAATTTTTTGCTTTGTGTTCTTTCAGGTTGTCCAGCATGCGCATTTCTTCTCCATGCAGTCCTTTGAGACCAGGGAGAAGTTGAATGACTTGAAGAAGGAGTTTGCAGCCCTTCAAAAGATAAATAAAGGCCTTCAGTCAAAAATGAAAAAATTGGAAGATCAAGCCGAGGCTGCAACCAAGGCCCAAACTTTGGCCGAAGAAAAAGTGATCTTGTGAAGTTATAAAAATGTTCTTTGGCCTTGAAGAAAGAGGCCGAGGAAAAAGCGGCCCAGGTCGAGAAGGAGCTTCAGCAAGCCTTAAAAACTAAAGAGGCTGAAATCAGAGAAACTGATGAAAAGGCTTATGCCCAGGGTGTAGCCGATGTCACTGAAGATTACAAACTTCAAGTCAGGCAGGCATGCAATAGGGGATTTTCCCTGGGTTGGATGTCCCTGGTAAAGAAGCTTGATCTTCCTGCTGACTCACCCTGGTGCAAGGCTGAAGCTATTCATCTTCCCTTTCCGCCTCCTCCACCTCCAAGTCAGGCTGAGGAAGAAGCTGTGTCTGAATCTGAAGCCGAAGATGTGGATGAAGATAAAGATGATGAAGAGACTTTGGTGAGAAAGTCTAAGGATGCTGCTAAGGTCAAGTCTCCTTCTCAAGTCGAGCAGATCCTAGACTTAACCCAAGACGAAGAGACTGAGATGGTGATCAAGGAAGCGGATCCAGTTCATTTATCATCTGACCTTCTTTTGGCTGAAAGAAGTCTTAGTAAAACACTTGCGGAGATTGACGCCGAGATTGCGACAGATAAGGAAGCCGAGGTTTCTGTAGAAAAAGATGCAGAGGTTGTGGGAGAAAAAGATGCCGATGTGGTTTTCCTAGAGTCCTCCGAGGTCCTCGCCCAGCCATTTGTTGAAGAATCTTGAAATGTCTTTTGTTCTTTTTTTTTTTTTTTTTTTTGTACTTTTGTTTTTTGAACAATGTAAGCTTCCCCTTTGTGGCCGATGCGCCTTTCTTTATCACTTGTAAACATTTATCTTTTGCTAGGCCATAGTGCCTTTATTATATCTAGCTATTTGTTTTTCTCTGAATACTTTTAGTCTTTAATTTCTCCTTATTGCTTCTGTGTGGCTTTATACTTAGAATATTTTGCATGATTTACATAATTCCTCCTTTGCACCATCTTCTCGGGGTTACATACTTCGGGTATAATAGCTGCAAATTTTACTTCGGCAAGACATTGACTTGCAATCCTTTCATAAATTTCAACAAGTATACATATTATTCGATGTTATCTTTGCAAACTTTTTTGAAGTTTCAACGAGTGTTTAAACAGTAATCTCAATCTGTCCTATTTGTAAATTGCTACAAATTTCAACAAGGATTAACATATACAGTAAACTTTTCTCAAGTTAGAATAAGTATTAAACAATGATCTACTTGTAAATTGCTGCAAATTTCAACAAGGGTTTAAACAATTATATTTACCTCAACCTGTAAATTGTTGCAAATTTCAACAGATGGTTATATGTCGACTTAACTTCAACTTGTAAATTGCTACAAATTTCAACAAGTGTTAAACATCTTCTTTGATTTATCCAATCAGTAGATTGTCATAACATTGGCTTCACTTCGACTTGTAAATTGCTACAAATTTCAACAAGTGAAGAGAAACAGATATCTCGGCTTAACTTCAACTTGTAAATTGCTACAAATTTCAACAAGTGAAGTTAAGGACTCATCTCGGCTTACTTTTAACTTGCAAATTGTTACAAATTTCAACAAGTAGTAAGCTTTATATCGGTTTGACCAACTTGTAAATTGCTGCAAATTTCAACAAGTGGTAAACTTTGTATCGGTCTGACCAACTTGTAAATTGCTACAAATTTCAACAAGTGGTAGACTTTGTATCGGTCTGACCAACTTGTAAATTGCTACAAATTTCAACAAGTGGTAGACTTTGTATCGGTCTGACCAACTTGTAAATTGCTACAAATTTCAACAAGTGGTAGACTTTGTCTTCTCTCTGCCCCCAATGTGAACCTAAGTTCCACTTGGGTTCTCATTTTTTATGTCTTCCAGAAATAATGTTAAGTATCTTAATCAATCATATGTGCTTGAAGAATTCTGAAAAGATTTTATTAATGACATCGGTCAAAAATAATGAACATCTCAATGATAGAAAAATTTCAAATTAAAAGTGTTCCAAGGTCTTGGTAATGCTTTGCCCTCATTGTTTTCAAGTCGATAAGCTCCATTGCCTAAAACCGAAGTAATTCTGTAAGGTCCTTCCCAGTTTGGGCCAAGGTTGCCCTCTCTGGGATCTTTCTTGTTGCCGACGACTTTTCTCAAGACTAGGTCGCCGACTTGAAAATCTTTTGGGTTGACCTTCTTGTTGTAAGTTCTGGCAAGCTGTTGCTGGTATACTGCAAGCTGAATTGCAGCCTTCTCTCTTCGCTCTTCTAAAAGATCCAGATCTCGGGCTAAGAGTATGTCATTAGTCCCATTCTCAACTCCCTGAGTTCGAATCCCTAGAATGTCGATTTCTAGTGGAATCACTGCTTCTGTGCCATAGGCCATGGCAAAGGGGGATTCCCATATTGATCTTCTCGGCATAGTCCGATATGCCCAAATTACGTTGGGTAATTCGTCTACCCACTTTCCTTTTGCTGCCTGTATCCTCTTCTTTATTCCATCCAAAATTACTTTATTGGATACTTCTACTTGCCCATTGCTTTGGGGGAAACTTGGTGTTGAAAAGTAATTCTTGATCTTGAATTTTGCACAGAAGTTCTTGATAAGTTTGCTGTCAAACTGTGTTCCGTTGTCGGCAACAATGGCTCTAGGAATACCAAATCTGGTAATAATATTTTTCCATATGAAATTCTTGACGTCTACGTCTCGGATTTTGGCAAGCGGTTCTGCTTCTATCCACTTTGTGAAGTAATCCGTTGCTACCAGCAAGTATTTTCTCTACCCAGTTGCTTGGGGAAGTTATCCAACCAGATCCATGCCCCATTGGGCAAACGGCCAAAGGCTGGATACTGGGTTTAGGTCAGCAGCTGGCTGATGAATCAAAGGTGCGAACCTTTAGCATTGTTCGCACTTCTTCATGTATGCTTCTGCATCTTTTTGCATGTAGGGCCACCAATATCCCTGGGTAATGGCCCTATGGGCTAATGATCTGCCCCAGTGTGGCTTACACAAATCCCTTCATGAATTTCATATAAAAAAATCTTCAACTTGTAAAGGATGTACGCACCTTAAAAGGGGTCCAGTGAAGGACCTTCTGTAGAGATGTCCGTCCGCAGTCAGGCTGAATCTTGCCGACTTCAATCTAACTTTGTGTGCCTCCTTGCGGTCTTCTGGCAGCTTTCCTTCTTTTAGAAATGCAACAACTGCATCCATCCAACTTGGCCCCATGTCCACACACATTGTCTCTTGCTTTGCGTTCTGTGGTTCTATGCTCGGGCCCGACATGTAGTCGATCATAATTGTTCTTGTCTTTCCAGTTTGCATTGAACTTGCCAGGTTGGCCAACGCGTCGGCGTGGCTGTTATCATCTCGGCTTACTTGGAGAAGTCGGCAGTTCTGAAATAACTCTGCCAATCTGATAACCTCTTTTGCATATGTCGACATCCTCTCGTCTCTGGCTGCAAATTCTCCTGTTGACTGGTTAACAATTAACTGTGAATCACAAAAAACTATTACCTCATCTGCTTCTGCTACTGCTGCCAGCTTCAGTCCCGCAATCAATGCTTCGTATTCTGATTCGTTGTTTGAGGCCTTGAACCCCAAACGGATGGATTGTTCCATTATTTCCCCATCTGGGGATATCGGCTGACACTCTTGCCCTGTTCCTTGTCGATTTGAACTTCCATCGACAAAGCGGTCTAAATGAGTCGCCGATGTAGATCTTTGCAGGTCTGAGCTTTTCCTTCTTTTGTTCCTTGGCCTTTGGTGGGATTCTCCTTGCTTCTTTGGGACCTCGTGCATCTTGGCTCAGCGACGGCGTTCGATGGATTGGTGTGAATTTCGCCACGGTCGGCCAAAACTCGGCCCTTAATTCTTTGTTACGGGCACGAACTCCAAGTCATCTTGGCCCAAGGCTCACGCCACCTTGCAATTCTTCCTATTAAGTCTCCTTGTTGTAATAAGGACTTCAGTGGGTGCTCTGTTAGCACTACAATCTTGTGTGCCTGGAAGTAGTGGTTCAACTTCTTTGAGGCCATGACTAGGGCCAACATTAATTTCTCTAGTGGTAAGTACCTTGCTTCAGCGTTGGCTAAGGTTTTACTTACATAATAGACAGCCTTCTGTTCTCCCTGCTCTTCTCGGATTAGAACTGCACTTACTGCGTGTTCTGACACGGCTAAGTACAAAAACAATTCTTCCCCAGGTTCAGGTATGGAGAGAACTGGGGCCGTGGTCAGATACTTCTTTAGGTCGGCCAAAGCGGCCTCACATTCTTCAATCCATAGGAAGTCTGCGATCTTTTTTACCAGGTTGAAGAAGGGTTTACACTTGTCTGAACTTCGGCTTATGAACCTGTTTAAGGCTGCGGCCCTTCTAGTGAGTATTTGAACCTGTTTTGTTGATGTTGGACTCTGTAGATCTAGGATGGCCTTGATCTGATCTGGGCTGGCTTCTATTCCCCTTCTTGTTACCAGGTAACCTAGGAACTTACCTGATCCAACTCTAAACGCGCATTTAGATGCGTTGAGTCGGAGCCGATATGTTTTGAGTATTTCAAATACCTTTTTCAAGTCGGCAAGATGACTCTTAGGCTCCTTGGTCTTTACGACCATGTCATCGATGTAGACTTCAACTGTTTGGCCTATCAGGTGCTTGAACATTTTGGTTACCAGTCTTTGGTAGGTTGCTCCTGCATTCTTCAGCACAAAAGGCATTACCCTGTAACAGTACAGGCCTTTTAGGGTGATAAACGCTGTCTTTTCTTCGTCTGGGGGGTACATGGCTATCTGGTGGTACCTCCTATAAGCATCCAGGAAGCTCATCCTTCCATGTCCTGATGTGGCATCCACCAGCTGGTCAATTTTTGGTAGAGGGAAGCTGTCTTTGGGGTAGGCTTTATTTAGGCTTGTAAAATCTACGCAAACCCTCCATTTACCGTTTTTCTTCTTTACCACCACAGTGTTTGATAGCCACGTTGGATAATTGACTTCTCTGATGGCCTTAGCTTCCAGAAGTCTGTCTGTCTACCTCTTCCTCCACAGCTTCGACGTGCATCAACGTCGGTCTTCTAGCTCGTTGTATTACAGGTTTTGCCGACCTGTTGACATTCAATCTGTGACATGTGACCTCGGGGTCAATGCCAGGTATTTCATAAGGTGTCCAGGCGAACACCTCTATGTTTGTTCTTAAAAAAGCTTTCAGTTCTCTCTCTTCTTCTTCGGCTAAGCCTGAGCCAAGAAGAAAGAAGCGCTCTTCGTCGCTCTCCTGGACGAGAATTTTCTTTAGTGATTCCTCACTCTTCTCGGCCAGTTCCTTGCCGACATCGTTTAGGACTTCCATGTCCTCATCTTCAATCTCTGCCTTTTCTGGTTCTCGAATATTGCAAGTAGTCTTCATTGCTGCCATGGAGCAATTTTTTGCCTGTAGTTGATCTCCTCTGACTTCTTCAATCCCATGTTCTGTTGGGAAGCGCAGTAGTTGGTGCAATGTTGAGGGAACTGCCCCCATTGCATACAACCATGGCATTCCCAATATGATGTTGTAAGGAGAAGGCGTATCAATCACGATGAATTCTGTCCTGATCTTCTTAGTACCGGCCTGTACTTCCAAGTTTGTAGCGCCCAGTGGCCACGTGGGCGTTCCATTGAAGCCGACCATCGGGCCATTCGATTGCTCCATGTCGATGCAGGTGAAGGCCTAGCTCCTTGTAACATCTAACGTACATGATGTCGCAAGAGCTACCTTGATCTATTAGGATGCGTTTCACTTGGCACTCCCCAACCTGGAGGGATACTACCAAGGCGTCATTGTGCGGGTGCTGGACCGTCTCTAAGTCGGCTTCGGTGAAGGTTATTATCGGTCCTTGGATCTCTTCAGGCCGATGTCTCTTTTCCCTGACTTAGTAGACATGATGTAGATGCCTTACCCTTTGGGTTTCTCCTCTGACTTCATTCTCGTTAACCTTTGAGTGGATTACATTAACTATCCGAGGTTGCGGAGGTGGTGGGGCTGCTGGAGCCTGAGGCAGTCTTGCCTGTTCTTCTCTTGTTCTGGTTTCATCGACAAGGTCGCTCAGGGGGCCTTGTCTTACCAGATCTTCCAAGTGTGCCTTTAGGGCTCTACAGCCCTATGTTGTATGTCCGTTTTCATTGTGGTAAGCACAATGTCTGTCCATGTTTCTTTCCATGAATTCTCCTGGTTCCCTTGCTGGTGTTCTGAAATAGGGTTGGCTCTGAATTTTTCCTAGGATTTTTTGAATTGGAATTCGGAACACGGTGGTCACTGCCTGTTTAGCCCTTAACTCCATCTCTGTTTTGCTAAATCCGTTGTTACTTCGGCCTTGCTTCGGCGAGCCGTTCCCTTTTTCCTGTTTGATTTCCTTGTGGGCCGATGTATTTTCCTCGGCTCGCGCATATTTTTCGATTCTTGCCATGAGCTCCTCCATGCTCTTTGGCAATGTCTTTGCCAAAGATTTCCGTAGCGAACAGTCATCTTTCAGGCCGTTCTTGAAAGACACGACCGCTACCTCCTGGTTGCATTCAGGTATTCGATTGAACACCTCGTAGTATCTTTTTGCATAGGCCCTGAGGCTTTCATCCTTCATGATTTTTAAAGCCATTAGCGCGTCCACCCTTAATGGCTGTAGTTTGTTTGTTACGAACCTGGCCACAAACATCTCGGCCAGGCCTTCCCACGTGTTCACGATTCCCTTTGGTAATTTATGGAACCAATCTGATGCAATCTCCCCAAAGGACGAGGGGAACACTTTGCAGAGTAATGGCTCGTTTCCACTGTACAACGCCATTGAGTTTAAAAATAGTCCAACGTGGAAGTTAGGGTCTGACTTACCATCGTATATTTGAAACCTCGGCATGCTGAATCTTTTTTGTGCTTCAAATTTGTCCAGTTCTACCGAGAACGGTATCCTCGGCTTGACGGGTGAGGTTACCTCGGCTTCAGCTTTCTGTTCCTTCCTCTTGAGGTAGTTCCTCAAGTCTTCTTTACTCCTTCCCGGAGCTCGGCTGTCTTTGGACTTTAGTCTCTTCGGCACACTACTCTCGGCCTCGTGATGGGCCCGTTTTGATCTTTCTCCGTGGGTTGTGTCAAAGCAGAGCGCCTGCCCTTGAACATTCCGATGTTCTCTATGTTCCTGATCCTTTGTTTGATACGTCCTCTGGGACTTCTCTTGCCTTGGCTTCTCTAGCCCGACTTCCCCGGAGGGCGGGTGAGAGTGCCTTTTGCTCCTGGAGTGTTGTGGTGTCTCAGGAATTATTTTCCTTCCTCCCTTCTGAGTATTAACTGCTGGAATTGACGTGTCCTGCAACGAGTATGGCGGCTGCATGACATTGTTTTGCATCATGAAGTTGACGACCGACTGCAGGTCAGCCAACTTATCTGCTAATTGTTTTACTTTCTCATCCCTCCGTAGGCACCTATCCCTCCATACCTGGAGGTTGTCTTCATTGTAGTATCTGCTCTGGTCTGTTTTCTTCGAAGTGTCGCCCTCCTGGATGACGTCTTTTCCCCCGTGTCCCTGGCCACAGGTTTCTTCGTTGTGGTTGTCTCCTCCGATGTCAAGGTCGATAAGCCTGCCACTCCTAGCGGGAGCGTCGTCCCCAACCTTTTCGTTTTGTGCGTTACTGGCCATCTATTCGTCTTTCTTTCCCACAGACGGCGCCAAATTGTGTGAGTGATTTTCTGATCACACTGCCCTCCTTAGTGATTCAGCTGTAGAACACAGGCAGAATAGATGGCACCCTGCTGTCCTGCACAGAAAGAAAAGGCTCCGGCGGTGGTTCTTCCACCCGGGGGCACTCCGACGATCAAGTCAGTATATCTCTCAAAGATAATCAAGTATTCAACTCACAAACTTGAGTATCAAAACATACTTTAGACCCATGGGGGTGCTTTTTTTTTATAGCCAATACAATCCTAGTCCCAATAGAAGCCTAACTCCAATGGACTCAGGATTATTGCTAATCTGGAACTCCTAATGGGTTCAGGACAAAACTCCCCTAGAGTTCTACCTTTATCCAAACTAAAGTCTTCTCCCAATCTAGGACTCATGTCCTTTATCCACTTATCTCGGTATTCCGACATCTTCGGAGATAACCTCGGTAACTCCGAGATTACCTCAGCATAACTTACCACGACACGTAGCACCTCGGCTGACACGTCGGCGTCACCCTGTTACGTGTTGGTACTCAGAAAATATATCCCCACAGGCCCAGTCCTGAGATTTTCAGGACCCAATGCCAATAATCAACTAATAAACTTCTGGGCCCTTCATATTTTTTTTTTTTATTGAATGAAAAAAAAAAATTAAAGGTAAAGGACAAAAAATTTGTGTCAAAATCACAAAAAATACTTAGCATTACATTACAATAACTAATAAGTATCACTTGATTCTCGTTTTTCTTGCATTTTTAGAAGCAAATAAATCAATTATACATAATCTAGTTTTTTTGCAAAATCATTTTCAATAGATAATAAAAAATCATTTTCAATGAATAACAATTCTAATTATTTTAAATGAGTCTTTCAATTTTTTTAACGAGTCAATTTATTTTAAATTAATTTAGGCCTTGCTTAATTTTTTTTGGACTTAAAATATACGTAATGGGCCTTTCAACTTTTAAATGAGTCAATTTATTTTAAGTTAGTTTGGATCTTCTTTAATTTTTTTTGAACTTAAAATATACCTAATATATTACACTAAATTGTAATAAGAGGAGGCCCTTTTTTGAGTCTATTTGGAGAAACCCTAGGCTATGGTTTGATGGGCCTATCTCCAGGGCCGGCCCTGATTGGGATGGAACATTTTGAATACGGATCCCAAAAAACAAAAAGAAAAATCAAGAGAAAAATTATAGCAATCATAGGATGATAAGAAAGGGCGAAAAACAATATTTAACTCAAATTTATTCATACTTCATATTTTCATAATATTTATTTATATTTAAAAAAAAAAAATTACAGTTGCATCAACTTTCAATATTTTTCCACACTAAAAGCAAACGTTTGGGCCCAACCTTTCCCCTGGGACATAGCAAGTTGGTCTGTTTACTGCCGCCCATACCGCAAGTTGAGGGTTAAGCGTTTTAGTTCCCACTATATGTGTAGAGAGATAATTTTTTTTTTGGATAACCAAGAACCGATCCTAAGTCCAAATTCAGGACACACGTGACCTCCCGCTAGTCTCACATATCGGGCAAAATAAAATATCAAACTCGACCCTGGTTTAGAATTTGCAAAATTATATATTTTGTGATAATGTAATAATGCTACGTATTTTTTGTGTGATAATATTACGCATTCATGTAAAGCATTTGTAGCAAATGTTATAATATTTTGGAGTTTAAAAAATTAAATTACGCATTTTTGTATTAATATAATGCATTTTCATTGAAACGTTTTTTAACCACAAATTGTTGCAACTATAAAGTAATGTTACGTTTTCTCAAAAAAAGAAAAATAAATAAATAAAGTGATGTTAGACATTTTTTATTTATAAATCATAAATTATCATAATTTATTAGAAGATTATGTAATATTTAACATAAAAAATACACAATATAAACTAAAAAATACATAACAAAGTGAATATGGTAATAAAGGGATTTCCAATAGTTTTTAACATTTTTGTTAACTTTAAAATGATTATAGGATACAATCATACAATTAAGCAGAAAGCCACCCTCTTATACAGAATATACTTTGGTAGGCAACATCACCCTCTCAATATTCTGTAGGGTTTAGGGTTTGGTTAGAAACAAGTAATAAGATATTGGGTAGAATAATCCTATGCCTGCCTCCAATCATAGGGAATAATTTCATAACTAGGAGAATGGAACAGATATCAAAAAAGAAAGGAATATCCTCAACTTGCACTTCCAGGGGTGGGTTGGAACTGAATACAAAAACCATACACATCACCATCAAAAAAATAAAATAAAATATTAATTATAGGTGATCATTGTAGAATAGAATTTTGAAGGAATCAAACTGGTCAACTATGGTTAAAAACTCTCTGAAAACAGATTAGAGAATATTCTCATTACTTCAAAACACCAAATTTGAACAACTCACTTACACATTCAAACAATCTAAATGAAAATAACAATTCCAAAAATGCAAAGCATATAGGCCTATCAGATTCTACTCCCAAGCGGTTTTGGGCAGTAAGTAATGAATTAGAATCTTACGGGCGGTCAATAGGGTCGCAAGACTCAGCCCATTAATCCTAAGCCACCGGCTCCTGACTACGATGTTCTCAATGAAACTAGGGTTTATGACTCAGCCGAGGCGTGCCTGTGAATCGCCACGCACGTGTACAGACTCATCTAAGCCTCTCCTCTATGGCTCCCCCAACAGACAGAGGGCCTGTTTAGTACAGCTTTCAAGATAAGCCACAAGCACCTCTCTTCCAGATTCTCTATCATTAATTTTTTTCAATTTATTTAAGTTATTATAAGCAGAAGCTACACTACGCAATGACAGAGATTTTTAAAATAAAAAGTTAAAACAGCTCCATAAGCTGTACCACATAGCCCTAGAGGGTCCGATAGTCACCCCTTTTATCCCACATAAAAATAAAAATAATGAAGAAACAGAAAGATACAGAGTCTCATGTACAGAGTATCACTTTTCCAGTAAAGGTGGACAAAAATGAAAGGGGGAATGAGAGATGTCACACAAAGATCAAATGGACAGATACCAACACAGGTTACAGAGTAGTGGAAAACGAAAACACAACCCCTTCTCTCACAAACCATTCAAAAAAAACCTGAAATGGACTCCCCTACTTTAGCCCATTCACCCCTTACCAGCGACAAGGGGAAAAAACAAAAAACATGTTAGATAAACTCAAATCCTAGAATTTACAGCAAGTCTCTACGTGACAACCTCGGTTATTGCAACTTCAGCCTACTTTTGGCATCACCAGTGAGAGTTGGGTATTTATTGGACTGACCTTTTAGTCGGAAATGTCATCCGTTTTAGATAATGAAAGCATAATCGTGGTTGCTTCTATAGCTGAAATCTCTGCTGGTGATGATTGTACCTGGGTGGTGTAATGAAACTCGATCTGTAAACGGTGATGAAGTGGCGTTGAAGCAAGCAAACCTTTCTTAATATCCGCCTGCAATTCCCTTATTGGGATTGCAGCCAAAAAGCTCTTTATGTACTCCTTGCATGAATCTTTCCCTCGGCACATAACCTCCTCTTGCTCTGCATTAGTCTTCATAGAGTCGTCAGATTTGGCTATGACTAGCCCTTCCACCAAACCCTCATTAAGGTTAATCTGCTGACTCGGTGGGTTCTTAGGTTCCAGTGGAGCTGCTGGTTTTTCTTCTGACAATTGTGGTGAACTCGGTAGTTTGTAAATTGTTGTATTCCTGTCAAATTTCAAGATGTATGCCTGGTTACAACCCTCATAGAGCCTCTCTCCTAGCGTGTCAATGACATAGTAAGCTTCTGGTTCGACCTTGAGGACGAAAAAATGGTCATTCCAACTGACTATGTAAACTTGGGGATCGCCATTTCCAGGACATTCGGACCCTGCACGGCTAATCTCATCCCATATGTTGTCGAAGGACATAGCACCGTGCAAAAAATCAAATCTCCCCTCCTCCATACCATCTGGGTGGAAAAAACCAATAAAGGACTTCCCTGGAGCTACAGAAAGCGGACGTATTTTGGCTTGGAGGACTGTATCCAGATCAAAGTGCTTGTCGGGAAATCGTACCCTATAGGTCTCGTTCTCACAAAGGTTCCTCCATTCTAATGAGCCTTCTCTGATCAGACTGTCAAACTGAGACTTGATGGGCATGAGTTCCTGGTTATTTTGAAACCAATCTGCAATGACAGCAACAAGGGCTGTACAAGCACTCTCACCCGCAGCCCTTTCACTCCGCTGATCAATGGAAGCAAAGAAGACCTGAGTTTCAAGCTTCATGTGTCCATCACGACTTGTTACTTCTTTCTGTTCCCAGCTTCCAATGGCAAAATTGTCATCCCCAAACTCAGACACTGATGATCGATACGCACTCGAGTCTTCATCAGTCTTATGCCGCTGCCAAAAAGGAAACCATTATTTGTATGAGCACTCTATGTAGTTTTGTTTGATAAAAAATAGGATACAAACTAGATTTTTTAATATATTCTCAGAGAACATTTCATGAAATCAAATTAATCAAATCAAGGGAGAGGCAACTTTATCATCGAATCAAGGATGAACCAAATCCTTCACCAAATTTCCTAGAGTCATATTTTTACTCAAGTCTAATGATTTAAAAATAAATAAATAAAGGATTGAAGATGGTTTTCTTTCATAAAAAATGGCAAAAAAAATGTTCAGGATAAGCTGAGATTAAAAAAATATATATATATATGATGAAAAAAACAGAGTACGAATTGGAGTGGTCCATATCACAAAAAAGCATTTAACAAAAATTCCAGTCAAATTTGATGAAAAAAAAGTAGTAGTAAGGATTAGAGATGGCCTAAGGTTATCCCTTTGTAATTAAATTTATAATGTGACAATCCACAACTCGAGATGAAAGTGATTTCACACCAAGAACACGATTCGAACAAATATTTACCAGAACTACATGCTTGAATTAAGGGGGGGAAAACATAGTCAACAGTTCTTACCTCAAGACTAAGAGATTCATCAGAGCTTAGCTGTCGACGGTCAAAGTCAATGTCGTCCCCACCTTCTTCTCCATAAGCCTTCTTTAGTAGTGGCTCCCTTTGGCCTTCGGAGATCTGAAGCTAAGCTTCCTCTTCCTCCACGGCAAGATACTACGCTTTGAGGTCTGAAATAAGGATGGCTCAGAGATAGAGGCAGTCGAATCCTCCATCCGTGAGCAACCCACATCAGATTTGCGGTTGCTGTAGTAAATCCAATCTTCATCCTCACTGTTGATCTTCGTATTTGAGTAAAGTGATCCGCCGGCACAGTTTGCGTAAGCCAATGTGCCATAACTAAATGATTTTCTAACACTAGGATCCTCTTTTCCCTCTTCTGATTCGCCCTCCTCAAACTCATCAACTGAGTCCGAGTCAAAAGTGTAGGTGTAATCACCGTCTTCGCTCCTGGCAGAGCATCTTCCCTCGCTACTCTCTTCCTCACGGCAAGCCTTTTTTGCTCTTCTGGTTGAGACATACTCCGTAAAAAATTTCACCTTTCGCAAACCGGCCTTAAGTGCAGAAAACTCGTCTTTGTCTGTTGATAGAGGATCTGCTGACTGGGGATGGGGATGGGGAGGGGGAGGTGATGTGGCAGGAACGATTGATCTCTGAACTGGCTCGGCAGATTCTTGACTGGCCCTTAGCTCCAATAAACTGAGTGTTATCTGTAATAGAAAAAATGCGACTCAAGGAAAGAACTTGGTTTTCATCATAAAAAAATAAATGCAATATAATCAAATGAAAATTCCAAGTTCCAACTAAAAACAACAGTCTTTTGCAAATGGCACATACACAAAGTGAAGGATGAGGCTCGGCTGCACTGCCTGAGATGAGAGGGATGTTAAGATCGAAGTCTTTTTCCTCAGCTTTCGAAGCAAATTCAGCAAGGTTCAACGATGCTGTTCCAACAACTGGCACCTTGATTTTTGACCCTAGATTCAAGCCCTAGATCAAACAAAATGTTTCTGAGTTTTCTTGAACAAGTCAACTGATAATTCTCAAAACAAGAAATACAGTATATACACCCACACAGACCCAACTTTTTTTTCCCTGACAAATACACAAATAAGCATGCATATTAATATGGTAATTCCATTATAATTACAAAAATCTCAAAGTTATGTTTGATAAACACATGTTCTAGATGGAAAACATCTCCAAATTTTTACAGGGAACCATCGGATAGTAATAAGGTTGCGACAGGACAAATGCCTATTTGTATTAAAAAACACCAATATCTAATATATAAGACAGAAACATACTGAAGTAGTCACCCCCAATTAGTTTCCAGGAATAATGCTAAGGTTTAAAATCACAGAATCACAAGCCCCAAACTGGAAACTACATCATCAAATTTCCAACCACAGACAACTCAATATCACCTAAAAATCCAAAAAATGGTAGCTTTACGACCCTCTCCGCATAGATCGGTCTAATATCACAATCATTCATTGAAAAACCCAAAAATAGTAAAACAATAACCTCCAAATCAATCCTCAGCTTACAATTCGGCAAGTAAATATTGACAATTTACTCAGTCCAATAAACAACTTCACAGAAATCAGTAGATAACACCAAAATATCCATTTCACACATAGGCAAAAAACAAAAAATTACCTTATTATTTCTTGACAAAAATTCTTGATAAAAATGGCACATTTCATCAACCAAAAAGAAAATATTCCCGGAAATCTTTCACATACAACTCTCTCTCTGTCTCTCTATGTATGTGTGTGTACATATATTTAAGTGTAGACAAACATATTTCTTGATCACATCACATTCAACCATAAACCACCCAGAAACATAGAACTTCCATGAAATACTCACAAAGATTCAGTAATTCCCCCCAAAAGTATCTAGTCCAAGACCCCAAAATATGAAGGCTAAAAAAATCAACCCAAAAAAATCAAAATAAGAGGGAAAAAAAACCCAAATTTTGCACATAAAAAAAACAAAAAACCCAAGACCAAGAAAGCACAAGAAAGGAAAAAAAGAGTCGAAGTCACAGAGAGAGAGAGAGAGAGAGAGAGAGAGAGAGAGAGAGAGAAGGCTGACATTGAAGACAGTGAAGGCGATCTCCCAAGGATGGAAAACATTGTCCTTGTAGCCAGACAAAGCACAGGCGCTCTGAAACTCCTCATCCCACTCTACGACGCCGTTTTCAGCAACCCCAGCCTCCTTGGTGAAATTCCTCTTCACCGTTCTCCTGAACGAGCTCAGCGCGATCTTCGCCCCCTTCCACCTGATCTCCACCGTCAATCCCCCTCCCTTCTCTGCCTCCGCACCCACATGATTGTACCCCTCCAGCCTCCTCACCACCAGACTCACCTCGTACTTCTTCGACAGCAGAGGCGGCCACGGCCGCCATCTCATCATCTTCACCACCATTTCTAGAGAGTGCAACCCCCTCTGTGTTTCTTTGGGTCTTAGAGAGAAAAATCAAAGATCTGCAGAAAAAACCAAAAATGAAAAGTGGGTATTGTTCGGATCTTCGAGAAAACAAAAGGGTTGCGGAGAAATTTTCAATGGGGGGTGTTGGTGTTACAGATGCAAACACAAAACAATATTAATTGAGGATTTGGGTCCGAGATAAACGCTCGATATCGAAGAGAGAGAGAGAGAGAGAGAGAGAGAGAGAGAGAGAAAGAGAGGCGTGGATGTGTGTGGGGGCAGGCAATGGGATGCTGCTACGAAGTATTAGGAGAGAGAGAGAGAGAGAGAGAGAGAGAGAGGTGAACTAAGGTTAAGGAGACCCAAAGTGTGGTTAAATGGAAGTATCTATGGGTATGTATGTAATGGATGTGTACGTAGGTAGAAGAATTCTATTATCACATTCCTATATCATATTACGTGATTTTTTTTTTATAATTATGATTAATTTTTTTTAATTATGATATTATTTTAAAATTTTAATTATAATTTTTTTATATTTGGTTATAAATTTGTTTTATTTTTTTAATTATAATTTAAAAAATATAAAATTATATATATATTTAATTATAAGATGCATATGGATTAGATTTGTTTAAGAAAATCTTGGGGAGATTTCTATAAATTTTTTTTAAAAGAATTTTAGATAAATGAAAAGTAGGATACTAGTTAAAAATTACTAATTCCAAAACATAATAATTTTCACTTGCATTGATTTATTTTTTTACTTTACTTTTATATAGTTTTGGGTAAATTATACTGATACCCTTAAGATTTTTGTTTGAATACAAATTTTTCTTTGCATTTAAAAAACTTACACTTATTCCTCGTCAAATTAAAATGACATGTTTATCCTTTGTGCATGTAAAATAATAAAATAAGTTGATATTTTATTTATGTCATTTTAAGAGAAATAATAATTATTTTCTTTAGTTTAACTCACAAAAAAAATTAATTTTTTTTTATATTATTTTTCATGTTTTTTAATTTTTAATTTTTTAGATACACCTAATCTAGATATATTTAAGAAGTATATATTTTATAATTTTTTTTAAATTCACTAAATACAAAAATATATATATATAAATACAAAAATTCAGTAATACTGTAATAAATGTGAATGGCGGTGTTTGGTAATACTGTAATAAATGTAGGTGAATAGACCAAAAAAAAAATGATAGTGGAAATAAAAATGAAAAATTCTATTCATATATAAAAATTTATATAAAAAATATCATAAAAATGTTGTAATAGTGATATTATTGTAAATATAGATCATGTTTATGGATATTTTGTTCAGTAGTGCTACGTAGCTCGAATCCCCCGAATCCCACTACGACGCCGTTTTTGCTTTTTTATTTTTTATTTTTTTTGCAGATCAGAAAAACGAACGAAGAAGAAGAAGAAGAAGAAGGAAGAAAGGAGGAGGAGGAGGAGGGACTGGAGGGGGCATAATATTCGTGGGAGGAGAAGGCGGAGGCGGGGCGACGGCTGCAGCGGGGCTGCGACGGAGGCACAGGAGAGGACGATCAGCGGCGGAGTTGCTTCTCTCCTCTCTCTTTCTCCCTCTCCTCCTCTCTTCTTTCTCTCTTTTCTTTCTCTCCCTCTTCCTCTTCCTCTTCATTTGCAGACTGAAAATGGAAGAAAAAAAAGAAAAAAAAAAAAACATAATGCCCAAAACGACGTCGTTTTAGGTATTAGGGGGATTAGGGGGGAAGGATTTTCGAGCTCTCAAACATTATTCTATTTTGTTTTAAAGTAAAAGGTCACCATGAAGTTATATCATTATGTTTGAAAATTTTATATGAAATTTATGTTTGTATATCATCACTCAATAAGAATATGTTTAGGTATAATTTAATTATGAAAAGTTATAAAATGTAATCATGATGATATGAAGAAGAAACTGTAGGAAAAATGATAAAATAATCATTTAAAAATTTTAATGATATAATATCAACAATTCAAAAGACAATTTATAATGAGATTATAAACTTTAAAAAAGAAAATGTAACTTTTTAAACTTAAAAAAAATCTGTAGTAATCAATGTAATTTACCCTACAGTTTTTATACAAATATATAAAAAGAGCGTAAATGAGATGCCTCCCACAATAATTTGACTTTTATCCCGTATCTTAAAAATAAAAGTAAGAGGTTATTTGGGATGATTTAAATAAGTGTATTTTTTATCTTTTTATGAAAGAATATATAAAAAAATAGAGAAATGATATGATAAAAAAAAAAATAAAAAGATAAATTATTATTATTATTATTATTATTATTATTTTTTTAGGTAAATTATTTTTAACTTCCTAAATTTGGCCTAAATTACAATGGTAATGATTTTAACATTTTTTTTAGTTGAGATAGAAGGTCGGATCATCTAGTTCGAGATGTGCGGGCTCATCAATTTTTTGTTTCTTTCTTCAGCCGTTATTGTTGCAGGCATGGTTGGTTATTGGAATAGATGTATACGATTTTAAAAATAGATTAAATTGTTGATTTTATTGAAGATAATATAAAATTATATAATTATAATTATTAAATGAATTTATTTTTATTTTATGAATAATCTACATATAAAAATCTAAAAAAATAAAATAAAAGGATGAAATCGTCAAATGAGCTTTGTTTAAGAAAACGTTGGACAGATTTATTTATTTTTTAAAAAAAGAATTTCAGATAAATGAATATAGGATACTAATTACTAATTACAAATTACTAATTTTCAATTGCATTGATTTGTTATTTTTTTTAAAATTTTACACTATATAGTTTTTTTTACTATAAAAAAAAGAAAATAAAAAAGAAGTAAATAAGATGCCCCATAAGGCTATAAAAAAATATTAAATACTAAATCTGGCTTTTATCCCGTATCTTAAAAATTGGCCATGTCTGGTTTAGTTTTTAGAAATTTTTCTAAAAAATTAAAAATTAGCTTTATGAAAATAATAAAAACATTTATCATTTTTATATAATTTTATCTTTTCAAAGGGAAAAAATAATATTTAAAAATTTTAAAATATTTTTTTACTATTTATTTTTATCAAATTAGTTTCTTTTTTTTAAAAAAAAAAAATTCTAAAAAAATTCCAGAGAATGAAACCAAACAAGGCCAAGGTAATTTATATTTTTAAGGAATTTAACTTCTTTTCGGTTGAGGGAGAAGGTTGGATCATCTAGTTCAGCTTTTTGTTTCTTTCTCTAACCGTTATTGTTGAAGGCGAGGTTAGTTATTAGAATAGATGTATATAATTTTAAATAGATCGTTAATTTTTTTGAAGATAAATAATATAAAATTACATAATTATGATTGTTGAATGAATTTATATATATAAAAACCTAAAAAATAAATGGATGAGAAAATCAAGTGAGCTTTGTTTAAGAAAACTTTGGAGAGATTTGTTTATTTTTTCAAAAAAGAATTTCAGATAACTGAAAAATAGGATACAAATTACAAATTACTAATTTCAAAACATAATTTTCAGTTGCATTGATTTGCAATTTATTTTATGTTATACCCCACAAGGTTACAAAAAATATTAAATGCTAAATCTAACTTACCCGTATCTTGAAAATCAGCATAAATTACATTTTTAACTATTTCAACTTTTTTCAGTTGAGGGAGAAGGTTGGATTGTTTCTTTCTTTATTAGCAATTATTTTTGAACGTGGAGTTAGTTATTTGGATAGACATATATGATTTTTAAAATACATTGTCAATTTTTTAAAATAAATAATATAAAATTACATAATTATAATTATTAAATAAATTTATTTTTTTTATGAATAATCTATTTTAAAAGTCTAAAAGTTAAATGGATCAAATCATTTAAAACGATAATCCAAACTGAATGATCTTATCTTTTCTCCCAACAAACCAGACTAACTGTTTTTGATCTCCATCTTCATGTTTCAATGGCAACAATGTTGCTCTCAAACTTTACACAATTTGATCCTTCCATAATCAGTATTTATTTCAAAATTGGGTAAATTGCATTTTTTAACTACATTTTTGCTCTTTTTATTTTTATTTTTATTTTTATGAGAACTGCATTCACAATTTGGTCGTTCCATAACACGTTACTTTTGGTTAATGTTTTGTTTTCTATGTTTTTTTTTTTTTTTTTTCATGTTTTCTCCCTACGTAGAGGCTTGGTTTCTCTAGGAGTGGAGGAGACATATTCTTTTCTTTTGGAAATTTTATTATACTCTGATGTATTTGATTGACGGATTTATAATCAATTGTGCAATGAATTAAGACCCTTGGTCATTTTATCCAAAAAATAAAATAAAATAAAAAATGTATTGAGATATAAAAGTGGGGCTGGATTCACCTGTTTGTTAGAATCAGTTATCCATATGGTTCATTAATTCATTTTTAAGGTTGTTGTGGTAGTATACATGTTGCTGTTCCAATTCTATTATGTTTGTGTCTGCTAATGCAAGCAAAGAGATACATAGAATACTCTTTAAGCAATTACCCAAAATAAGAAGCAAAATGGGATTAACATAAATTAGAGCAAATTTGGTACCTAATGCTGAAAATGTGTTTAATCCCAATAATAATAATAATAACAAAAAAAAATCATTTGGAGCTTTAAATTTTATCTTGGGAGGATACAAAAAAAATAAACATAAGAAAAAATAATTTCAAATTCAACAAAAGTACAAATGGTTCATGTACTATATTTCTACAAGTGAATCGTGTACCTCCATGAATTTGAATTTCTTTTTCCACTTCTTACTTTTTATTTTATTTTATTATCCTTTTTATCTTACTATTACCTTATCTTGGCTTAGCTTAGGCTCTGTTTGTTTCACTAGATATAAAATGGAGGATATAATATGATATGAGATTTAGTTAGGATAATAATGAATAAGATATATGTATTAGATAATATATTCCCTAATTCATATTTGTTGACTTGACGTATAACTCTGGATATATTTTACCCACGTTTGCTTTACAAAATTTTGGAGATATAAATAAGTAATTTTCAAAATTGTCCTCATAATATATTTTAATACACATATTGCTTTTATGCCCATCAAAAGGGACACGATTCAGTTTAGGAAAAAAATAACACCACCTGCAAAACCAATGCAAATAAACAAATTAAAATCCATATTATTTTTTATTTGAACAGATTAAAGATTCATATCAAATCCAATAATTTTCCCAAACAAAAAAAAATTATGTTATATTAAGGTTTATAATTTTTTGTATAGGAAAATGCTGATGATTGCCAAACATGTAGCCATTAGTCTCAAAATATACATGTAAAAACTACATTAAAAAAATGTATAAAAATGTGTAGGAAAGTGTATTTATTATCTTTTTTTTATAAAAAAAAAAACACTAAAAACTAATTTAGTAAAAAATTATGAAAATTTCAAAAAGTTTCATCATTCTCATATATATATATATATATATTCCAAAACCTTTTTATTTATTTATCTTTTTTTTGGCATGTGATCCTTGAACCTCTGATCATCTCACTATCACAAAAAACAGTTACATGGATTATTGGGCTAATTGTCCTGTCCGTGCAGAACTAATTTTGAAAATTTAAAAATATCTTTTTCAATGCTTATTTTCACCAAACTAATTTTTAGCCTTTTTTTTAAAAAAAAAAAATAAGAAGAAACAAAACAGAACTATTGAGATTATAACTATTTTGATGTTATTTTTGCCTTCATTAGGCTTTTTTAGCATGATCCTAATCCTAATCAATTGGTGTGAACTTCTTGATATAAGAGGTTGTTAGTCAAAGTAATATACAATTGATTTATGTAATTATGTTATTAATACATGCTATTAATGTTTGTGTTGGTTGTAACTATACAGGGCAGATGAAATGGATTGATTGTGTCAAAGTTTTTGAAAAAGATGTGGTGGGACACAAACAAGATTCCGCGTTAGCTTCACCTAATCATTTTCTCTTTTAAATCAAAATGTTGTTCTTTAGCTATGGTTTTTATGAGCACTCATTACGAAAAGATGGAATTTCCATACTTTTTTCAGAATTATCTTTGGTAGCCTCTAACTGCACTTAGGGGCGTACGTGGTTAGGTTTGGTTTAGTACGGTTTGACATATTATAAATCAAATTGTAAAGAATAAACTTAAATAATTATTAAATATTTATATAATATATAATATATAATACTAATTTTGTATAATATTTTTCAAATATATAACATTAATTTGTAACAAATTTCACATTTTAAATCTCTCACATATTGATTTTCACTTTGATA
Source organism: Camellia lanceoleosa (assembly GCA_025200525.1). Classification (NCBI taxonomy): domain Eukaryota; kingdom Viridiplantae; phylum Streptophyta; class Magnoliopsida; order Ericales; family Theaceae; genus Camellia; species Camellia lanceoleosa. The sequence goes on from CM045770.1 coordinate 93,276,104, forward strand.
TTTTATTAGATGTAATAATATATATATATATATATATATTAACTATAGCGGAGCGATTTCGAAAACAAATTATAAATTTCAAATCGCAGATCAAATTAATCGACGATTAGAGGGCAAATCAGTGCGAATTGGAAGATTTTAGTGAATCTGACCGTTTTTGCGCAACCCTAAATGCATTGTCCCTTTTTTTTGGGGTAATTAATGCACTGCCCCTTCCCTTCCTTATAAACCCTAATCCTAAATGCTACCCACCAACTATGATTGCGAGCGCAAAGAAAGAGAAATAGTCGCGTGAGAGAGAGAGAGAGAGAGAGAGAGAGATATGTGTGTGAGAAAATGAGGGGGTGAGAGGCATCGAAGAGGGAAGGGAGAGCCGGGGGTTGGGAGCTAACAAGAGGTTGGGAAAGGGTGAAGAAGGGGTTGCGAAGTGGTGGCTAAACGTATGAATGAGCTGGAGAAATGTGAGACAAGGAAGGATAATTGGGTGGTACGCTAGAGGTGGCGATGTGACCAAGTTGATGGCTGGAAGTAGGTTAAGATTTTTAAATTTTGTCTTTTTTAGTAATTTGATTTTTGGGTGTAGTGGAATTATAAAAAAATAAAATAAAAATGTTCAATAATATTTTTGGGATGTAATTCGAGGCTCCCAGTATTTTTTAATAGTTCGCATTAATTGTGTTCACACACGTGTAGCATTACTCTATTGAGTGTATGTGTTGTATGTTGCAAGACGGTTATTGATTTTTACATATATTTGAGTTAGAGATATGAAATAAAATCCACATACAAGCACTATGCCTAGTTTTAATAATTTTCTATGATTAGAAATTCTTGGGTTTGCATATTAACCAAAAAAAAAAATTAGGAGAATTTTCGGGTGAGATTGGGAGGGTTTGTAGAGATTTAGGAAAACGAAAAAAAATGTTGGAGGCACTTGGAGTGAGCAAGGAAGCATGAATTGTTCTAGGATTCAGTTACCTTTGAGCAAGGAAATAGATTGTTTAAGGACTCATGTATTGATGTCAGATTTTAATTTTAATTTTTTTTAATCTCATGTTTATATTCTCTACCATATATATTTAACTTCTCTATTGCTTCTGGACGTAGGTTAATTTGTACTTAACCAAATAAATCTCTATGCATTTTTCTCTTTAGTTGGTGTCTATTTGTGTCCATGTAATGTAATAATCCTTATACTCTTCATTAATTGGGTATATATATACTAGGGTGTGAGCTCACCTGATGGGTGTGCTTAAAATATAAATTTTAATTTTGAATATATAACATATTTTTTATGTTATTTAAGTGATAAAAGTATTCTTTAATTAGTTAAGTAAATGGTCTTAGGTTCAATTCTTTTGCCTCTTTTAATTTTTATTTTTTTTCTTTTGAATGGAGAAATTAACACTTGGTGCAAGAAGAGAAGGTAAGTTGGCAAAAAAGAGAGAAGGAAATTTATCCCTCTTTTAATTTTTATTTTTTTTCTTTTGAATGGAGAAATTAACATTTGGTGCAAGAAGAGAAGGTAAGTTGGCAAAAAAGAGAGAAGGAAATTTATGGATATTAAATGAGATGTTCGCTTTTAATAATAGTATAGATAGTTAACAAAAAAATACATTTCTTAAGCCCAAAGTTTTGCAAATGAGGGTAAACACGTAAATTACAATTATATTCAAATGTTGTCATTTTTATCAAACTCTTGTCTCTTCTTACTTTGGGGAGCTTCTATTTGCACATCCCTCATCCTCTTTTTACACACACTAAATAAAAATTATTTTTATTTTTATTTTATTTTTAAGTGAAATTACTATTTTAGACATAAAATAAACACATTCGGAAGTTGATTGTCGAAAAATTGAAAAACATTCGGAACTCAACTTCCGAACAAGTTATTTAGTTTCGGAAATTAACTTCCGAACCAATTGTTTATTTTCGAAAATCAAGTTCCAAACCAATAAAAGATGTGTAAAGAGGGGAAGGTGTGTGTGCAAATAGAAGCTCCCCTTACTTTGTGATGAGATTTGATCTCTTGACAATTGTGACCTTCGCATGGTTACAGGCCTTTTAAATGTCAACTTAAACCTAAGAAATCTACATAACTAAGAGACCCTGCACATATTAGGTTGTTAGTGGATTTATGACAACCCAAATACATGTAATGTCAACTTAAACCTACGAAATCTATGTGTGTAGTTTGAATTTTTTGGGTTAAGTTTTTTTAAAAATTGAGTTTTTTTTGTTTTTTGTATTTTTTGTTTTTAGTGAATATTTTTAAATTTTTAAAATTTTAAACATTTTTTTTTTACTTTTTTAGATGTACCTTATTTAGATATATCTAAAAAGTAAAAAAATTATGAAATTTTTTAAAAAAAATTAATAAATACATAAAAATATGAAAAATATACTGAATTCTCGTATTTTTTTGTATTTTTGACATTTAGTGAATTTTTAAAAGATTTTTTTCACAAAAATTCTACTTTTATGTGTATTTATGTTAAGTGTGTCTAAAAATTACAAAAATTATTTAAAATATTAAAAAATTCAGTAAAAACAAAAAAATACAGAAAATAAGAAAGTAAAATTTTCTCATATAAATATACTGAATTGTCTAATACAACCCAAATACATGTAAAAAAAAAAAAAAACTAATTGTATGAATCCAACAGGATACAAGACATACACTCAAAAATATTTAGATCTATACACAAAAGTTTTCTTATGACTTGACCCTTTACATTCTCTTTGATTTTCAACATTATGTGTGTGGTCCAACTAACTTACCAATTGTACTAATTTCAATACATTGCAATAAGTAGCAAGGCATGGAGTAGTTTCTTGAGTATTGTATAAGAAATGTCACAAAGCTAACATCACCCCCACTAGAATTGGTTAACTAACTAGTAGTGATATTTTTTCCATTTGTATTGATTGCTTCCCAACTTTGATTGTTGTATTTAATTTGTTTTTTTTCCATAAAGATGGAAGAATGGTGAGATATCAATGTGCTAACATTAGGTGACTATCATATCCCTTTCCTAATCACAGTTAAGTCCACATCATGCAAATAAAGACTTGTTCATCTCAATGGATTTCACTTATCTCAATTCATCCCCCTATGAGCCTTGTATAAATATGGATTTGAATTTCAGAAGGTAGATTAATGGTTACAAAATTCATTCATCACTCCTTTTGAAGTCATTTCCAAAGCTTAGACTAGATAATTATTTAATACATGTCCACAATATAATCTAATATGGCACATTCATACCATCAATTATTAGTAAAACTCTTGTGGGATCTATTGTATTAATGGTTGTGAATGAGATTACATTATATCAAAATCGTTAAATTATTAGTAAGACTCATGTGGGATCCATAATATTATTAATAGTTATGAATGAAATACATTATGTGATTAATACAATATGACAAAAAAAGATAAGTCTAACATTATTATATATGGAATGAGAAACTATATATATGCGAGAATTAGTTAAGCACTCACGAGCAGAAAAAATAAGAACAAAACTAAAAAAATAACTGAAACTTGTTTAATGGAGAAACTTTACAAATTGTATTCATTTAGTGTTAATCTAAATTTTTTTTCCTAGAAAAAAAAATGACACAATTTAGAATATTTATTCATTATTTGATTTTTCTTTCTTTTTTTCAAATATCTTTCTCACTATCCAAATGCATTTCGAATCATTGGGTCTACCGCATAAGTTGCCTTAAAGTTGAATCCCACTTTAATTAATTTTAGTACTGAAATTAATTTGACACAAATCCATACAATTTGCTAAATTTTGAACTTAAATTTGAATGTCCTTCATATATTATTTTTTTTGGCTGGATAACATCCCCATTCATGCTTCGGTTGGAATAAGTTTTTTCTAGCTTTTAAAATTTTCTTTTTTTTAATTAGGTTTTACTTTTAATTATTGGTTAGAAAAAGGTCAAAACCCACTAAAAAAATAAAATAATGAATATCAGTTGATAATTGATAATAAGACAAAAAAATATAAAAAATAAAAAGCCAATTGAATTCCAACCAAAAGAATTGTATCAGACTATGGAACTTTTACACCTTTGGTTGACTTTGTGGACATCACATTTTATATACATGCATTGCAAATTGTGGACATCACAAAGTTTACAAATTAGAATGACATCATATTTTTTTTTTTTCAACCATAAGAATTTTAATTACGGGTTCTATTTTGATAATTTAAGTTGTTATTTTATAAAATTCTCTGTATATATATCATTTATAAAAATAAAAAATTGATCAACCTGATAATTGTACTATTTTTATTTTATGACCTTTGTCTTAAAAAAAAAAATAGTTTTCTACTTTCAAAAACATAGTTATTGCTAATTTTTTCAGAGACAAACATGATAACATGAAAATGTTTAATTATCGGATTGACTTAAATTTTTTCATAAATGAAAAACACAAAATACTTTATAAAATAAACAAATCAAATTATTAAAATGAGACACGTAATAAATCTTAAAAATTTGAACTTAAAAATTAAATTTAAATTTAAACTTAATAAGAAGCCCAACCCCTTACAGTATATTCTCTTAAAAAATAATTAAACTTACATAAATCTATTTTAATTAGAAAAAAGAAATTTAAGTCAATGCTAGTGAGACCATGAGCCAATGAACCATCATGTTTCTTACATTGTAAGTGGCTTTGGTGATAAACCACTACCATGTGCACAACATGTGCACTTATACCATTACCATATGGTTTATTTGCTTAAAATGGTGGGTTGGGATCAATATATACCTTTTCAACACCTACCTTTTTTTTTTTTTTTTGTCAACTATGAACAAGAAGTTAGTTCCCAATAGGGCAACCTTTTATTCAAGAATCAGTTTGGCTTTACAGCTTGCAGTTGTAGTTTTAGGGTCCCATTTTGTTTTGTCAGCACAAAATGTATGAATAAAATATAATTTATGATTAATTTAAAGCAGTATAATAAAATTTTTAGAAAAGATTAATATATATATATTTTTGAATGAGACTAACAGTTTAGACCATTTACAAATTGTATTTTGTTTATGTATTTTATTGGTATGTGTGAACAAAACCACATTTTCAATGAGGTGTTGTGAATACAACTTTTCTTTTAGGGCAAATTACCTTCACTTCTTTAGCTATAGCTAAATTATAGATTTTTTTCCTGAAATTTTAGAAATTATATTTCACCTTCTGAGATTTATATTTGCAAAACAATTTATCCACTGCCGTTAAGTAAACATTAGGAATTATTCTTGATGGACGATATTGCCCTTGTTACTTTTCCAAAATATTGAACAATCTAATTTAACCTGAAATCCCTTTGATAAGCCAATAAAATTTACAAAAAAAATTATGTTAGATGGAAAAATAAATTAAGGCTCTATTTGATTTAGTTTTTGAATCATGATTTGAATTTTGAAAAGAGAAAAATTATTTGGTTTTGAGTTATATTTTGAAATTTTTTGAGTTTATATTTTTAAATATTTAAATTTTTTCTTAATTTTGATTTTTTAGGGTAAATATTTTTTTATTGTAAATATTTATTTATTTTTTAAATGTGCATTGTAATTACTACATTTGTGCACTGTATTTTTAAAAATATTTTAAAAATATATATTTTTTATTTTAAATATGCAAATTTTATTTTAAATATTTTTAAAATTTTCATTTTAAATATTTTATTTTATTTTTTAAAATATTTTTTTAATTTTAAAAAAAAATTTGGATCACCCATCTATATCTAAATCATAACAAATTATTTGGACAATACTTAAAAAATAATAAAATATTTTTTTGAAAAAATAAAAGATAAAAAATATTTTTCTTCAAAAATAAAAATAAAAAATTTTGAAAAAAATAATAAATAAAAAATAATTTAAAGAACAAAATAAAAAAATTGAATTTTTTTTTTTTTTTTTTAAATAGAGTTCGGTAAGGAGTTTTGAAAAAGAGTTTGATTATGAGTTTTGAAATTTTTTGATTCAAATCATGTTTGAGTTTTAAACCAAACACTACCTAAGTTTTTGGAACTATGTTTAATTTGTTGTTTAGAAAAAAATTCCAGAATATTTTTTGAAAAAATGGAAACTAATTTAATAAAAATATATTTGATTTGTAAAAATTATTTCTAACCACTCAAAAATAAAATTATATAAAATGATAATTATTTTTTTATTTTTTTATTTTTTAACCAAATTAAATTTTAATCTTTTTAAAAAAATTTCTTAAATAAATACTGAGCAACTGTTGACTGACTTGACCTAATGTATCAGCTAAATATCATCATTTCTCTATATAGCACAATTAGGGTCATTTTAGCCAATTTACTATCTCCATCAACAACGTTAATTGCAGTGAGGCGGGATATAATTTTTGAAACCTCAGTGGAGAATTTGTAATTTAGCTAAATCTCAAGGGGGTGTAAGTAATTTGCCCTTTCTTTTATTATTCTCCATCCTACTAATTGTGAAGAAAAAAAATATATATTTAGGGAAATGGAAATGCAAATAAAAAAAAAGAATAAATTATAAATATATCTCCTGAAATTCGCTTAAAATACGAATTGCCCCATATGGTTTAAAAAATTATAAATACTCTATCGTTATAATTTTTATTTAATAAAATTAATTGGGGAAAAAAATTCCTAATTATTCTTTTATACAATGATAAAATTATACGAATTATTAATTGAAATAAATTTCTAATATCATTGAAAACTGTTAGTTGACTTGATAATTTATTAATAACAAGGATTATTTTTTATGAAATTAAAAATTTTAAGGGTCGGGATATAATTTCTAGAATCATAGGAGCCAATTTCCCATTTTAAACACATCTCGGGGAGTTGTATTTGTAATTTATCTAAAAAAACCTTGCAGTGGAATATGTGATGTATTTTCCACACCGAAAATAAATTTGATTCACATATTTAATATTTAAAATTATTATTTTTTTTTTCGTAAATTTTTCCTGATTACATATAATGTCTTGTGAAAATGATATAAATTGTTGGTTGCAACTTGAAAGATGCATAGGGGCCATAATTTAAATAGTTATTTTTAGGCGAAACTACAAATAAGAGTATCTTTTTTTAAATAATTACAGATTTATATAAAAAAAATTATAACATTAATTATTATAGTTTGTAAACTTTATCATTGATCTGATATTTTTTTTAAAAAAAAAACTTACACTGAATTGTTATTTTATTTTATTTTATTTCTCAGACCATGGTTTGGACCTCTTGAGTTATTCTAGAAGGTTTTGAAGGTTTTGGTTTGGTTTAGTTTTTGAAAATTATTTTTGAGTTTTTTTTATTTTATTTTTTGTGTGTTTTGTCTTTAGTTAAATTTTTTCATATTTTATTTATTTATTTATTTTTCTTTTTTTCACCTTTTTAGATAAATATACTTAAAAAGTAAAATATTTGTAAAGAAATTTCTAAAAATTTCACTGAATACAGAATAATTTGTATTTAGTAATTTTTTTAAAGATTTTTCAGAAATACATTACTTTTTAAGTGCCTCTAGGTTAAATGGATCTAAAAAGTATAATAAAAAAATTGATTAAAATTAAAAAAAATGTTTATTAAAGATTAAAAAAAGATTCAAAAATAGAATTTGAGTTTTAAGACTTTCTTTTTAACTCACAGTTTCATGAAATCAGCATTTAAATAGTTAAACAAGCATTTTTTTTTTTTTTGGTTTTTTTTATAGATACAATTTAGAAGGAAAAAGTTATCTATTTTTCAGAAATGTACAAAAAAGGCTAATTTGGATGTCTCTCTACAACAAAGTCAAAAAACATATATTTGTCTATATATGTGTGCATGAAATCAAGTTTTGCAATGGCAATTTTTTAACTTTTTATATAATAAATTCCTTTTACAAAAATATATAAAAATACTGAATGCCTCACAAGAGAATGAGTCGTGGCTTCACAGGTTCTATTCACTTGTGTTTGAGATGATAATTGACTTTTTTATAATTGATTTGATGGTTATAAAAAAAAAAAAAATTATAATTTAGATATGATATTTTATTTTATCTTTATTAACTATTTTAATTCAAACTTAACTTTCAAACACCTTTATATACACATATTATTTATTTATTTATTATTATTATTGTTGTTATTATTTTATGTGAAGAAGTCTTCTTTATGAAAAGTCGCATTGTGAAAGTCATTTTCAAACTCAAAGGGGGCTCTGGCGCATTTCAGTGGTCCTATTCGTAAAAGTTGGTTATATTCATATAAAATTGATTATTTAATTTAATTTAATTATATATAATAAAATCGAGTAATATATAATCGCAAGCATACTACAAATCAAACGTCATTACAATCAAAACCTCACTCATTCTTGCCCATCTTTTTAAAAAGAACTAAAAACTTAAAGACTAAGGTCAATTAGATTACATGTTCGTTTCACGGTTGTGGTTGAAACTAAAATATATATATATATATAAAAAATAAAATATCACATTTAAATTATAATTATTTTATTTTTTTTCTTACAAAAATAAAAAAAGCCAATCAAAACGAATTTTTTAATCCTAAGTTAAAAAAGGGCCCAACTCAAAAAAGCCAACTAAAAAAATCATAACCAAACAATAACTTACGTATCCTTTGATATTGGTTCTGTTTGTTTTGACTTAAAATATTTTATATACAAAAATATTTTTCTTGTATATTGGTTTTACATAAAAAAAATTATTTTTGTTTTTGTTTTTTGGCATTCGGTTGATACTCAAAGCAAAAATATTTTATTGCACAAATGTAAATTTTATTCAATAAAATGTTATTTATTACTTTTTAGTAAGTTTTAAGATACTTATTTGAAAAGACTAAATATGTTAAAAGAGTAGTGAGTGAAATTTAACTTTATAAAAATTAACTTACATAACTTTTAAAGGTAAATCATTTTTTAGTAAATTATGCAAAAATATTTTATTTACTTTTTGTTCAATCAAATAATGAAAAATAATTAAAATATTTTTGAAAAAAATATTTTACTTTAAAACAAATGGAACCCATCATTTTAAAAAGAATTAAGGCCACATTTGTTTAACGAATTAGGTTGGATGAGATTATGAGTATAGTGGAATTGAATGAGTAAATTAGTAATATGATAGTATTAAGTTAAAAATGTAAAATAAAAGTCTGTTTGTTTGAGTAGTCGTGTAGTAGTATTAATTGATTGGGACTAATCCTATGAAATTCCACAATTACCCTTCTTCCATTATTGTAGTCATATTAGGCTAAGGGGTAAAATAACCTTTCAATCATTAATACCATGAAATTGTATCTCAATCTCGTATGTTTCCAAGCTTTGTTAGTCCCTTCCGTAGTGTAAGTAGTGTAAGATTACTATTTCAAGCTCTCATCCTCCCCCCCCCCCTCTCAATCTCGTATGTTTCCAAGCTTTGTTAGTCCCTTCCGTAGTGTAAGTAGTGTAAGATTACTATTTCAAGCTCTCATCCTCCCCGCCCCCCCTTTTCTAAGTAAATATGGCATGAATGGGGCCTACCTCACTCATACTCCAATCTCTCTCCCCAAACTTTCAAACAAACGTGACCTAAAATCTCAAATACATGGCTCAATTAGATGGCACTAAACTACATGTTCAATGAAATAATATTTTTCTCAATTTTTTTTAGTATTTTTTTGTTTTGTTTGTGTCAATATTTTTTTTAACATTTTTGGTCTATGTAGTGTAAAAGAATCTAATTTTTTTTTAAAAATTAAAATTAAAAAAAAATCACTAAGGACCAAAAAAAAACTAATAACTCCTTTTCAATTTTATTTTATTTTATTGTCTTTAATAGACTTTTTAAATTTTTTTTTTACCGTTCTGATTTGTCTGATCAAGTAGATTTTAAAAATCAAATTTTTTTATAAAAAAAATTCACTAAAAATGGGGGAAAAAAAATCAAACACAAAAAACCACTAAACATAGTGAATTAACTTGTCTATTACTATAGGAATTAATAATCAAATTAGTCCATTACAATGACCCCATTTGGTACAGCTTAAAATCAACTTATTTCAACTTTTGGCTTAAATTAAGTAGTTTTTGAGTGTTTAGTCTAACAAGTGAGCAACTTCTAGCTTAAATTAAGTCAAAAATCGACTTATTCTTTGAGTGAGAGAAGATGCTTAAATCAAGCGACTTAAGCGGGAAGCTAAAATTGAGGGCAAAATGACTTAAATGCCCCTCATCAATCTTAAATATTGCCAAATGGCCACTATATAAACTACAATGCAAAACACTGTTCATTCCTCTTAAGAGTGATTAGCGATTTCCGGTGGTTCAGGTGATTTCCGGCGGTGCTCTCTTTCTCTCTCGATGAAGATGAAGATTAAGATCTTGATGAAGCTCGTTGATGGGGTTTGGAAGCTCGTTGATAAAAATCTCGATGAAGCTCGTTGATGGGGTTTGGGTTGATGGGGTTTGGAAGCTCGTTGATAAAGATGAAGATCTGGGTTGATCTGGTTTTGAAGATTTGGTTTAGAAGCTCGTCGTCATCACGATCTCAAGGCATAACCCTACGCATTGCGATCTGAACCAGATCGCTGTCGACCTGCTATCATCTCTCTCTCTCGCTGTTTCTCACGAACCAGTTCCCATCTCCAGCACTCCCTCTCTGCCGTGACAAGTGACGACACTCCCTCTTTGCCGTTCCAAATCACGGCGGTGGCTAGGGTTTCAGGGAGGAAAAGAAGAAAAAAAAATAACAAAAATTAAATAAATTAAACAAAATTAATAATTAAAAACAAAATAATTAAAATAATAATTAAAAACAATAATAAAAATTAAATAATAAAAACAATAATAATGATTAAATTGCACAATTTAAATAAATTGCAGAATTAAATAATAAATTAAATAAATTGCACAATTTTATTTCAGTTAATATCAATATAAATATATTTCAATTAAATAACTTCTTTGGTATTTTCTTTGGTATTGCAATAATAATATAAAAAAAACAATTGTTCTAATTGATATTAATGAAAACAAAACAAAATAATAAAAAAATGAAATAAATTAAACTAATTGATACTATTATTAATTTTAGTATTAATTGATGGTAATTAAACCATTAATTGACACCTAATTCATTCATAATGAAAAAATGAAAAAAAACTAAACTAATTGATACTATTATTAATTTTAGTATTAATTGATGGTAATTAAGCCATTAATTGACACCTAATTCATTCATAATGAAAAAATGGAAAAAATTAAACTAATTGATACTATTATTAATTTTAGTATTAATTGATGGTAATTAAACCATTAATTGACACCTAATTCATTCATAATGAAAAAATGAACAAAATTAAACTAATTGATACAATTATTAATTTTAGTATTAATTGATGGTAATTAAGCCATTAATTGACACTAATTAATTTCTAATGAAAAAATTTATACTAATTGGTACTATTATTAATTTCAGTATTAATTGATGCTAATTATATTAACTTTTATTAATGAAATAATTTTTTTAAAATTAAAACTGAAAAAATGACAAAATAATCATTTTTATATCATATAAAGGCAAAATGAACAATTACAAAGTAAAAAGTTATTTTACAGCTTATTAACCAAACACTACTCTGCTACTTAAATCTATAATCCCACAGTTGCACCAAACAGGTTCACAGCTTATGTTCATAGCTATAAGTCATAATCTGTTAAGTTATAATCTATAATCACTTTTCCAAAACTCTACCAAACGGGGCCAATGTCATGTTTCTAGAAGCCAACAGTATTGTAAATCTGTTGGCTACATATTTTGTAAAAGCCAATTACAATTCGACACGTGGCAGAATGAGGGTATTATTGGAAGATGATTTCAATCTTAAATCTCAATCGTACACGTGGCAATAAATATTGGTTCTCAAGTGGTCTGAGTAGCACTAGATCAGTAATGAGATACAAGGTGACGTGGCTTCAAGCGGTTACCTATATTCAAATTCAAATCTGAAGGAAGTCCAAGCGCAAGTGATGGCATAGTGGAACTATTTCTAAGGTAACATGATCGGCGATCATGGAGGAGCGATTCGACGGTTGATCTGATTCGAAGGTCATCTCTAACAAGTATAAATAGCAAGGAAGTTCCCGAAAAAGGCCCCGGACTCGAGATCATATAAACCGGTTTTAACTTCATATTTTCCTTTCGGTTTTACTTTTCTGTACTTTAAATACTCGTTCTTTAAATACGCATTGTACTTCAATTCATAGGAGTAGTTTCAAGTAGATTCAAGTGGTATTCTTTGTAAACCTTCTCGAAATTTGAGTTTGGACTATTGTAAGTATTTATGTTAATGAAATACTTCAATTGTTCTTCATATTAATTGTTATTTCTCTTAATTTCTCCTAAAGTCAAGCTACCATAAAGTCCTCTTCATTGAAATTTGAAAGAACTAAAACATAGTCGCCTGATAATTGATTGGCAATTGTAATTTTCTGTAAGGACTGATTGATCCTTGCTGGCACGCTCGAATTTACCAATATACCCTTCGAAAAGCCAAAAAGCCAACATATATTTTTGGCACGCCCAGTGGGACTAATTAAAATGGCTAGACGAAGACGACAAGGAGAAAATGAACGCTTGGAAGAAGGCGTAGAAGGAGAGGTAGAAATACCTAATCCAGATGAGAATGTGGTAACACACCCTGTGGAAACTCCTATGTTATCAGAACCTTTGGTCGAACAGACCAGTACTTCTGGACAAGAACCATATGTTCATAATATTGGACGAAACCAAGGAATTGGACCATCCACTATTCCATCTTCTCAGCCAACAAATCCATGGGATGGCTTGGTAGATGCTATGGGACAACAGCTAATGAACACAATGGAAAGGTGGGCAACATCCTTTTTGGATCGAATGAACAACCACCAACCAACGAGTGAACAATCAAAGTAATAACTACTTACCTCTACTCCTATGCTTCGAAAATGAAGTGCATAAAATGAAGTGCTGAAAATAAATGCTTCGAAATATAAATCTATGTTAAACTACTCCTAAGATAAGGAAAATGACAAGAAATATTGAAATCAACTGTCTTTGATTTGAGTTCTGGATTTTTTTTACAATGTAGCCATGAATGGCTATTTATAGGCAAATATTTGTAGGAAAAAACTTCCAGCAATAACTACCCAATAACCACCTAAAACTACCCACTCTTCCATCTTCATTCTTGTCTTGCCATGTGTCCTTCCACTCATCCACTTTGTCCTTCATATTCTCCATCATCTTTATAACTTCTTTTAACTTCCAAATGAATAAGAGAATGCCACGTGTCCTGCAATTATATAAATAATAAAAATTGCAGATTTATGGTGCTAACACCACCTAAAACTACCCACTCTTCCATCTTTATTCTTGTCTTGCCATGTGTCCTTCCACTCATCCACTTTGTCCTTCATATTCTCCATCATCTTTATAACTTCTTTTAACTTCCAAATGAATAAGAGAATGCCACGTGTCCTGCAATTATATAAATAATAAAAATTACAGATTTATGGTACTAACATTACAACCCGCGGCCCTAAAAAATGATGTTTATCTGAATTTTGAAGGGCCGAACCAAGCACATGATTAATCTAAGCAATAAAATGCTTTGAATAATACCAACAAAGTGCTTCGAATGATGTAATAGCACCAATGAAATGCTTCGAATGAGTATGAAATTATGACTAGATACCTCGAATGCTAGCTATTATGGACTAGTAACAAGCTTCGAAGGTGGTACAAAGAACCAAAATCATCTTTCGAAAGTTGAAAGTGTCGACAAAGGACAAATTACATCCTTGGAAATATTCGGCAAAGCTTCGAAGGTTCACAACCACCATTATTGTTTCTTCGAAGCTGTTAATGCAAGATGGAATGCTTCGAAACTTGCAAAATTATGGCAAAAGGGCCTTCGAAGCAACTTTTGGCCAACATTGTGGTTATTCAAATTTTGTATGTTCTGGTTCGTACATAATTAATGAAAATATTAATTTTGTGCTTCGAACCAATTATTAATTCTTCGAAGACACCAAAAACTGTTGTTCTTCGAACCAACTTATCATGCCAAAAATAGGCATTATTCGACAACTAATTAATTGTCATTTTACATATATTTGAAGAGATGTACACATTTCGAAAGTTTTCAAAGCTTTATACAATTTGAAGGTGAAGTAATCAACCTTGAAATAACTCTTGATGTTTGAATGTATCTTCAAAACTTTATACTGACTTGAAGGTGAAGTAATCAACCTTGAAACAACTCTTGATGCTTGAATGTATCTTTGATGCTTTGATTGTGTACATACAAACAATGGCCATCAATTTGAAAAAGATAAGCCATTTTCAACCATTTATTTAAATGCATGGCTTTTTTAGCAAGTTCATGCATTTTAAATGGTCATCCCTTGTTCTTAGTGTTTGAACTCATAAGAACAATTTGTTAATTTTATTAGCCACATCATCATAATTATATTTTGATGTGAACCACAAATCAAAAAGGATTTTGAACACCAAAAGTCATGGTATAGTGTGACCATGAAAATTGCTACTTTTTTATATTTTGAGAAATCTCAAGAATCTGGAATTCATGAACAGTGGCTTGTTCATTATTCTTGACCATGTTTGGTTTAAAAACATGACTTTCGCCGAATTGATTTTCATAATTCTTTGGCAAAGTGGGTTGTTTTTCCATGTTAGCCATTAATGGCTTATGAAAATCCCCCATAAGAATGTTATTTTCATGACTCGACTCTCTAAAAATTGGTTTTTGGACCCCCCGAGTCATGTATGAAACATCATTCTTAGCCAAATTTGGCTAAAAAATATGTTCTTTCGTTATGTTAATTTAATAATTTGGCTCTTTAAAAACGGACTCTTGAACCCCCCGAGCCACTGATGAAATCAACTCTTTGCTTTTACTATTTTCAACCATGGAAAAATTCTGAAAAAATTCATTAATTCCGACCATTAAGGCCTCAGTTAAAGACTTGATAGTGAGAGTTGATAATTCATCATTCCATTGGCGAATTTCCATATCAAGTTGATGAATTTCTCCAATTAAATGGTGTCTTTTTTCTTCCACCAAGTAATATTGTAATGGATGAAAGTTTATTTCATCAAGAAAATGGATCTCTTCTTGAAGATCCAAAATTTTTCTTTCACGCCAATATATTTTAAATTGACAAGTTTGAATGGCGAAATCCAAATCGTTTGTCATTTCTTACACTTGGCGGTCCTTTAGGCGTGCCAAAAATGATGGCTTATTTTTCCTCTGAAGGAAAATATTATAAATCTTGGCGTGCGGCAAGGATTGAAAAATCCTTACAGATTAAATTCAAGCCAATTATCAAGCGATTGTGTTGACGGTTCTTTCGCCTCAACGAAGAGGACTTCAAAATTGCCAAAGTGTAGAGAAAAGAAATAGTAAAAGAAGAAAGAGATATGGAGAAAGACGATTGAGTGAACAATCAAAGTAATAACTACTTACCTCTACTCCTATGCTTCGAAAAGGAAGTGCATAAAATGAAGTGTTGAAAATAAATGCTTCGAAATATAAATCTATGTTAAACTACTCCTAAGATAAGGAAAATGACAAGAAATATTGAAATCAACTGTCTTTGATTTGAGTTCTGGATTTTTTTTACAATGTAGCCATGAATGGCTATTTATAGGCAAATATTTGTAGGAAAAAACTTCCAGCAATAACTACCCAATAACCACCTAAAACTACCCACTCTTCCATCTTCATTTTTGTCTTGCCATGTGTCCTTCCACTCATCCACTTTGTCCTTCATATTCTCCATCATCTTTATAACTTCTTTTAACTTCCAAATAAATAAGAGAATGCCACGTGTCTAGAACTGCTAAATTCCTTTTCGAGGATTCCCTTTGAGGCTCTACAAAGGCCTACTATCAGAAATGGGTTCCTTCAGTGTTGTAACATTCTTTGGCGATCGCTGAATGTTTCAAGTCATCTATCTCAGGCAGCAGCCACCATCGATTTTTACCTCAACATTTGTCAAGCTGCTAAGGTTGCGGATGAGAAACTAAATCACTCCCTGATATCTCTTTTTTTGTGTATGTTCTTTAATTTATTTTTTTATAACCATGCCCGGATCGACTTGCGAGCAACTTGACTATTTTAAACTGAATTGTGAAGTATCAATATTTTAACAGTAAATTATACTCTCTTTTTTTTTGAGATTTTGAAAAAATACAATTAATACTTTTGATATAATTATATTGTCCTCTCTTTTAATAAGATTAAAACGACTGAAACTAATGCAGATAAAGAGTACATATTGAAATAAATATATATTTTAGTTGAAGTAGATGATTAGGGCTGTTCAAAAATCCGTTCAAACCGGTAATCCGGACTGAGCCAGACCGAATCATACGGTTTGGTTCGGTTTGGTTTTATTAAGAATTGGTTCAGTTTCGGATTAAAAAATATGATAACCATAAAAACGGTTCGGTTAATGGACTTTATGAAAAAATTGCGATTCGAACCGAATTTTAAAAGATATATATATATATATATAATATCAAGTTTTATTTTTATTAAGTGGTTTTTTTATAATTTTAATAATATTAGGATGGTATATATATGTAATATTAAGTAATGTCTTAATATTATTAGTTTTTATCACGAGTTAAAGGTAATTAGTTTGAGTAATTATTTTGCTAATATTAACAATTTATTCTTGTAAATAGAAATTTTTGGAACCGTAAACCAAACCAAAACCGAACCGTTTTTTCGGTTTGGTTTTGATCCGGTTTTACAAGTGTAACGGTCCGGTCTAGTCTGGTTCTCAAAATCACAAAATCGTTAGGATTGGTTCGGTTCTTGGATTTTCTTTGAACCAAACCAATCTGGACCGTGTACACCCTTATAGATGACAACATCATTTTATCATTTATATGACTAACAGATTATTAATAAAAAGCAATCTAACTATTATTTGAATTAAAACTTTAAAGAAAATTAGTACAATTATGTCAAAAGTGTGGAGTTATATATATTTTCTCAATACTAAAAGGGATCATTCTTTATTTCCTAACTATCTAATAAAAATAAGTCACAGTTCACCCATAAAATTTTTCTCTATCCCTTTGGTTTGGACTACCACGCAATCAAGAAAAATTTAGAGACTCTAAAAATTTTATCAATCAAATTTTCTACTGAGTGTAAGACCCATACCATCTAAATTTCACACTAATATGAGACATTTAATAAAAAATTTAAGGAAAATGATTTTTTCCTCAAATTTTGTCCCCCTTAATCCCCCGAATGTCCAAAACGATTTTTTTTTTTTTTTCTTCTTCTTCATCTTCATGCAGGTGTAGATCTGAGACAGAGGGAGAGAGAGAAGGAGAGGGAGAGGGAGAGAAGAGAGGCCGATCGTCGCAGCACTCCAGTCCAGTCCGATCGGCGGCCGATCGTCGCAGCTCACAGATCGTCGCAACTCGTCGGCCGATCGTCTCTGCCCTGCCTCTGCCTCTGCCTTCGCCCCCTGCCCAGCCCGGTTGATGTTAGCCCCTCCAATCCAGTCCTTCTTCTTCCTTCTCTTTTTCTTCTTCCTTTTTCGAATTCGGAAGTTTTCGAGCTCCCTAGCACGACTCAAAATTTAATAAAATTTTTTGGAGGCTCCCACATTACTCTATAATCAATCAATACCACACGATATTTGGGAAGTGCCCAATAATTACCCATACTTAAAAGGAAACAAACCATTTCAAATTAGACATCAACCAGCAAAATTAGACATCGTATTTTAAATCATGTGGAGTTTGAATGGATTATTACAAATTCGACATCAGCCCCTTGTAAAACAAGATGAAACCCACTTCATCGATACGATAAACATGCATGCGAATGCCCTCAATCATTTTGAGACTATTTTACTTTTAGTTTTTTTGAATTTTTTAATAGATATTATTAATTAAATTAAATTAGGACGATGTAAAAAATTAATAAATAAAACTGATATTGTTAAAGAAAAATATTTTTTCCCCCAAAATTCTCCCCCCGAATAGCTCGAAATTTAGAAGAGAGGGGAAGAGGAGGAGCTCCGTCCGCCGTCGCCTCGTCGCCCGCCATCGCCTCGTCATAGCTCCTCGTCGTAGCCTCGCCGTCGCCTCCTCCTCTGCCTCGCAACCCCCGCCTTTGCCTCTACTTCCGCCCTCCACCTCCGTCTCCAGCCCAATTTTGTTGGCCCCCTCCAGTCCTTCTTCTTCCTCCTCCTTTTTCTTCCTTCTTTTCTTCTTCTTCCTTCTTTTGATTTTCTTCTTCTTCTAAAAAAAAAAAAAAAAATCAAAACGACGAAAGTCGTTTTGATTTCGGGGGGATTCGAGGAAGGCAAATTCGAGCTACCAATCATTTCTGTTATTAAAATTAGAATAAACAAATTGACACAGACAATTACAAGAATTATGAATATTATTTATTTTATATTTTTTGTACTTTTTGTAATTTAATTGTTATACATACACTTACTCAACTCAAACAAAAAATAAAGTTTGAAAAATTGGGAACAATGTGAGGTTGGATAAAACCCTAAGAAAAAAAACTTTGTGCTCAAGATTAATGACAAAATTTAGGGAAATGACTTATGTATTAATGTTTGAGAGCATTTTTAATTGTTTGTTGTGACAATTGTACAATTACATATGCCAAAATGAGAGCAATCATAGACACAATACAAATCTATGTGATTTGTTGTGAGCATTTAAAAAATATACTTCTAAGAGCTTGATTAATGACTAAGTAAAATTTCAATTTTTTTTGTTTGTCACTTTGGCTTATTAGTAAACTAAAAGATTTAGTTGCCTTCTTGGGTTTCAAGTAGTAGAGCGTCTCGATCTTAAATAGAGGAAGATTTCTTTTATTATATCTTTATTTTACAGTATGTACATGGTTTAAAAAAGAAAAAAAAGCATCAATTAAAAAATTTATCAAAAGTAAAAATATTTGTATAAATAAATAAATAATTATCAAATCTTAAATTATCAAAATACAATACCATTTCTTCAGTAATCTTAATATAGGGTTTAAGGTTTAACTTTCCTTCTTTCTTTGCAGTGAAAAATTTCATGTTGACTACAAAAAGTAATTGTTACTATTCACTTGGTTGTCAAAATTGTTTATTGTGTTTTATTTTGACAAAAGTATGAAACCTTACCTGATTGATTTTTGATTTATCAAAATTGTCTTGATTGTGAAAGTAAGAGATTTAGATGGTTGTTAAGAAAAAAAAAAATATATTATTAGAATAAAATTGTTTTGATTGTGAATATTTTAAATTTTATATAAAAATTATAATATCAAGAAAAAAAAATAAAATCACAATAAAAAATTAATTAAGAATATTAATTAATTTTTTTTTTTTTGTCTTGAAAGGCAAATAAGCTTGTGCCATCTCTAAACACGAAAGGAACCTTAAAACTTTTGAAAGGGACACAATCGTGGAAAAAATAGGCACAAACAAACAAAAAAAATTAGAGTGGGTTGAATTGTTCACTGAAAAGAAAGCCAGTGAAAATTACATTTGAGGATGAAAATAGTGGCCAATAGGACACATAATTAATTATAGAAAAAAAAAATCATTTTTATTATACATATCATATGGTTATTAAAGAGAGAGTTCCGCTCACATGTGCACACTATGGCTTTTAGAACAATTTTTTTATAAATTAAAAGTGTACGATCAAAAAATATAAGTTAAAAGTATAAGGCCAAGTTTGGGAAGTTTAGAATAAGTGCACTTTTTGACTTTTATGTGTAGAAAAAGTAGAGAGGAGATGTTGATTGATGTGACCCAAAAAAGATAAAAAGATGAAATAAGTACACTTATATTGGGATGCCAAACTTGGCCAAGTATTTAACTTTTCAATAATTCTCTTATTTTAAATTTATTTAATTTATTTACCTTATAAATTGTAAGTAGAAGTTACCTCAATTTTTTTGAAATAAAATATATAAAAAATTATTGATAAAGATAACTTTTATTGATCGTTTGGCATGCAATAGTTTTAGTCTAAAAGTAAAAAAATTATTAAAAAAATTAAGCCTTCGTTTGATAAGTGGGTTGGCTTTTTGATTTTTTGACTTTTTTGACTATTTTAGCCTGGGCTAAAAAGTTTGGTTTGGGAAGGACTTTTTGATTTTTTTGACTTTTGATGAGATGTCCATATGTAATATTACTAAAGCACTGATATTAAATTTTGTTTTTATTTCAGTGGCGTCCTATGACGAATCAACCCAGGCTAAGTTTTTTTTTTTTTCAAATGGTTTTTCATGTGGTTTTTATTTTTATTTTTATTCTAATTTTAATTTGTTTTCATTTTCTATAAAATGATAAAAAGTGAGGTTTTATTTTATTGTCTGTGTATTTTAAATAATTTAATTTTAATTTTATTTTATTTTATTTTAAATATTTAAATAATATTTAATTTTATTTAAATAATCTAAAAATTTAAATTTAAATCGTAATATTTATTTTTTTCCTTATTTATTTATTTTTTTGCCATATTTATTTTTTTATACATTAATTATTTATTTTTTGTCTTATTTATTTTTATATTTATTGCCTTATTTAATTACGTGACGAATGGTAATTTATGTTTTCATGTTTTTTTTTTAAAAAAAAAAATTCAATGAGCCGTATTTTTGTCGTTATTTTTTTTTTTAATTTACGATTTTATCTTTTTTTTATTCACCCACATTAATTTGTTTTTATATTTCAAAAATAGATTTTCATGTATTTTATGTATTTGTAAATTACGTGACATATGTTAATTTCTGTTTTTTTTCCTTTTCCTTTTCCTTATATTTTCACATTTTTTTTAATTTTAATTTTAATTTTATTTTTAATATTTAAATAATGTAAATAATCTAAAAAATATAATGAGCAAAAATTTAAATTGAATATTCAAAAATATGTAAATCGTAAAAATTTAATCAATTTAAATAATTTAAATATTCAAAAATTTAAAATGTTAATATTTTAAATTTAAAAATAACTTTACACTCAAATAAATAAACAAACACATAAAATGAAACTTAATTAATAAATTATTGAGTTAACTCATAACCAAACACATAACTTCGAAATTCCATACTACTTTCACAACTCTACACTCAAATCATAATATTTTAAATCGTAATATTTTATTTTAAATATTTAAATAATGTAAATAATCTACAAAATTGAATAAGTAAAAAATTAAAATAAATATTCACAAAATTGAAATCGTAAAAATTTAAATAATTAAAAATGTTAATATTTTAAATTTAAAAACAACTCTACACTCAAATCATAACCAAACACATAAAATAAAACTTAAGTAATAAATTATTTTTAAAACTCATAACCAAACACATAACTTGAAACTCCACAGTACTTTCACAACTCTATACTCAAATCATAACCAAATACATAACAAAAAAATTGAAATATTTAAAACTATTTTTATAAAATAGAGTTTGAATTTATTTTTATAAAATATTTTAACAAAAAACAAAAAAATATTTTTAATTTTTTTTTAACTTTGTTTTTTCTGGGAAAATGTGTTTTTTGGGGGAAATTTTTATTTTTATTTTTTGTTTGTGCTGCCGCATGCCCCTCTTCATGATGGGTAGTTTCGTAAATTCCCCTTACCATTTCTTGGCGTTTAGTGGCTAATTTAGCCCAACATGAACTTCCAAAACGGTGACTAAAAAGTCTATAACTTATACCAAAAAGTTAAATATTTCATTTTTTTTTTTATACTTTTTGCATATCTTTTCGTAAAAAATCAAAAAATCATTACAAATATACTAATTTTTTTTACCTCATATTTTAGTAAAAAAAAATAAAAAATTACTAAAATAGTTTGTTCCCAAACAAGTCACCAAATCACCATCAAGTCATCATAACTTTTATTGTTTCTCTCAAATATGGTCAAAACTCAACAATACCGTATTTTGTTTCAATTTAACTCTTTAACATACGGATAAATTCTAACAAAGAAGAGTATATCATGAGCACCCTTGACATTTAATAAAAATATACAACGCCCCCTAACATTTGAAAGTTGTATTAATTGAACCCAAAACTTCATCAATAGTACTAATGTTGGCATTTTTGTTATCTTAGGGGTGTAATGAAAATTATTAAGTCAAAAATAAAAGTGATGGCCAGTAGAGGAATGAGTAATATGACTTCCAAATGTCAAGGGTCTTGGTCACATCTTAGAAATGTCAAGGGTGGTCAATAGAGGTGTGAGTAATATGACTTTCAAATGTCAAGGGTCTTGATGACATCTTAGAAATGTAGGTGTGTGTATATTTTTTATTTATTATCAAGAGTATCTGTAACTTTTACTAAGATAAAAAGATGACTGCTATATATCATTTTTTTTTTTGTCAGCGATGATTGCTATATATCACCTTATTTTTGTCATAATTTTAATAAGAGTATTATCACAAGATACTATTTGCTTTCATTAAATTTTTCACTAAATAAAAAAACTAATCATATATGTCCATGTAAGTGGTGATATAAAACGATATTAATAATCCGGCCATATATAAAAAACCAAAATAAAAAAATAAAAAAAAAGTTTGGTAGTAATAGCATTCATATCGTCCTTCATAGAACAAATGAACTTTATACACATGTTGAAGAGTAGCATTAGAATGAAACATAATATTATGGAGTTTTGAACTAATTTGGGAAAATTGGAGAAAATGAGATTTAGTTGTTCAAATTAAAAATTGATAGGACTTTATGATAATTTAAAGGGAAAAATAATACTCTTTGTTAGTTTTTCCTAAAATATGTAAAATATGAGGGGGCCATGCCCCCTATTTCTGTGAAAATTATTCTTTGTCATAGAACTTTAAAAATATATGTCATTTTATACATAAAATGACCTCCTAGTATAAAATATATACATATATATAATTCTTCTTTCATCTTGAATTATCTTTCTATTTTACACCAAAAAAACTTCTTAATCTTATTAGAAATTGCTTCTATGGTATTTAAATTTTATATATCATATTTTATACATACGTGTGTGTTTTATGTATATGGTAAAAAAAATTTTGACTCCTTCAATAATGAAATTCTGATTCCATCTCTACCTACTACAAATACATAATTTGATATATAAAAATAATCACATATGTGAAATAAGGTCATTCTTTATCTTACATTGTAATTATTTATATATATATATATATATATATATTTTAACTATGTGATCTAAGAGTTTTCCAAAATATACTTAGACAAAAATAAATAAATAAGCGTGACTTTATTGGTTTCATGAAATGGATTGTTTAATCATTATTGGGATTCCTTTGTCGCTTCCAAGAACACCATCTAAAGGTTATTTATTTGTAGTTTTCTATAAGTAGCAAAACGACCATGACAATAAATAATCCAATCAAAATTTAATATATAGTCCTTAAAATAATAAAATATTTGTCACATACTATAATAAAACAATAATAATAAGGGAAAATTATACTTTACTTCCCTCAACTATCACCATTTTTCATTTTATTCTCTCAAATTAAAAATTGATGCAATGTACCCTTTCATTTTTTGAAAATTTTCAATCTAATCCTCATAAACATGACATGTCGGAATTACATGTACATTTTTTGTCTATTTTGTTAATAAAATGGAGACATAAGAGTTAAATTGAAAATTTTCAAAAGATGAAGGAGATATATTGTATCAATTTTTAGTTTGAGGATAAAATAAAATAATAATAATTGAAGGGAGTAAAATGTAATTTGTCCTAATAATAATAATAATAATAATAATAATAAACAACGTAATAGAATTCTGAGGTCATGGTTTTGGTGACATTTGACATACGTGCATGGGTATGCCCGTTATTTATATACGGGGCTAGAGATTTGTCTCTAAACAAAAATTTTAAAGGAAATAATAAATAAGTGAATATTTGTAAAAATAATTTTAAATTAATGAAAATTTTGTAAATTTTAATATAATTTTTTTCATGAAATAGTAATTATTTGAATTTTTTTTATTGGTATGTAATTTGGCCAAATTTTTAAAGCCAAATATTAACAAATGTCTTATAGGTACTTTAGATCAAAAAGTGTCTTGAAAATAGTTGAAATTGTTAAAAGTTGTATTGATTTTAGTAAAATGTGTATTGAATTCAATGTAAAGTATCTCATTTTATTTTATTTCTTCTTATGCAACACTTTTTAGCAAGACCCAATTTTTAAAAGTTAAAGTAAATTAATACACCATATACAGTCTACGTGACATGAACTCAAGTATGGATGTCAAGTGTAGATGTATATCTAAAAGTTGGACTTGTCAAGTTTTAAATTTAATAATACGTAGACTCGCAAAAAATGTTTATATTTTTATAATTTTATTCAAAATAAAATAGTATTATATGTTGCATCTTGTCTTAATTGATATAGGTTTTATTTATTTATTTATTATTATTATTATTATTATTTTTTTTTTTGACTATGCTTATTCAAAGTTTACTTTACACTATAAGAATAGTTCCAGTGTGACTAACTTTTTTCATTCCAAGTGATAGATGTTTATTTACGATAACAAAAATGCAATGTATAATTAATTTTTACCTCAGAACTTATGCCGAATGTGAGAAGTATAGTATAAATTAAAAGTTGATGGGAAGTAGACTACATCCATAATAAATAGAATCCATTAGTTTACTTTTCTACATAATTTTCTAAATAATTTTTCCAAGTATATAGGATTGTTGTAACAATAATCAACAAAACTAGAGAGAGAAAAAACAATTAGCGTACGAAACATAGTCTAAGAAAGGCAAAATGTACGCAAACATATAATTCCTATTTTAGATATACATATTATTTTCATGACTTAAACTTGCATCACTAAAAAAATTAGAACTGTAGTGCTTTTAAGGACATGGTTAATAAAATATATTAGTGATAAATACCAGTTATTATTTTAAAAAAAAACTTTTTTCTTCATTTTTATTCTTATACTTTTTTTATCTCCACTTTCTTTTTCTATTCTCACACATTACTATCAATCATTGTGTCAGTTATAACAGTGGACAGATAGGTGGAGAAATGAAGAAATAAGTGGACACGTGAATAAATAGGTAAAGATAATATGATTTTTAAAATTGTTTTTGTGACAAATAACATAGACTTTGAGGTAATTGACTCATAATAAATTTCAAATTTAGAGTGGTAACTCGAGTGTCAAAAATTTTAATGGCAAACCTTATCGTTGGGCCAACCATCCTTACAGTTACAACGGTGTGCATGTCGTTTTCGAAACATGGAATCTTCTTCTACAGCATTAATCCATTGGAAATATCTTAATATAAAATTCAATAAGGGGTTATATATATTTTAATATTTAGGTCAAGTTTGGCTATCTAAAATAAGTACACACTTTTTATCTATTTATCTTTTTTTCATCATATCACCTCTCTACTTTTCTGTACATCTTTTCATAAAAAGATAAAAAGTACATTTATTTAGGTCATCCCAAATAACTCCTTAATATATTGTATAACCCAAACAACCAGACTTACTACAGAGGGAAAAAATTGTATCAATAAAAGGCACAAAGGAAATGAAGAACAGCTGGATATGAGTTGGCATGGTCTCTGTTCAAACCCTTTGAATTTAAGCTTGGTGGTGTTGACTGATTCTTATATTATAATAATCTATTATTATAAACTTCACTTGGATAATATAAGATAAATGAAATGATATCTTATAATTCTGTTTGTCTTTATTCTTTCTGTAGAACAGGTAAAGGATGCAAAGTGTGAAGGTTTTTCATACATTCCACGAGTAAAAAAAAAAAAAAAAAAAAAAATTTAAAAAAAGTGAAGATCACAAAACACTTTTTTTTTTTAAATTTTTTTAAAATACTTTCTTTAATTAAAAAAATTAAGCTTTATCATAAAGTTATTTTAGCATTTATCTTATTATTATTTTTTCTATTTTATTTTTGGTGGGTCAAAAAAGTGCAAGAGGACTATAAAGTCCTCACAAACCAACCAACCCCATTATTTCATTATCGTTACATTGCGTTTTTTTTTTTTTTATTTTTTTTTTTTTCAAATGTTTGCTTGGGCCATATGGTACTATGATGGTTGATTGTTATAATAAATAAGAAAAAGATTAATATATATTCAAATGGTTAACAAAATTAAAAGTTGTGCTAAACAAATTTAATTCTCCCCATGCATAAGCCAGTCATAATAAAAAGAAAAAGAAGGAAAAATAAAAAATAAAAAATAAGAGTGTCTACCCATGTTAGTTTTTAAAAATCAATCCTAAGATAGAGTTTGCATAATGGTCATTATTATTTTCCATCTCTTTTTATTTTTATTTTTATTTTTTTAAGTTAGTCATACATCCCTATCTAAAAATAATTAAAAAAATAAAAAAAAGTTGGTCATACATTTTGTGAGAAAATTTGTTTGGCAACAAATGATTTTAGGAGAAATTATGGGACATGTTTGACTTATAATGTGATCGTGTACGCACTTAATAAGTGACAGATACATAACTATTTTATCTAAGAAATAAGAGACAAAATAATCGTGTATTTCCTTATTATTAAAAAAGCGCACCACAAATAACAAGTCAGATCTATAAGATAATTTCTCTTATTTTAGAGATACTATAAGTTTATTATGCACTTTGGTACAATAATTTTACAAAAATAAATAAATAAATGAAGTCGTGGATGAAATTACTTCACTAAAGTTGTATTTTATATTCCATGATTTTATAGTGTCCAATTTTTTTTTTTTTTTTGGAGTTAAGGCCTAGTCTTCTCAAAGTTAATTCACAACGAAAAATAAAAAATGTAAATTAATGGAAACATAAAGTAAAGAAATATCATTATTTGATTGACCAAGTTAATACCATTTAAAGTTTATTTTGGTCAATCAATGATGAATTGTATAAAAATGAATCCGGAATTGTTAAGTGGTAACTTCACATTATTATTGCAAAGTCACTTGGTTTCACATTAAGCTATCTCGTTTTCAATTTCTATTTCATCTTTTATATTTTTGAAAAATATAAATAAATAAATTGCTTATCGAACTATTTTTTAGAATTATTTATGAGAGAATTATATAAAAAGAATTTATTTTTTAAAAATGTCAAAAATTTATTTTCAATTTTTAAAGATTATTTTTACACAAAAATAAAAAAAATATGCAAACAAAGCGTTTTCAAACTTTTTTGGGATTGTTTGATTTGCTTTCGAGAGAGTTGTTTTTGAATTTTTTTTTTAAAATTTTGTTTGGTTTTTGGTTTTTCTCAAAAAAATTAAAAATGGCTTTCTTTCTTTTACATATCAATCAATCACTTTTTTTCTCTCATCTCTCCTTTTCAATCATTTTTTCTCTCACACACGTCTGTTTAATTACAACAAAATATTAAGGCTTTGTTTGGTTTGACTTTGAGAGATAAGTTTTTAAAAAATATTTTGGAAAGAGAGTTTAGAAATTTTTATAATTTTTTTGGTTGTATATTTTGGAGTTTGGAAGTTTAGGATAATTTGATATTTTGTTGTAATTTAATAAATATATATTAGAGAAAAAGTGATTGAAAATGGGAGAGGAAAGAGAAAAGAGAAAAAGTAATTCATTGATGTGTAAGAGAAAGAAAGTGATTTTGTGCCATTTTGGCAACTTAATAAAAAGCCAACGTTTTGAGCATTGGACCAAAAACCACAGCCATGCAAAAACGCCAAGAATTTGCTTTGGGAAGACCAAAAACGCCACATAGCTTTTCACCAAACTACCCTTGAAATATTTTAATTAATTAATTTAAAAATCAAAAAGTGAGGATATTTTGGTCATTTTAGAGTGATGTGATATTTTTAAAAAATATTAAATCAAAAATCACAAAAGTCAGCTTTTTACCAACTTCCCAAATCACTTCTAAAAAAGCCAAAAAACTTGGTAAAAAGCCAAAAGCCAGCTTTTTACCAACTTCCCAAAACAACCCTTTGAAATTTCTTTTAGAAAAATTACAAACCAAACAAAATTTTCAAAAATTTTCTTTAAAATCTTTTTTCTAAAACCAAACAACAAGGCCTAAATCATCCAAAATTCTCAAACTCCAAAATTACTTCTAAAATATACAACCAAATAAATTAAAAAAAATTCTAAACTCTCTCCATAATTTTTTTAAAAAAAAATTATTTTCTCAAACGCAAACCAAACACTATTTATTTTTTCCCAAAAGTATGAAAAGATCAATACCAAACAAGCCTTAAACAACGTACCTCGCCCCAGCATTTCATATTAGGACAGAGTGTGAATGTCAGGTACTCACGTGCAATAAAGATTTCATATCTTTGGCCCTGTCTCTAGATTTTAAAGCGAGTCTACAAACACAAAATCAACAACGTATATAAAGTTATTTGAGAGATACTGATTTTTTGTACATGACTAAAAATAATCATAAGCACATCCGGGTGTAACTTTTTTTTGGTATAAAAAAACACTCTACGAAAATTCCCACTCTTTAGTAAATATTTGTCCCACTAAATTATAATTTTTTTTTAATTATTTTATGTGATTGGTTATGTGATTAATTTGTATTTATAATCTTATTAATGAGAAGCCTTAAGGGTATGGTAAAAGGATACGGCGTGTTGTGCTAATTTATTTCGCCAATAGACTTAGAAAAATCTTAATGATCAAGTGAAAGGGTTTGTTAATGTCTAAAAAAATTGCCAGGGTTCATTGAAACCTTTCTTTAATGATGAGCCAAAATCATTGCTTAAAAATGACAAAGTCAAATTTAGCTTAAAATTTGGTAAAATCATTTTTTCCCACATTAGATTTTTTGCTAAAAACTCAACCGTTTTTCTACTGCAACTAAAAATTCTCAAATAACAAAATTTTTTTTTTTACAAATTACATAAACTCAAAAATAATAAAAATTATAATTGCAAAAGCTAACTTAGAGCATCTCCAATAGAGCTGCTATTCAACTTGTCGAAACTAAAATTTGACAAGAATGACAAAAAGAGAATCTCTAATGACCTGCTATTCTACTTGCCAAAGTTAGCATATGCCATTTCTGTTAACAAATTTGGCAGGTTGAATAGCAGCTGCCAAACTTGCCAGATCAGCAAATCTCAATAGATTTTTGGCACCAAATGCAGTTGAAGAAACAGATTTCAAACAGTATCAAACCCAAAAAATTCATAATCAAACCCAATTTACAATTTTTTTTGCCAAATTCACAAATTTCATAATAAATTTGACAAACCCAAATTTGCTTTCTCTTAATTTTTTTTTTATAATCATTTATCACCAAATCAGTCGATCCAAATGGAGTGTAAAAATTAGATGAATATTATCACAATAAACCAAACCAAAATATGCTTGAGTTCTTTGAAAATCAAAATAAATATCAAAATAAAATCAATGGATGAACAAAAATTAAAATAAATAATTACGAAAAATCGGAGAGTACAGACTTGAGTTCTTTGAAGATCTGGAGATGCTTGAGTTCTTTGAAGATCTAGTTTGAAGCCATTGCGAGACCTAAGTTTGAAAAATCGCGATCACCTCCACATCAACAACCAGAAAAATAAATAAAAAATCAAAGCATATACATATATGAGTATGTATATAGATGGAGATTGTACCAGAGACAGAGAGAGATAGGAAATGGGGGGTGATTGTGTGGAGATGAAGACTTGGAACCAAGGATAGAACGAGAATGAGAGAGATAAATTGGAGAGTGAGAGAGAGACGAAGAGGGAAGACAGTGCAAAAGTGAGAGAGAGAGAGATCCGTTTGAGAGGGAAGACAGAGTGAGAGGGAGAAAGAAGATAGTGCGAGAGTGTGAGAGAGAGATTAGTTTGAGAGGGAAGACAGAGTGATAGGGAAAAGGAAGATAGTGTGAGAGTGAGAGGGTTGGATGATTCTAGAGAATTATCTCAACCATTGAACATGTAGACGTAGATCGTTGTGATCTCTCTTTTGCACTTAAAATAGCCGTTGTGCTCTGTTTGGTTTTTTTTTAATATTTGAGAGGGAAGACAGAGTGAGAGGGAGAGGGAAGATATTTGGTTTTTTTTTTTTCAGTCATCTCATATTTGTTTTTATTTTTGAGCATTTTCTACAAAAAAAATGTAATATTATTTTTACAATGTATAATGTTAACTATTTTTTAGTATAATTTAATTTTTTTAAAAAAAAGTATAATGAAAAAATAAATATATTTTTTCAAATGAATACAATGAAAAGATAAAATACATTAACTGGCATTAAATGAAGATATTTTTATTATAATAAAAAAGATATTAATTGACATTAAATGACATTAAAAAAATTGGTGATTGTTTATTTTTTATGTGTAGTTAAAATTTTTTATTAAATATGTAATGATATGTTTTTTGGTGGGGTGAATTATATTTATTTTTTTTTAATTTTTTATATTTGTCTAGTCGAGAATAATATAAATATATAATTTTTTTTACAAATAGTTAAAAAAAGGTTACAAAAGATAAAAATTAAATAAAAATAAAATCACAAAAAAAAAACTTATATCCAAACAATACCTACAAACTTAGAGGAAAAGTTGGTTGAGATTTGCCAAAATAGCAAATGACCATTGGAGTACCATTGTTATAATTTGACAAAATAACACTATTCATTGTCAAATTATAGCAATAGCAACGGCATTATAGTAATAATGGTTGGAGATGCTCTTACATCAACAATCACAATTTATTCATTTTCAAAAAAATAAATGAAAAACTTAGCCTCCGTTTGGCAGAGCTTTCAAAATCTAGTTCAACACTCACTTTTGAGTGTTGTGTTTGTTTAGAGTTTTCAAATCAAAATTCTACACTCATTTCTCAAAACTCATTTCAAAACATAATCATTACTTTTCAAAACTCATAACCAAACACATAATTCAAAACTCTTTTCAAAACTCCATTCAAATCAATATTCTAAAAATATTTTAATTTTGTTAAGATTTACGATTTTTTTAATTTTTTAATTTTTTTAAATATTTTAATTTTTAAATATTACAATTTTAATTTTTTAAATTTTAAAATAGTTTATAAAAATAAATTCAAACTCTATTTTATAAAAATATTTTTAAATATTTTAATTTTTTGTTATGTATTTGGTTACGATTTGAGTGTAGAGTTGTGAAAGTAGTATGGAATTTCGAGTTATGTGTTTAGTTATGAGTTTTAAAAATAATTTTTTAATTGAGTTTTGTTTTATGTGTTTGGTTAGGATTTGAGTGTCTGATTGTTTTTAAATTTAAAATATTAAAATTTTAAATTATTTTAATTTTTGAATATTTAAATTAATTTTTACTTATTAAATTTTTTAGATTATTTAAATTATTTAAATATTTATGATTTAAAATTTTTGAATATTTATTTTGTAAAAAAATTATTTTTTTTTTAGTATTTTTATTTTAAAAATTTATTAATGTTATTTTTTGTTAATAATAAATTTTTTTAATTGAATTTTAAAAAGAGTTTGGTTATGAGTGTTGATCAAAATTTTCAATAATGTGAAAGTAATGTGTTTTGTTATGAGTTATAACAATTTGAATTAAGTTTTGAAAACTCTTTTCAAAACTCATAACCAAACAAATTTTCTTACTTCACATGTCAAATCAAACTTTCAAAACTCAATTCTACACTCAATTCAAAACTCAATTCCACACTCAATTCAACACTTTATTCAAAAACCATAACCAAACAAATTTTCTATACTCAAATCATAATTCTAAAACACACAAACTCAAAATACAACTCATATTCTCAAATCATAATTACAAAGCTCTACCAAACAGAGCCTTAGTAGCGTTTGGTAGAGTTTCTAAATATGATTTGAGAATAGAGTTGTGTTTTGAGCTTGTGAGTTTTGGAATTATGATTTGAGTATAGAAAATTTGTTTGGTAAATGAACTTTGAAAAGAGTTTTGAATTAAGTAAAGAATTTTTGATGTGACATATGATATATGATATAAAAATTTACAATTCATAACCAAGCACACAACTCAAAATTCTATTCAAAGCCCATAAAAAATTTCAATTTTTTTTTATTTAAAATATAAAAAATAACATGTGACAATTGTAAAAAAAATAAAAAAATAGTATTGTTCCGGTCAACCGGCTGGACATCCAGGAAGATAACCGGTTTGCTCAAATTTTCCCGCCTTGGAAAGAGTTTTCAAAAGTGCGTGTGGAATTAATTTTTAAAAATTTTAAACAAACAACACACTCAAAACAAGTGGTAGAAATGTGATTGAAGAGCTTCTCCAAACACAACCTTAATACTCATATAGATTGGTGTGAGAGAAATGATTCAATTGATCCAGGATAAAAAATAAAACAACAATGCTAGAGACCCCCAGTACAGACGACCCCCAGCGCGACTCCCAGTGACATGGCAGCGTGTGGTTGGCCGAAATTCAAAAAAAAAAAAAACAATTTTCTGGCCAATCAGGGAAGACCCCCAGCACCCTGGGGTCTAAGTCATTTTTCAAAATAAAAAATAAAAAATAAAAAAATAGATAATAGTTATATGGAATCTGGATGTGCTAAAATAACAAGTCACTATTAAAATGATAGAGTCAAAATATGACCCTTTTACACTGTAACAAGTCAAAAAATAAACCAAACACATATCTAGTTTTATCATACAACTTGTCATGCGTATCAAAATTCTATACTCGAATCACAAATTATACCTAATAACACATGACAGATATAACATATATTATATATTTTTGTCCAAAGTGTTGAGTGTTTCACACTCTCATTTTATACAATTAGAAGAGTTCATACAACATAGGACTAGGCAAATTGTTTTTATATGTTATATATCTATATGTATATAGAAGGGTGCAAAATATGTTGTGTTAATTTTAAAAATAGGCTTGTTATTTATTTTTTAAAAAATAAATGTGATAATTTTTTTTTAAATTTTTTTTCCCAAAATAAATCAAACACTTTGGGCTTGTTTGGTTTGTTTTTGGGAGAGTTGTTTTTGAAAAAAATTTGAAAGAGTTGATTTAGAAATTTTTTTGGTTTGTTTGGTTGTGTATTTTAAGAGAAAATTTTTTTGTGGGAGTTTGGGATGATTTGATATTTTGGAAGAATTGAGTAGATATGTGTGAGAGAAAAAGTGATTGAGAAGGTGAGAGGAGAGATAAAAAGTGATTGATTGATGTGTAAGAGAGAGAAGTGATTTTGAAAATTATTTGAGAAAAATCTCAAACCAAACAAATTTTTGAAATTTTTTTTCTAAAATTCATCTCCCAAATTCAAACCAAACAAGCTCTTTATTTTTTCCGCCAAAGTATGAAAAGATCAATACCAAACAAGCCTTAGCCTCCGTTTGGCAAGGACTTATTGGACTCATGAGCCACAAAAGACAAAATAGGCTCATGAGCCACAACAGACAAAACATCACATTTAACTTCATAATCATTACACTCTTCTCTCACAAAAAAAAGTTAAAAAAGTCAAAAAGCCAAGAGCCTTTCCTAAACTAAAATTTTGAGCCCAGACTCATATAATCAAAAAAGCTAAAAAACTAAAGAATCAACCCACTTCCCAAATGGAGGCTTAAACAATGTACCTCACCCCAGCATTTCATATTAGGATAGAGTGTGAAGGTCAGGTATTCACGTGCAATAAAGATTTCATATCTTTATGACCCTATCTCTAGATTTTACGTGCTGGTTTGGCTAATATTTTGAGACTAAAAATATATATATATATATAAATAAAATAAATTATATAAATTAATAAAGTAAAATATCACTTTTTATTTATAATTATTATATTTTTTTTTTCATAAAAGTAAAAAAAATTTCAAAATAAAAACCAAATGAGACTAAAAAAATCTTAAATTAAAAAAGTTAATTATATTAACCAATGTCAAACGACCCTAAAGCGAGTCCACAAACACAAAATCAATAACTTATTTAAGTTATTTGAGAGAGATTGATTTTTTGTACATGACTAAAAATAATCATAAGCAGATCTGCGTGTAACTTTTTTTTGTATAAAAAAACACAATAAAAGTTACACTAAAAAATTCCCACTCTTTAGTAAACATTTGTCCCACTAAATTATAATTTTTTTATTATTTTATGTGATTGATTTTGTATTCATAATCTTATTAATGAGAAGTCGGGTATGGAAAAAGATTAGCGCGGGTTGTGCTAATTTATTGCGCCTATAGACTTAGAAAAATCTTAATGATCAAGCGAAAGGGTTTGTTAATGTCTAAAAATATTGGCCGAGTTCATTGGAATCTTTCTTTAATGATGAGCCAAAATCATTGCTTAAAAATGACAAAGTCAAATTTAGCTTAAAATTTGGTAAAATCATTTTTTCCCGCATCAGATTTTTTGGTAAAAACTCAACCGCTTTTCTACTGTAACTAAAACTTCTAAAATAACAAAAAAATAAATAAAATAAATTACAAATTACATAAACTCAAAAATAATGAAAATTATATTTGCAAAAGCTAAGTTACATCAACAATCACAATTTATTCATTTTCAAAAAAATAAGTGAAAAACTTAGGTAGTGTTTGGTAGAATTTTCTAAATATGATTTGAGAATAGAAAAATGATTCGGACCCCCCCCCCCCCCCGACTCCCTTTGACCCCTCACTTTTTGATTGGCCAATTTTTTTTTCTTTTTTCCTTATCCCCCAATCACCACCTGCCACGTGTATGTGTGTGTGTGGGGGGGGGAGAGTGGTGGGGGTGGTGATTGGAGGGGGTCTCAATCACATCCTTTGAGAATAAAGTTGTATTTTGAGTCAGTGAGTTTTAAAATTATGATTTAAATATAGAAAATTTGTTTAGTGAAAGAGTTTTGAATTGAGTGGAGATTTTTTGATGTGACATATGATATTTGATACAAAAACTTAAAACTCATAACCAAACACACAACTCAAAATTTTATTCAAAACCCATAAAAAATTTGAAAAAATTTCAAAATTTTTTTTATTTAAAATATAAAAAATAATAGGTGACAATTGTTTTTTTTTAAAAAAAAATTAGCACTGCTCCGGTCAACCAGTTAAACGTCCGGAAGGACGACCGGTTTGTCCAAATTTTTCCGTTTTGAAAAGAGTTTTCAAAAGTAGGTGTGAAATTAATTTTTAAAAATTCTAAACAAACAACACACTCAAAACAAGCGATAGAATGTGTTTGGAGAGTTTCTCCAAACACAACCTTAATACTCATATAGATTGGTGTGAGAGAAATGATTCAATTGATCCAGTATAAAAAATAAAAAACAAAAAAATTAGATAATAGTTATGTGGAATCTGGATGTGCTAAAATGATATAGTCAAAATATGACCCTTTTACACTGTAACAAGTCAAAAAATAAAACAAACACATATCTAGTTATATCATACAACTTGTCATGAATATCAAAATTCTATACATAGGTTCGCAGTTAACTCGAATCACAAATTCTACCTAATATATAACATTTATTATATACTTTTATCCAAAGTGTTGATTGTTTCACACTCACATTTTATACAATTAGAAGTGTTCATACAACATAGGACTATGCAAATTGTTTTTATATGTTATATATCTATATGTACACAGAAGGATGCAAAATATAGTGTTAATTTTAAAAAGAGACTTGTTAGTTATTTTTAAAAAAAAATAAACGTGATTAAATAAAAATATTATAATTATTAAATTAATTTAATATTTTTTTTTATAAATGACATATATATAAAATTTTATAAAATAAATGATTTAAATTATTAAAATAAAATTTATAATTAACTCTATAAATTCGAACAAGATAATTAAATTTAGATTAAAGTAGAGCAAAATCCAAAACAATTCCATTGGATCCATACATTGATTAGAGAGCCACTTGACCTGCAATGTCAATATCCTAACGAATCCGGATCCCCTGCCATTCTTCCCTGCCATTCTTCCCTGCCATACCCCAAAACGACGTCGTTTTGGGGCAGAATTTCAAAAAAAAAAATAAAACAAAACAGAGGATCTGGACTCCTTTCTTCTTTCCCTTCTCGTCCCTCGCAGCTCGTCCGTCGCCGAAACTCGTCCCTCACCGTCCTCGTCCAGCACCGCCGTCCCTCGCCGTCAGAAGCTCGTCCCCTCGCCGAGCTCGTCTCACTGCCGTGCATGACTCGTCGGCGTCGCCTCCTCGCCTCACTGGCCCCTCGTCCGCGACCACTGCCGCCTCCGCCTCCGGCCGTCGCCTCCTCCTCCTCCTCCTCCTCTATTTTTATGGCCCCTCCATCCCGGGCCTTCCTTCCTTCCTCCTCCTCCTCCTCCTCTCCTCTTCCTCTCTTCTCCTCACCGTCCCTGGTTTTTTGAAATTCTGCCCCAAAACGACGTCGTTTTGGGGCATGGCAGGAAGTATGGCAGGAAAGTACCGCCGAGGATCCGGACTCTATCCTAACTGCCTTATGTAGTACTACAGTAGTAGTTGTAGAGTTAAGCTAACTAGAAGAGGATGTCACATGTGACAAAACAGTAAAGTGCTACATGTGTAAATACAAACTGTATAGAAAAAATAAAAATAAATTCCACTTATTTTCGATGTGTTTTCAAAAGAAAAATGTTTAGAAACTCTAAATTAGGAGCACTAAAGGAGCTCTAGAGAGTGGGTCTCACTGACTGATGTGATGTTTTGACCTTAGATTTTTTTTTTCTTTTTTTTTTTTCGAATTTTCACCTCATTAGTGGTCCATTAGTACTCCCAAATTAGTGGGATGTATCATTGTTGGTTTTCAAAAATCAAAAGACAATGAAAGGAACACACAAAAAAATAAATAAATAAATAAAATAAAACAAGTTGTGAAAACCCTGGAAACCACACAGACCTCAGAAAGTGACAAAGTGTAACAACAGCCACACAACAACAACAACAGAAGAAGTAAGTGCATGCAAGTGGGCCCTCCACCTAGAAAAAAACACCTCCACAATATATTTCAATGATTTATAAATTTCCTTCTCTCCCCTTTAAATGAGACAAAAGAGAGAGAGAGATTAGCTTAGGATAGGATTAAGGAAAATGTTTGGACCTTAAAAAAAAAAAAATTCATGCTTTTATTTATAATGATAAATTATGATAAATGTCAATTTTTAATTAGTTTAAAGGTCTGATTCTTTTGTCATATAATTGTGAGTGAATTTGTAGATCAAATATATAAGTCTATAATATTATTTTTTTTGTTTATTACAAAAGGAAGTGTAAAAAAATAAAAAAAATAATATGACTTAAATAAGTCAATAAATCACTTTTTTTTGGGTGTACCCAAAAACAAGCCAATTACATTTCATTAAGGCAATGCCAAGCATAGTCAATGAATCAATATGTTTTCTTAACATCATAAGTAAAGTATCAAGTAAATTATAGATGAAAGGCAGATAAGTAGAGTTCTCTTAATAATACCCACGTTTCCTTTTTTGGACTCTTTGAATCTTCACCAACAAATTATAAAACTTGTAAAAATTCTTTGCACACCGTATTTAATACTAAAATTATCTCCAAGTTTCTTAGATTCTAACCTTACCTCCACCCATCCACCACAACCCTTAGCCAGTGATAGAACTAGAAAAAGACTATAGAGGGCCATGCCCCCCTCCTTAAATGCAAGATATTGTTTGCTTTAACAAAAATTATATTTTACTCTTCTCTGACCTTGCATTATTTTTTTATTTTGCACAGAAAAACTTCTTCATCCAATACCAAATTAGTTCCATAGTGTTTGATTTATTTATTTATTTATTTTGTGTGTGTATATATAACTTACATATCATATTATATATATATATATATATATATGTGTTTGCTAGTGTATATAGCGAAAATTTTTAATTCAATTTTTGACCCCTCTATTAATGAAATCCTAGTTTCGTCCCTTAGACCTCCCCCTTCATTCACCACCACCTATCCTTTTCTCCCAGCACCACCAATTGTTGCGACCATAAAGAAAGAATCACGAGGGGTATGTAGAAGGGTTTTGGTAGTAGAGAGTAGCTAGAGGGGTTGGGGTGTAGCATTAGAGGGTAAAGAGGTGTTGGGAGTAGAGGTCGTAGGTGGTGGTAGAGATGGATGGTGGCTGGATTAGAGAGGTTAAGGTTTGGAAGGTTAGAAATGAGAGTAAAATTCGAATTTTATAATAAAATAGAATTATAATAAAAAGATGGGAGTCCAAAGAAGAAATATGAGTACTATTAGCAGCACCCTAAATAAGCCTATATTTAGATATTGGATTTGTAAATAGAAAAATGAAAAGCTTTTCCTTTTCCATTTATTTTTTCCTTATAAATTCAAAATCTACTCTTATTTCACTAGCAAGATAGGTTGGTAGTGAAATCAGATGCATAAACATTTTTATTACTTTCTATGCTTTCCTTTTTATTATATTCTATTGTTCCTGTTTCTGTTTTGTTTTTTCATTTTTTTTCAAATACATAATTCGGAAAAGATGGAGGAATCGAATCCATGGTCACCTAATAATAAGATGCATAAATTCTAGTCATTAAACAAACTTAAAGGTTAAAATTTGGAATGTAATCTTAGTGGTCATGGTGACGACACTTAGATGCTAGGGTGAGATTTTAGATTTGAGTTTATAAAAAAACATTAGTCTGCGTTTTAATCTAATAATACTTATATAAAAAATAAAAATAAAAAGAGAAGAAGAAGAAGAAATCAACCTAAAAGTTTGTAACACCCCCAAAATTTAACAAAAAATACAACCCAACGGCGGAAAGATAATATGCTTCCGTTCATCAGAATTTGCATACAAAAGGTAACACATGCGATATACATTCACAATCTATTCATCCTGAATCTTCAGCATGTGTTACAATGATAAGAGAATTGAAAATTAAAAAGTAATTATATGCTCTATAGGCTTACATCTTTCTAAGTCCTTACTTGGTTACACAAAAGTAGGCCTAGCCCAATACAATTTAAGCCCTTAGCTAATCAGAAATAAAACAAAATGAAGAAGCTCTTGCTCCCAAAAATTCCTCCAAGCTATTGCGTTGGCAGAGGCATGTCACCAACACCTGAAAATGTTTTTCCCAAATAGGGTGAGCCACAGCCCAGTAGGAATCATCTAACACAATATATGAGGTTTAGCAAAGATATAAGTATAATATGCATATACAATGCCTATGATAAAACATTCACATTTATAGTATCATAAAATACCGTGTTCACATCTTATTCCATTTTCCCTCAATTCGTTTCAATTCATTGGCCTATTTCATTGTCATTTAACAACCCAACTGAGATAACAACT
Source organism: Camellia lanceoleosa (assembly GCA_025200525.1). NCBI lineage: Eukaryota > Viridiplantae > Streptophyta > Magnoliopsida > Ericales > Theaceae > Camellia > Camellia lanceoleosa. Next base: position 93,315,524 of record CM045770.1, read on the forward strand.
CAGTGGTTCTCTAATCACACAATGAATACACAAACACTTCAATCTGCCATTTTATAGATATTCTGTCCGCGAGATCGACACCCATATATAATTTATGGTCTTTCACCCAGGACACTCTGACCAACTTAATTTCAATGGAGTCTATCCCCTTTCTCCTCCCAAACAATTATACACATACAATATATTTATAGACATAATCATACATGAAGTACATCCCCTTTCTTCTCTCAATCAATCATACATATATAATGTATTTAAAACATGACCATATTCAATGACAAACAACAATGGATTAGTTTTAATTCACCTAATTCTCATGCAATTTCTACAACAATCATAGTTATCCTCTACCAATAGTCCAATACAGTTATTTCTAAACAGATATTCAATCTCAAAACAGATAATTTATTCAAAAATTTCCAAAAGATGTGCAATAATACATATCCAACTCCACTATTCATTTTAATATTCGTTCAATTTCATATTACCAATATCAATTTTAATTATCTACACAAAATAACAAGTTAATCCAATTAAGGCAAAATTTTCCCATTTTTCCAAATAACAACCCAAGTGCCAAAACTTAACAATTGTGACATAATATAATCTCATATTTAAATCCCATATCCATTTATTTCACATTCATCAAAACCCCCCCCATTTTTGCATTGCACACCCAAACCCTAGGTTTGATCAAACTACTCCTAAATCTTACCATTTTTACACAACAACAAATAACCAAGCTAAAAGCGATATGAAAGTGTAAAACAATCTCTACCTCAAGTTAGAAGACCAAGCAAAGCAAGGTGGAACCTTCAACAACGTCGAAACCAAGTTTCAATCGAATAAAAAAGGAGCTCTTGGAATGCTCTAACTTTTTTTCAAAGACACTAAGGTAGAGAACCCAAAGGATCTAAGTCAAAATGTAGAGAGAGTGTGTGTTTTAAAGAGAGAGGGTCAAGATCTAGGTTTTTGGAAAATTTTAGAGAGAGAGAGTTATGAAAAAGTGAACCAAAAAGTCATTTTCATAGACTGTTATACATGCAATCCACTCGAGCGTGGAAAGCGACGCTCGAGCGTCAGACACATAGTTCCGCTCGAGCGTAGAATACATACTTGCAGAAGTTTTGCAGATGAAGTACACCGTTCGAACACAAGACTGGACGCTTGAGCGTCCACCCGCTCGAGCGTAGAATACATTCTTCCAGTATTTGCCGATCTACAAAAATACTGAAAGTTGACAAATTCTGCTCCAGCGCAAGAATGACAGCTTGAGTGGAAGAGCAAAATTTGTGAGGCCCGCTTGAGCAGAGGAGCCAAAATCTGAGCAACAAAGATTTGAAAAAATAAGCAACCAATTTGTTCCAAACAGACAATTATAACCCGATAACCAAAATAGAGGGAAGAGAAGGGAAACAAGATATGAATAACCATTCAAAACCATACAAATCTAAGTCCGAAATACAACAAGTGATTGGTCAAAATCAGAACTGCTATAAAGTTGCTTTCTAATGAACTACATCCTATCTATCTATTAGATTTGGTTGTTCAAGCCTTTCTTCAATTTTCATTTGGGACATGGGAGTGCCATGTTAATGGTTTGCCCACATCAATGTATAATTAAGTTTTACAATAAATGTATTTTATAACTCAATAATATCTACTTAGTAGTAAGGGTTGGTTTGACATGTTTGAAAAAATTTAAAAAATCAAAAAGTCACTATCCTATTTAAGTCACATCATCTTATTTAAATCACACCATTTCTCTAACACATCACTTCAAACCTAACCCAAATCCAAACTTAACCCATATTTCATAAAAAGTCAAAAAATATACTTATTTAGATCATCCCAAACAACCCCTAAGTTTTTAAGAAATTACCTTCTTTTTTATAGTTAAAAATTAATTTTTTATTACTTGAGAATTAATAATTTTTGAAAAATCCATTTATAGTTTTGATTGTAAGAATGGAGCAACATGCTTATATGGAATATATCGTAGGAACAATAATAACATACCGCTTAAGTTTGTATAATTTAAAATTTGATACCATTTTGTAATTAATTGACCAAACTAGTGCCTTAATATTGTACTAACTAAAGATTGACAAATCTCCCTTCATATTTATAAATAATCTCTTATCGATTGACAAAATATGAAACTTTTTTCAAATAATTATAAAAAAAATAATTTACAAATATAATAAAAACTACATCAAATCAGAACTATATGCATATAACAAGCACAACAATTATAATTACCAGAAAATCATATCTAGCTTGAGGAAGCAATTAAGTCACATCCAACTAACTAAGGGTGGTTTGGGATGTCCTAAAAAAATGCACTTTTTGACTTATTGGTGGGCTTAGGTTGGGTTTGGGTTAGGTTTGATGTGATGTGTTAAAGAAGTGATGTGATTTAAATAAGATGATACGACTTAAATAAGATAGTGACTTTTTAACTTTTTAACTTATTTAATACATGTCAAACTAGCCCTAAATTTTTTTCCGTCAAAACAACCTAACTAATTTTTTATTTGGAATTTATCTCAGAATCTTTTTATGCATTTCTAGGCCTTTAGAAATCTATAATCTTATATGTTTGAGAATAAATTCAATTAGTCAGAAAGGCAATTCATTGTTTTTATTATACATTCTTTTGAACCAACCTAGTGCCAGCTAGAAATATAGGGTCACATGCCAAACCGCGAGAGACCATTGGTTCATATCCTCTGTGAATGAAATTTCCAGTTTTTTCTCCTTTTTTTTTTTTGGCATTTTTTTTTAATATATACATATAATTTGGTAGCAAAATTTTCAATTCTAACATAATGTGAAACTGTGGTCTATACTAAAGCAGCTTCAAAAATAGCACTTTCATTAGGTTGTGGTTGATAACGTTGTTAATTTCTTACTTTCTGAACATGTTTTTGTGTTTTGTTGAAATTTTTTTTTTTTTGGGTATAAAAATAAATAAATAACATACATACATATACTGTTAAGTCTTTGTAATTAACAATCTTGTTTGACAAAATTTCTTTCAATTATAATTTTATTTACTCATTTATTTCAGCGAGACTGTGAGTATTCAGATGCGAATTTAATCTGAATCTAACTTGAGTTGTGCTTGTATAGAGGAGTTTGTACTGACATTCCGTATCTTGAGCATCCATTGTTTGCCACTTCGCTAATTATATTTGTGTACTTGAGCGATAAAGTTGATAATCTAATATCTATGCCTAAAAATTGAATTTTTGGGAAATATATTTCATCACTTGAGCAGTGAAATGTGCGGTCAAATGATTGGCGGTCAAGTGGTGGCTCAAGCGGTCAGCACGACCCGTCCAAATTCTCAAAGAGGAGAAAAATACAAAGTGTTCTACATAGGAGGGTGAATTTTTGTGAAATATATTTCACCACTTGAGCGGCGAAATGTACGATCAAGTGATTGGTGGTCAAGTGGTGGCTCAAGCGGTCAGCACGACCTGTCCAAATTCTCAAAGAGAAGAAAAATACAAAGTGTTCTACATAGGAGGGTGCTTTCATATAAGTTTTCTTAATGTATAAAAAGTGATTAATTGATCAACGAACTACAGAGTGTCAAACATCATGAGTTGATTTTGTTATTTTATTCACATAAAAATATAGGTGTTCTTCGGTGGATTTCGAGGAACTTAGGCTTGAAATTTTGGTGGATTCAAGAGTAGTTCATCATCTTGGATTCAACATCGACGTTGTGGATTCAACATTGGATAAAGTAATTCCGAGGTGAAGACAGTGATGGAAGAGGTAAATCGGGTTTGGTTCAATTCGGGTATAGATTCACTAGATAATTGAGGGTACTCATATGTAATTCCTTTTTATTTTTTTAATAGATTGTATTGTGGTTTTAGCCTATGATTTTTTATTATAAATGGAGATACTCTAATTATGATTTTTTCATATTAAATTGTTATACTGATTTGTCATTAATTATTTAATTGATATTAATATTTACTATTTAAAATTGAAACATAATTACGAATTAATATTTTGAAATTATTTAAATTTTTTATATACTTTTTAAAATACATAATAGAAAATAAAAATATTTTTGATGAGTTGTTGGAAGGAAAAAGTGGTTGGAGGTGGTCACGAGAGGGTAGGGTGGTTAGAGCCTAGAGGGGGTTGTGAGAGACTCAAAGCGAGGGGAGGAATAGAGGTGGACCATAGAGGAGTAAGAAGAGGATGAAAATTTATTTTTAAAACAAAAAAAAGATTGTTATTATTTTTTGCAAACGAAAACAGTTGTCAAACGTATTTTCAATTCTAGTTTTCAATTTTATGAAGAAAAGGAAAATTGGAAAAAAAAAAACAAAAACAAAAACGTTATCAAAACATGGCTTACACATGCCCAAACAAGACATAATGTTTGGCAAATTCATGGAGTTCGAACATTGCCAAACGCAAGTTGACAATCAGAGAGAGAAGAAAACTATATCCTGGGATCTTTAGCAGATATTTTGATCTTTTTAAATTGATTGAACCCTCACATTTTGGATGAATGTATGATGACGAGAAGATAGTTGTGGATTATTTTTTTTTTCAATCCATCTAATTTTGGACGAATGGCGAATTTGAGATTCCTTTGACCGTAATCAAACTGCTAAACCACGAGCATCCGTAATAATTTGTAAGACTTTATATTTTTAATTTATTCAGATATTCTGTTTGTGTTTTTAACTGAAAAATAGTTTGAATATTTTGTTGTATTTTCAATTTGGAAATCTTTTTATCCATTGACAAGTGTTGATATTTGATATTTTGTATGAAAAATATAAGGTTTAATTTTGTCTTTAAAAAAAAAAAATCAAATTAAATAGTTTTTGAATAAAAAAATAGTAATGAAATAGTTTTGATAATACATGATTTTCTTATATGTATTTATTATTGGTATTTAATAATTTACTTGATAATCTTTTAATTATGTTAAGTTGGATTGTTATCCAAAAAAAATGTTGACAAATTATTGTATTACGTTTAAAATTTGTAAAAGTTGAAACCGCCAAATTGATTCGTAGATTGATTTTTTTCAATCTGTCAATTTGACGGATAGATGACGAATTAAAAGTTTCCTGGTCATAATCAAACCGCAAACACCCTTACTATATACCACTTGTGCCTTGTACAATTATAAGTGGCTCTACCAATGGGTTTGTAACCCTACGATATGACCCGCCTCTCACATGCGAGAGGTCAGCGAGAGTCTAATGGCATTAGTAAAAGACTCTTTTAGCTTCTATTTATACAATCAGTCACCTGTTACAACTGTCATTAACAATTCTCATTCACCACTCTCTTAAATATTGACTAGATATATATATATTGTATTTGAATCCTTAAAAAAAAAAAAAATTATAAATGGCTCTAGGGAAGCAATGTAATTAAAATGTTTAGAAAAAGCTAATAATACTTTTGGATGGAGAAGGACATGATGATGGGATGGATTTTTGACTTGTAAAAAAAAAAATGGAAGCCATGATTATATAGAGGCCATTAGTGAAGAGATGGGGTCACTGTGAGAGACTAAGGGCCACACATTCAATTGATTTTTTTTTTTCTCTTTTGTGGGGTTTGATCAATGGAGGAATCCCAGAAAAGTGTGCCTTCACATTGGTTGACAAATTAATTTCTTTCTTTTTTGATATGTTACAAGTTGAAACCAACAGACAATATGCCTCATCAAATCTCCACTATGGCATAGTGATGGCTGAGGATGATTCTCCATGTCTCACTCTGGTCTATCCTCTTGTTTGAAACACTCTCCCTATTATGGGATTATCTTTGATCTTCTTAACTTTGATCCTGTGATACAGAAATAATTTAGAACAAAAGACAGAAGAGAGTGAGAAAGAGGATTGTGACTTGTGTTTGGATTTTGAATTTGTCACGAAAAAGAAAAGAAAATGGAAAAAATTGATTTTTCAACAAACTCAAGATTCAAACACAATGGTAGCAGAACGATCATGCAAGTGTGTTTTCTTGCACATGGGCATGGTCAATGCATGCATATAGGATAAAAATGCCAAATGATGATGAAGCATACTCTCAGAGCAAGATTTTTTGAAGTGCTTTTGATTACTTATGGGCCTATGGATCCCAATGCACACACTCACACACACATGTTAGGCCTTTGTACAACCATGGAAATCCTTATTAGATTTGCAATGATAGGAGTTCAGAGACACAGCAAACCAAAGCCCTTAAGCCATGTTGGCTTTTTGGTACAAGATCTTAGCATGCCTTAGATGATCAAGAACAATTAATTCTATTGGAAGTCTGCTTTAACAAGAAGCAAATAATGTTGTAACCTATTAACTTCATAGGACCTTTCTGTCCAAATGCATGTAGTCCACACCTCCACAGACATCTATTTCATTGAGTCTCTCTGAGACAATGCCCAGATCATCACGACTCAACATCAAGTTTAAGGTTTGTTCTCAACAATAAAAAAGAACCAACAGGGCTAGTCCGTTAGTCAAGAGCAGTTGCACCTTGTTAGGAGGTGAGGACTTAGCCTCCCCTCATCTTTTTTTGATCGGCAAAAAGAGAACTATATTGATGGAATAAACAAGTACAAAGTACAAATAGCCTCCCCTCATCTACCTGCAATCTTTCCTCCCTTATAATTGTTTGGGTTCTCCCTCCCACTTTACGAGTTGTACATATTTGTAACTTCCTTCTACAGTCGCACAAAAAATAAATAAATAAAATAAAAATAAAAATAAAAGCAAGCAATGAGAATTCCAAAAAACTACACTATAGCCTAAAAAACACCTAGAAATGGCATAACCACATAGAAAACTTCATGTAGGTTGAGAGAAATCATTCAACAGATTCAATCTGGTAGATGTTTCATGCTTCAAAACTGACATATCCAAAGCATTACAATATTGTGCCATAATGGCTACACGATTTTGTTCATTACAGTTCCATTTTGTGATTGCCACATCTGTCCCCTCTCTCTCTCTCTCTCTCTCTCTCTCTCTCTCAATCTAACAGCTGAAATGTAACTTCACATTTATATACAGTTGAACAATATCAGTTTGCATACATAATTTTTCTCATTTGAGTAATTTAACAAATGGGTAACTATTTCACCACATTTTGAGGTCTTGCTGCCTGTGCTACCACATTGCACTTGGAATTTCGAAATACTACAAACAAGTGACTCACAACTCATGGATAAGAAACATTAAGTTTACCTAAATTCTAAAACACTGTCATCGGACTGGTTTCGATGCAGTCAAGGGTGCAAAATCACTACAATTGGTTACCATGCCTGAACTAGAAAGCCCCATCGGTTTTCCTAATAAAACCATGACTTGTTACATGAAAGGAATCAAACTATACCTTTCTTTTGATCATGTTGCAGCAGGCTAGCCAGTTGTAGTTCTACAGAGCTTATGACGATACCAATTGCCCTGCAGTTTAGTCAGGAGCCAAAATTAGCTACAATTGTAATACTAATCATAAATTTGTCCACTCTTGTGTCAATTTCAAACCTTATAAAAGCTTTTTAGTATGAAACATAAATTGTTGTAGCAATTAACTTACGTGAGAGAGTTAAACCAAGAAACCATAGCAAAAACCAGGAGGCATCTTGTCTTCCTGCACTTTTTGAACCTAGAATTGAAAATATCAACCATGTCATGCAGAAAACAGAAAAGCAACTCAACCTTCCATGCTTCATATTACAAGTTATCTAATGTAGCATGATAACCAAATTCCCCAAAGGAAGACTATAGCATGATCAAACAAGGATTATATCAAGGGTTAATCATTATAGATGGGCGGTCCAAGGGGGTTTATTATCGGGTTTTGTGGTGGGGGAGGGGTCTGCCTCTTTGGTGGTATCTCACCTATTCTATGCTGGTGATGCGTTGATTTTTTGTGATGCAGAGGCTACTCAGATTGGGAACTTGCGATATATTTTGTTATGTTTTGAGGCGGTGTTAGGGCTACTGGTTAATTTGTCAAAATCCGAATTGATACCTGTGGGTGAGGTGGCTCGATTACCGGTGTTGGTAGCCATCTTGGGCTGTAAAGTGGCGAGGTTGCCAATTTCTTATTTGGGACTTCCCTTGGGGGCTTCTTTTAAGGAGACTCGAGTGTACGATGGGGTGGTGGATAGAGTTCAGCGACTGTTGGCAGAGTGGAAGTGCCAATACTTGTTAAGAGAGGGGGATTGCTTTGATCATGAGTGTTCTTTCTAACATTTCAACGTACTTTATGTCTATGCATGTGATTCCTGTAGGGGTGGCAAAGAGGTTGGAGAAGCTGCAACGGGATTTTTTGTAGAGTGGGGGTGGGGAGGGTTTTCATTATCATTTGGTAGCTTAGGAGAGGGTTTGTAATTTGAAGGAGAGGGGGGCTTTGGGTGTGCAGAAATTGGTGGTGTTTAATCAGGCTTTATTAGGTAAGTGGTTGTGGCGTTTTGCAGGGGAACGAGAGAGGCTATGGAGGAGGTTGGTGGTGGCTAAGCATGGGGAGGGGAGGCGGGGTTGGTGCTCGTAGAGGGGGGTTCAACCTCATGGTCATGGTTTGTGGAAAGGGATTGGTTGGGGAGGAGTTGGTTGCTTCGGTTAGGGTGAGGCAAGGGAAATCAGTTGTTTGGAATGTTTGTCTTCGTTGTGATGTACAGGATTGGGAGCTAGACCAATTGGTGGATCTTCTAGGCTTTTTGTATGGATTGCAGACTAGGAGGGATGGGTTGGATTCTTTAATATGGGATGTTCGGAGGTCTAAAGGTGTTTTCTCATTGTCCTCATTTTATGGGGGTGCTTGCAGAGGGAGGTGGTGTGTTTCCTTGGAAATGTATTTAGGCAATGAGTTCTCCTTATAAGGTCGCTTTCTTTGTTTGAACAGTTGCTTTGGATCGTATCCTCATTATTGATAATTTGGTTCGGCAGCGGCATGTGTTGGTGAATTGGTGTTGCACGTGTTACAAATATGCGGAAACAGTGGATCATTTGCTTCTTCATTGCCCGATTGTGTCCAGACTTTAAAATTTTCTTGTTGCTTTGTTTGGCTTAGTGTGGGTGCAACCGGAGTCTTTATTGGGAATGTTACAGAGTTGGGGTGGGGCTAGGGTGGGGAAGAGGCGCCAGAAGGCTTGGGTGCTTGCTTCCCATTGTTTTCTTTGATTGGTATGGTTAGAATGGAATAGGCGAGTGTTTCAGGATAAGTGTCATTCCGTTTTATGGTTACAGAGTCAGTTGTTAATGGTGCTGTATAGTTGGGTTAGGGGTACAGTCGATCCCAAAGTTTTGGTCTTTGTAGACTTTGTGGAGGATTTGATTAGTTAGTTTTGTTTCGTCCTTTTGTGGGCTGCTTTTTTGAATTCTTTGCATCGTCTTGACGCTTTCTAATAAAGGTTGTTTATTTATCAAAAAAAAAATCATTATAGATACCACATCTGATGTTCTTTTGCTACAACAAGCAAATAACTTATAAAAACAGTAGAGGCCTACTTCTTTCAAGTAGCTAAAATAGCCTGAAGTACAAAAAGATTAAATTGAATGAAATATGAAGAATACCAACAATGGCTAACACTTACCATCCTATTTGAAGTTGAAAGCAAAATCATTTCAGTTAAGACTGAGATACTATGGTGTATCTCTACCAAGTCTGAAAGTCCACTCATAAAATAGACATTTTCAAAATCTCATGCAAGTGCAACACAGACAAACACTAAGAAGCACGGACACACCGATACAGCAATTTTCAAAAAATACAATATATGACTTGTGGGGGATGAGCAAAATATATAGTTTTTCATGCATTTATTATGTCATAAATATATGAATCCATTCACAGATAATAAAAGAATACAACATAACACCCATTTCAAAGTTTAAAGGAGAATGGATTAGTAAGCATAAATCTACATTATTATTATTTTATCATTATATCATTCCTAACTTATTTTGTTCTAAACTTGTAATGTGTTTTATGTGTCTAAGCAACAGGACACCTCTAGAGTTTGGACGTGTGTCTAATGAGTTTCAATGTCCAATACAAGTTTGACATGGACATGCTACCTTCTTAAAAGTTGTAGACATTAAAATTTTCACATGCCTTGGACACCGTCGGATTGGTTAAGACAAGTAAATTTTTTTTATTAAACAAATCAAGATGGTCAAAGCCTTCAAATAAATCTAGGTCCCACCAAAATTACGGGATACAAACAATTTCAAAATATGGATCACACCAAAAGAAAAGTGTCAACTTGTATTGACAGTTGGGTCAAATAATTGGTCCAACCCAAGGGTGCAGGTCTTACAAGGACACTTACAAAATCTTTTACGGAGTTGGAATTGGAGGAAATTCAAATTCAAGGTACAAACTTTCTATAAAATGAGAGACAAATTTATCTTATTTTGGAAATTATAATAAATTAAATATTAATTTAAAATTTTAACACCCCCTCCCTTTTGCCTATAAATAGAGGCCCCAGGGGGCCTTTTAGTTAGTTCTCTGCAAAAGTTCTAAAGCGGCCTTTGGCTAAGGGTTTGTAAGTACTCTAAAAAATTTGTAAGAATCTCTTTCTAAAGTTCTCTCCAAAGTTGTGGGCAATGCGCCTATTGAGCTAGTCGCCTGGATATTGGGCTAGTAATTTAGACACTTCCACTAACATCTTTGACTGTAGGTGGTTAGTTTGACTATTCACTATGACCATGTTAATCACACGCCAAAGCATATTTCTTCACTACGAATGTATCCTCTCTATGTACTTTTATTTGATTGTTTGACTTGTCACCCAGTGGTGGTGTGTTTCATGAATTGCAAGAGGGGTTTATGACTATTCTTGAAGACTAGTGATACTGCTAGAAGGGGACTACTCTTCCAATTCGCTCTCCTTTCCTTGGTGCTTGGGGCCTAAAGTTTGAGTCGATTGGTGGTTCTTCATTTTCTGCAAAGGGTTCATGTGAATTGATTGGAAGCCAATCTAACTCCAAGATATTGTTGCAGAAGTCCTCTGATCATGAGAAACTTAGCCCATTTTCTATTGTTGAATGTGAGATTCATGCCCAAAAAGTGGTGTGGGGCACTATCTTCAAAGGCAATTGGAAACCTTTTTGTGAAGGATATTGGGAGTGGTTATGTATTGAGGCAACATCATCAGACGTTGCTGTTGGCTTTTTGGCTTTCGAAGGTTATTGTTGTAATTTCGAGCGTGCCAGCAAGGATCAATTAGTCCTTACAGAAAATTAATTGTCAACCAATTATCAGACGATTGTGTTTTAGTTCTTTCAACCTCAATAAAGAGGACTTTTACTGGTGGCTTGACTTAGGAGAATTAAACAGATAATAATGAATTGAAGAACAGTCGAAGTATTTCATTAAGATGAAAAACTTACAATGATCCAAACTCAGCCTCGTAGAGGTTTACAGCAAATCAACTTGGAACTACTCGTATGAAACGAAGAGCAATGCAGGAATTTTAAAGTACAGTAATGTAAAGAACTGTAAATGTAAAGCTTGAAAGGAAAATAAGTATAAAGGACTGGTTTTTTGGATCTGAGTCTGGGGTTTTTTTTTGGGGCCTTCTCTACTATTTATACTGCTCAAGGGTGACCATCAAATTGCACTTCCAACCGTCGAACTGCTCCTCTATGATCATCGATCATGTTGCCCCAATATTAGCTCCATTACGCCATTACTTACAGTTAAGCTTCCCTCCCAAATTTGAATCTGAAATGTGAGTAACCGTTGAAGCCATGTCACTTTGTATCTCTTTGTTGATCCGCTGCTATTCAGATCTCTTAATAACCAATACTAACTGCCACGTGTACGATTAGGATCGAGTACCTGAATAGTCTTCCTATATTACCCTTATTTCGCCACGCGTCAAATTGTAATTGGCTTGTACAAAATATGTAGCCAACAATTGCAGTAAGCGCACATTTTTTATGCAATCTATTCCTCTTTATTCTCATATGCCCGAAATCTAAGTATCATGCATGCTTTTTGTGAACTTTGGTTCCACTAAAACCCTTCACACTTTTAGAGGCAAGATGTCAAACTCTCTATAGGACTTGTGTCAACTTGGTAGGCTCCCTATCCGAGTGCCATATAGGATGAGGTTGTGCCGAATGCTAAAAAGATGATTGGTAAAATCAAGCACAAGGAGTTTCTTCTTCCAGGTAGTTGTCATTATATGTTCCTTGTTTACTACCGGCTTTGTAAGGGATCAAAGAAGAATGTGGTCAAAATTACTAATTAGGTCAAATTTTGGTTCAAAAGGGAAGTCTAGTATCACAGAACCATTAAGGCTTCAAGGAACAAGACTCAACGAGCTAAAGAAACTAACCACCCTTCTAGTGTTATTAACTTAGTTCCGTCTCGTACTATCAAAGAAAATAATGTTTTTAGCGAATTAGGGGTCATGGTGCAGCTAAAAAGCAAACCTATTTAGCGGCCTTTCTTGTTTGGTGGTTCTGCAAATTTGTTCTACCCCATGGGGATGGTGATTCGATTAGATTTGGGGTGTTCAAAGTCGCAATTATGGGGTGTTCAAAGGTTGCACATTCGGCATTGTCATTCCCTTGCTTGTCATTATCTACAAAGGGCTAAATAAAATTGCTTCTTCTAAATCTGGGAAGTGTAACACTACCTTTCTTGTCCATTATAATTTATACTTACGCTTGATTAGGGGAGTATTTCAACACACCTTTTAGTGTCGATTCTACTCTAAAGCCTTGGATGAGAAGTTATGCTAGTGAGAGGATGGCCAAACATTTTAAAGAGTTAGAGGCGCATGACTTGTTTATTCTATGCAAAGATTTGACATTGCATCGTTTGGCATATGGAGAAGGCAAAAACAAGGTTTTAGTTGACAATGACCAACTTTCTAATTTGGATTTTCAGTATTTTATCAGTATCTGATCAAGCCTTTTGACTTTGTAGAGTGGTTCTGCTGCGATCAATGAATCGTACAGTCCTTATAGGTTTAGGAGGTAGTTTGGTTTTTATCAAGATATCCTGAGTAAACTCAAGGATAACCTTTGGACTAGTAGCCCAGAGAATATTGTTCAGTATTGGTACTCCTGTGTTTGTGATCGGACTTACATTATGTATTGAGGTTGACAGAGCATTTTAACCTATGATGCACCGACACTACAAAACAAGTGCCATATCCGTGTTGGACACACCGACACTTTGGTGACACGTATGGGACATATCACATGGCATGTCCCCTTATTTAATTAATTTTTTTTCAGGAAACACGCCAAGGGCGGGGACACTTAGTGCTTTTGATGAATGTTAAATGTTTATTATTTTTTTCTTAGATTTAAATACTTAATAAATAATCCATAATATATATATATATATAAACTGTAAATGTTATTTTAAAAGTGTTTTTAAAAAAAAAAAATAGAATTAGAGTTAATTTTTGTTAATATTGATTGTTTGTAGGTGTAATATTAATCTAGATAGCAAATAAAAATATATGAAAACATATTTTATTGTCATGTCTCCGTCGTGTCTATGTCCCCATTTTTTTAAAATTGCCGTGTCCCATGTCCCGTGTCCACATCTGTATCCGTGTTCGTGCCCATGTCTGCATCTGTATCTGTGTCTGTGCTTCTTAGATTTTAACTTTCCATCTCTTTCCACTATTAAGACATATTCGGAGTGGTGGTCTTGACTTTATGGGGGCTATTTCTCTAACAGAGACAAGTCTGTCCCAAGGGGTAAACACCTTACTTCACCAAATCAACAGATAGCTAAGGCTAATCTCAAAGCCAAGAAACTGATTTGAGGATGCGTTAGTGGGATCCCTGTTGAAGTAGTGGATGATGAAAAAAGCAATGATGACCACAATTGGAATCACCTTGGGAAAAAGTCTAGTACTAGCACTGTTGGAGGGAGCATTGTTATATTTGATGATGTGGATTCCTTCTTGCCATGTATTCTTAGCACTTCCCAACCTAACAACTAATGAAGCACTAGGAAGAACAAAGGTTGTTATTTGTCATTCTTGACAATTTAATTATCACTTCTATCGATATTTGTTCTTATGACAACCCTTTAACTCGGTTTGATAGTTGCCAAAGGATGACTTTGATTTAGAGTCTAGAGATGAAAATATGAATCATCTTGATGAGCTCTCTAACAATGAGGCAACAGTTCAAAGGCCATGAACCTTTGATTTGGTGATTGGACACAAGAGTAGTCCTCTGGTTAAATCACTCAAAAAAGAATAATATTAGGGATTATGAAAAAGAAATAATGAAATGCATCATGAATATTTTTCATCATTTGATTAGTGTGTGGTGTTTTATTGTATGTGTAATCCAAAGGAGGAGAATATTTCATGATCATCTTCATGATATTTTTTTCATGATCCCTAACATTACTCCTCAAATAAACCAAGCCCGGTCTCTACCCAATGCTCCCATGTTGAGTCAAGTCGTGCCTTTTGAGGCTTCTACCATTGATATTAGGAGCATGATTCTCAGTGCAAGCCATTCAGAAGCTTTGATACCTGACAGCCATATTAAGAGCTAGTTGAGAAAGTCAACCCCATGGGCAGGAAGGTTAAAACAGTCGATAAAATTGACTTTGGCAGTTGACGGAATAACTAAAACTCCCATTTAGAAAGCTCCATCATTAGGCCCGAGGCTCCAAAAACTTTATGCAGAGCTCTCAAAGCTTCACATTGACTATTCTCCATTACAAAGTCTTATTGAGAAAGACATGCAAAATGTTGCTAAGTATGTCTCTATGCAATCAGCCTTTGCTCAAGGGATGACTTCAAAGTTGCAGACTCAGTGTTAGTGTTGTCTATCAGTGCATTACCCATGCTCTACCCTTTTTTTCTTTTTGATAAATACCCATACTCTAGATGATCAGTCACAGCAACTTGAGGCTTCAATTAATGTTGTTGATGGTGAGGTAGTTCAAAGGCGAATTGTCATTTCCACTTTGAGAGACGAACAAGCTACCATAGAGGCAATTGAGGTGATAAAGAGTGAAGATATCAAAGTCGCCAACAAGTTAGAGAAGTTTCTGAAAGCCAATTAAGGTGAGATCTAGAGTTTAACATGGTTGCCATGATTCTTTTCTCTTTTTTAATGTTTTTTTTCAACTTCAATGTAACTTGCCTTTTTTTCTAATTATGCGAAAGCAGAGTAAAAGCTTCATTAAACAAAGGTTCTTTTATTGATTTATTAGTCATTCACAGTCTTGGAAGAGATTGGCAACCTCTTCTTGCACATATATCAAGCTTTGGGGACAATTGGCAACTTAACACATCTTAGTGATTGAATGATTTCTCTTTTCTTTTGGTTGACTGAACATGAAATAGACTCCCCAACTACCTACATACCCTTGGAAGAGATCAAGGTTTTTTTGGTTGATTGGTCTTGAGATATACTCCTAAGCTACCTATGTATCCTTGGAAAAGATCAAGTCAAAACGTAGTTCATACAAATACATCTTCTTCTTTTTTTTGTTCTTTTTATTATTAGATTACGTCATTCGCGGTTTTAGCCCATGTCATGTGGGCTTGAAGCATCATGCAATTTAAGCTCAAGCTGTACACACAAATTGCATGTCCTTCAATAAATACAAGAAAAATATGCACGAAATTCAATTTTATTAATTTTCAGAATATAGATAGGTACAATCCTCTGTGGTTTACACCAGATTATTAATTTTCGTCATCCACTACTTCACCAGGTAGTTCACTAATGCCTCCTCAAATCACTTTCTTGGCTTGAGATTAGAGCATTGCTCAGCAATTACACACTTTTTAGTGTTAGTGAAGTAGGGCGTTTACCCCTTGGGATAGATTTCTCTCTGTTAGAGAAACAGTTCACATAAAACCGAGACCACCACTCTAAATATGCCTTAGTTCAGTAGTAGAAAGAGATGGAAAGTTAAAATGTTCTAGCAACCTCAACACAAAATGAGTCCCATATCCACTCGACTATAGCTCAATAGGCACCTCAATGGTCAAACTAAAGACCTATTGTCGATGGTGGTTGTAGAAGTGTCTAAAATAACCAGTCCAATATCTAGTCAACTAGTTCAATAGGGGCATTCCTCCACCATGGTCAATTTAATCACCTACGGTCGAAGCTGATTGTGGAAGTGTTTAGATAGTCTATAATCTAGGCGCCTAGCTCAAAGGAGGCATTCCCCCACAATGGTCAAAGGTGGTGGTGGAAATGTTTGAATATAACTAGTCCAATATCCAGGTGACTAGTCCCATTTCCCACCCACCCCCCCCCCCCAAAAAAAAAGAAGAAAAAAAAAAAAGGTCAAACAAATCATCTAAGATCGAGGGTGGTGGTGGAAGTGTCTAAATAACGAGTTCAACTTGAGGTGACTAGCTCACTAGGCTCATTCCCTCACAAGGGTTAAACTAATCACCTACGGTCGAGGGTGATAGTGAAAGTATGTAAATAACCAGTCCAATATCCAAGCTTTCTAGGCACATTCCCCTCCATGGTCAAACTGGCCTCATAAGGTCTAGGTTAATTGATAAAGAAAGACCATAAAATAAAATAAATCTACTCTTTGATGAATGTAAGCAAATAAAATGTCATCCCCAAAGAATGTGTACCTAAGTGGTTGGGAAGCACCAGGTAGCAGGATGGGAAGGAATCTCTTCGATATGGCAATAAAAGTCATGTTGGGAAAATAGTCCCACAGTCAAAGGAACCAAGATTCCATATTAACTTAAATCAAAAAGCCCCAGCACCCCTCAGCCAAGCCTTTGTCCCAAGGCTAGTTGATGCAGTTGATATACTATGAAGTGATTAGTCTCCCAATTGTGTACCCATGTGCCATCTGAATAAAAAACAAAGTGTTATTCATTCCTCAGACTCAGAAATCCAGCCTATTTCTGAATCTGGACAAGGCGTATAACCAGCATCTTTCATCTTTATTGCCAATTCTTCCAATGTTTGATATATTTCATCACATTGGGGGTGCTTTTGATCTCTAGACACAAAACAGTTCACAAAACCAGCAATATCAATCCAACTGCAGCCAACATCCTTTGTCAAACCCTTTTCTCGCATCCCTTTCCTCACTTTGTTAACATACTCCCAATTCCCTTCCTCAGCATATATATTTGACAGCAAAACATGATAACCTGACATCCTATTTCCTCTCTCCATTTGAAGCAACTTACTGGCAACAACTTTTCCCAGTTCAAATTCTCCATGAATTCTGCAAGCCGCAAGAAGGGATCCCCAAATTCCCAAGTTATTACCATCTTCACCCAATTGTTTGACAAACTCATAAGCTGCGTCCACCCTCCCAACTCTCCCTAACATGTCTACAACACAACAGTAGTGCTCATGTGAGGGCCGAATTCCATATTGTGTCTCCATTGACTCAAACATTTGAAGACCCTCATCAACCAACCCAGCATAACTGCAAGCAGACAAGACAGCAACAATGGTAATGGCATCAGGTTTAATTCCAGATTCCCACATTGAGTGGAATAGCGAGAGAGCTTTCTCAACAAACCCATGTTGACCATAACCCAATATCATGTTGGTGTATGTAACTGAATTTTTTTCAGGGGACGCGAAAAACACATTCTCAGCATAAGTGATTGCACCCAATTTTGAGTACATGTCTACCAGAGCAGATCCCACAAAAACATTCTGGCCCAAGCAGTTGCGAATGGCAAAGCCATGGAGTTGCTTGCCTAAAGCCATACTTCCCACCGGATGGCAGGCAGGGAGAATTGATGCTAAGGTTACAGCATTAGGTGTTACATTTTGCTCGAGCATCTGCCTAAAGTTGGTGAAAGCCTGCTCAATTAGTCCATTTTGTGTATTCCCAGCAATCATGGCATTCCACGTGGCTTGATCTCTACCATACGTGCAATACTTTTCAAACAGTCCTTGTGCAGCTTCAATCAGACCAGATTTAGCATACATATCTATGAGATAGCTTTCCATTCCTTCAAATTGAATGTCATGCCTAAGAATATAGGCATGGGTTTGTTTCCCAATTTCTGGGTTCCTGAGATTTGATGCTGCTGAAAGAAGAGCAGTTACAGTTACAGAATCAATAATGAACCCTTGCTTCTGCATCTCATACACAAGCATCAAACCTTCATCATCAAACCCATTCTGCACAAAAGCAGAAACCATGGTATTCCAAGAAACAGCATCTCTTTCACACATTCTACTAAAGATTTCGAAGGACATCTCAACCAAATTGCACCTTGAATACATCACAATCATTGCATTTAGTATGATGATACATAACACTGATGAATTCTTAATTAAATATGCATGTAGCTGTTGAGCAAAATCTAATCGCTGCAACTGTGAAGCTGCAGTTAGAGCTGAGAGAAAAGTCACGTCATCAAGAACAGTATGTTCTAGCTCCAAAGCTTTAAGGAAAAGATAGAGTGCTTCAACTGGACAATTGTTCTGAACATATCCACCAATCATAGTGTTCCAAACCTCTGTATTTCTCTCCAAACATTGGTCGAATACCTTTCTAGCAAAATCAAGACAACCAAGCTCAGAATACATGAAAATTGCAGAACTCAATGCAAAAGGGTCATTAACAAACTCACTTCCCAATTTAAGAAGCAAACCATAAAACACATTAGCTCTATTAACACTCCTCATCCTCGAAACAGCCGGGAAGACATTGACAAAACTTACAACAGTCAGTTTTGAACCCATTTTCATCATCAACCAAAAATGTCTAACTGCTTCTTCAAATCTCTTCGTTTTTACGTGCCAAGAAATCATAGTATTCCAAGCAATTACATCTCGCTTACGCATTGTATTAAACACTCTACACACCAAATCGTGTTTCAAAATATCCGAATCTACAGAAGCCATTTCATCATCCGTTGAACTCAAACAAACAGAGTACATATTCAAGAGCGAATTGCATACAATTCTACTGGGACATGAATGAGAACGAAGAACATGGCAGTGCACAGCTTTACCTATCTTAAGCTGGCGAGTCTCAGCACAAGCTTTGAGAACGGCAGAGTAAGTATAGAAATCACATTTGGTATCTGGGTTTGCCCTCATTCGGAGATAGAACAACAGGGCTTCATCGGGCATACCATTGCAGACAAACCCAATAATAATTGTGTTCCAGAGAACGGTTTTTGGTTGAGGAATTGAGTCGAACAGTTGGCGGGCGAGGTGGGGTTGGCCGTTTTGGCACAATTGGCTGAGACGGAATCGAATGGTTTTGGGTTGGGTTGGTGGGTTGAGGGAGGTTTGGTGATTTGAATGGTCTTCGAGAGACCATTGGTGAATGTGTGAGGTTGAGTTTGGTAGTAGTGAGAGGTTTGATGAGGATGAAGGAGGGTTGAGATGGTGAACATGGATGTGACTGTGGGTGATAGAGGTTGTTGATGAGAGTGGTAGAGGCAGAGCTGAGGATGTCATGGTTAAGCGCATTTGGGAGGTGACCTTGTGTGTTGTTGAGTCAGATGAGTGGTGGTTCGGATATTTTAAAAATTCTACAAATATATATATATATATATATAAATATATGTGTGGGTAGAAATCACTATAACATGAGTAAAAGAGTTGAATGAAAATGAAAATGAAAAGAAAATTTGTAATTTCAGATAAAAATTCTACGCAATTATTAGTGGGGTATATGGATCAAGTTGATCGGTGGTGGTTTCTTTATCTGCTATTCATTCAATCTAAGGTGGATTGAGAAAAATTAATTTGCATACATTCAGTTAATTAACAGATGTGGATTATGCTAATTGTACAAGTTAATGAATAGATACGAATTGATTTGACGGTTTGAGCTACACTGTTGTAAGCTATTTTCGAATTATTTTTCAATAATTTTTTACTCTAATTTTTTATTTTCCATTTTTTATAACAATAAATAAAGGTCCAACTTTTATACTTCATAAATAATAAATATAATTATTAAATAAAATATCTTTTTCTAACATATGCAGCATAAAAGCATAATATCATTTTCTTAGATGTGTTGACAGATTGAATTAAATCAGATAGCATTCCATCTATCATCCGTCCAAACTTAGGTGAAAAAATGCATTCGCATTCTTCACTCATGCCATTGAAATGTCCATTTTATGATAGATTTGTTCGGATCATTTAGTTTTCGCGGGTCAGTGAATGCTTTCCGAGGCCTAATATTTATATAGTGGTACATAGTGGTAATTTTAACGGAAAAAAATATGTTATATAATTTTAAGAAGTATTATTGGATTTTGAAATAGGAATGTAAATTTTAAATTAACAGTATGTTTGGATTGAGGAGTTTGATGAAAAAAGAAAATAAATAGAGAGAATGAGATTTCTTATCACTTATTTGAATGATTAATGAGGTAAGTAATGGTGAGAAATAAATAGAAAATGGTGAGAATGCCAAATCACACTAAACTTCAGTTTTGTTTCTCACAGAAAGTGATAAAAATATGGTGAGAACTCAAAATTACTCTTTTAAGCATAGTTCATCAAATCAGAAAGGTAAAAATCACAATTACTCATTTTATTTTTTTTCACCTAGTTAAGAAACTCTTATTGTTTCTTTTATTTTCTCATCTCTCAATCCAAACAAAGTAAAAAACAAGATCATTACACTTACCATTAAATAATGTAATAGAGCGTCTTTACTATAAATATGTAATGGAGAGAATCACAATCTTATATAGCTAATAGTACCCACCAATTTTTTTCCCCAACTATACATGTTAAAATTTATGTTAACAATTATTTTAATACCAATTAGACTTTTCATCTCACATGTGTTATGTTTGATTTTCCAATTAGGTTGAGTATGATAAAGAATAGGAGGAAATTTAGTAATATAATTATTAATAATATATATACTATCTATACTATTATATAAAGTTGGATTTGGTGTCTTGAAATCTTTATATCTTTTTATACCATATGACATGTGAATTTCTCTAATTAAATATATCTATATATTAAGAAAAATGGTTTTTTAAAATCCAAGGCTTGTGGAAGCTCCAATATGTCAATCTTAATTTCCTGATTTTTTAATATTTTTTTTTAAAAAAATTGACTTGGTAATTGGTGATTGGTTCAAAGATTGTAATAATTACACTATTGATTACAATAAACACTTAATTAATAATAATTACACTTATTAAATGAATAACGCAATAAATGAAATCCTAATTTCCTTACTTTTTGCATCCCCAAGAGACCCATGTAATTATTGTGTAAATGCCTCTTAAATAAATAAATAAACACTTATTAAATTCTTTCAAACTCCTCAGTCAAACCCCATGTATTTAATTTATATATTATGTAATTATTGTGTAAATGCCTCTTAAATAAATAAATAAACACTTATTAAATTATTTCAAACTCCTCGGTCAAACCCCATATATTTAATTTATATATTAAAAAATCCTAATTTCCTGATTTTGTAATATTTTTTTTAAAAAAAATTGACTTGGTGATTGGTGATTGGTTCAGAGATTGTAATAATTACACTATTGATTATAATAAACACTTAATTTATAATAATTACACTTATTAAATGAATAACGCAATAAATGAAATCCTAATTTCCTTACTTTTTGCATCCCCAAGAGACCCATGTAATTATTGTGTAAATGCCTCTTAAATAAATAAATAAACACTTATTAAATTCTTTCAAAGGAATTAGGAGAGGAAGAAGGATTCTTCAAGGAAGAAGAAGAGAATTGAGGCTAAGGTAAAGTTAATTTCCCTTTCTTGCTTAAGCTTTAAGCCCTTCTTGCTTATTGTTTTAAGCTTAGATTATAACTAATAAAAGTTCTGATTTTGTGTGCTTTAGATCTTTGTGCCGTTTTGTGCATCGCTCTGTTTTGTGCAGTTTATCAATCGCGCCGTTTTGCACATCGCACGGTTTTGCGCAGTTTATCACTCGCGCCACCAAACCCCATGTATTTAATTTATATATTAAAAAAAATGAAAACAAATATAAATATCTATAATTATCCCGTGCATAGCACGGGTGATAGGCTAGTATATATATATATAGGGAAAGATTATGGTACACACCTCTCAAAAGAATGTGTACTATATGCACCTTATAACTACAGAAAAAAATGACATAGTTTCATACTTTTGAAATCATAACGAAAAAAAAAATAAAATAAAAAAAGAAGTCATTACCAAATACAAAAAAATCCTAACAAAAATATCAAAATAATGTCATAACTAAAGAAGAAAATTGATTATAACAAAAAGAAAATAGCATAATTAAAGATACATATAGTATGGAGATGTGCATATTCGAATTCTCCTAATATATATAACAAAGTACACTAGACTCGAAATCAAGACTCTGGATTTAAAAGTTAAGGATCTTATCACTTGAGTAAGATACATATTGTAATATTAATTTCTTCATAATTTGTTTTTATTTTTACTTATTTAAATTACTTATGTATCGCATGTACCAACCACTAGTAATTATTAATATAGTGGAATCATGCTGAAGATGTCACATAAACTACGCGTACTTATGCACTAATATGGTAATAAATTTTTTTAATGAAAAAGTATGAGACTTAGTACTTTTAATGGTAAGTCATCCATTAAAATATATCTGAGTACAAGATAGATCCTAAAAAAGATAAAGAAGATCTCACGCAAAGAATATATCAGTCTCCATATAGGGAGAAAAACAAATCTCCACACAAGGAGTAAAAAACCTATTAAGGAACCTTTATATAAAGAGACATTATTGCCACAAATACATTGTTGAAAATTTTAAAAGTGAGCGAAATTGAATTCCATTTGAATTAAAGGGTGTAATCCTTCATGATGTCTATTCATATGAAAAAGTGTGAACCCAAGAGACATGACCATTCTAAAAGTCATAAGTACTTCTATAAATGTCATCACATCCCATGGCATTCATGAATAAGTTAAGGTTTGTTTTAGGATTTATACATTATGTCTAATCAAGTATATAAAAGAGAATGCATAGCACAAATTGGTTCGCTGTACATACAAAAAGTTGTGCAATTTCTGTGTGGAGTGATCGTTATATCTTGAGGTAGGACGTCTATTAATTGCAAGCACCAGAGGCAGGTTGAAATTATGTCTTAAAGGCACAATGTTCAAACACTGGTCTCGGTCACAATCTGTATTAAATTTATAGAATTTTTGTAAGAAATTTCTTGTGTTTTATTTTATCATTTATTTGCATTAAATTCATTTTTTGAAAATATTTTCTACAATTTAAAGACAGAATTCTTTTATCTATAGTGATACAAATTAATTATTTTTGGTTAAATTAACTTTTTTGCAAATTTTGTTTCCTACTTTTGGTAAAACTCCAGTATTGTTACTTCATCTTTTCTTTGGTAATAGAATTAATAAATATGGTTGGTAATTTTTTATTCGAAATTGTGTTTAAGTATAATTCTATTGCATATTTATATTTTCCAATATACTAGTGTATTGTTCTAGATAACAGTTCTAGATTAAATTTGTTGCATTGTTGTTTTCCTTTGCAACGGTTCACCATTGTTGCATCAAATATGTGCAAAATAATGAATTGATAGATATTTTCTTTTGCAGTATTTGCCTTTTGGATCTTTTTGTACCATTATGTTGTGTAAAATTTGAAAAAGGATTTGAAAAGAGAAAATGAAAAGATTGATAAAATATGAATAAAATATACCTACATTTAACTTAATTTCACACACTTTTTTCTTTTCACTTCTAAATTTCTTCGCAAATCTCTCAATCAAACATAGTATAAATGTATATGATTCGTCAATTTAGTTTTGTGGATCCATACATATTGTTAGTGTACTGTGTTTGCTTTTGGATTTTGGAAATAAAATTTGAAATTATCTGTTATATATTTTAATGTGTTTTGTATTATATTTTTGTATGAGAAAGAGATTCAATCCTCTTCAATTCATATAAAATTCTTTATTTTTGTGCTATAATCATTTTTTTATAGTTCATCAAGTTTTCGTTGTGTTTTCGAAAACATCATTTACTGTAAAAAAAATTTCTACAGCACTTGTTTGCATTTATAGATATTAAATTCTTATATATGTTAACAAAAATGATACATCTCTTTAATTTGGAAGCTCTAAAATATGGATCTCTCTAACTTTGTGTATACGAAGTGCTCATTATCATTTTTATGATCATTGTATTAGAGTTGGCTTGCTTATGATAATTATAACTTTTTAATTATGATTTAGGGAGAAATACAAAATCTTGATTTTGATGCTCGTTAACGGATATTTGGTCTCTATTTTCTGACTTTAATCAATCAGGATGGATTTGCCTTCTGTTATTTTTTGAATATGAGATCTTTAATTGTTTTAAGTCAGACTAATTAATTTATATTGATTTGATTAAATTAAGACATGTTTTTTTTTTTTTTTTTTCCTCTACTTTTTTAAATTTAAAACCAAATGTATGGTATGATGCCTGATGCATTATATAAATGTATAGATATCATTTACATGCATGTATTAATTTTAATATTTCTAATTAATTTGGAATGAACTTTTATGATATCATATTGTCATGAAATTTTTATGAAAAATTGTGTAATATGTGTTTTTTTTAATTGATTTAATTAAAGTGCTATGTTTGGAAATTAAATAGAGTTTTATTTATGAAATTTTTAATTAATTTGTGATTGTGATGATATATCAATTGATTTCTTTTAGAGTATTATGTGGAAAAGTATATTTTATGTGTAAATAATTTTTCATTTGATTGTGGTAATTGTACTCTTGCAACATCAAAACAATCTTTAACACCGGAGAAATTTAAACATGATGATTTAAATAGCGGTATCTTCCATTTAATTGGAAGTAGATGTTGTACAAATTGTGTGATTAAATACAAATAAATTCATAAACAATTTGTAGAACATGAAACATGCTGAAAATTACAATACATCATAAGATAAAATAGCAAATGAAAGCAAACCAAAGCCTGTACTAAACAATGTCCTTAAAATAGATTTGCCGCCTCACCGATTGGGTGCTGGAGGTTATTTGACGTCTGTCTCCCAAGATACAACGGTTGGACCAGCTATGCAATGCACCGACTAAATAACTTCAGCGAACAGAATTTGCAGTATTCTCTCACAGGAAGAATAAAATAAATTGGAAAACTTAGGAAGACAAGAATAACAACAATTTATGGTATAAAATGCTGAATGAGAGGGCCTCATTTTATACACATGGAGGGAGAGAGGAAGAGACTCCCTTGCAACAAATACAAGAATTAATTCTGCGAAATTGATGGGTTTAATTCCATCCTTAATAGAGGAAACTAGGTTTTGTGGACATATTCCTGCAGCCCACACATTTGACTTGGCCCAAAAAGATTAAGATGGGTGGGCCAAGCCCAACCCCCACACTCAATCCAAGCCTAAGCCCAAGCCCAAAATCCACGACTCAGCCTTGTCCGGTGCGGAAGGACAAGCGGCGGGCGCGCGCGCGTGTGGCAATTTTTGCATAACTAACTTGGACCATAGTCTAAGCCCAAGTCCATCCTTGAAGCATCTATAACTCTTTCCTTCGAAAAATTTGTATAGCGACCCCGGTATTCCCTTTACTGTTCAGTTGTACTCCGGACTCGGTTCCGTGGAGTTGGTAGTTGTGCCTATCTTGTTGTCGTCCTTTAATTCCATTTGTGTGAGTTTTGGGATGTTTTGGACAAGAGTGTTACAGGTTGGTTGAGCCTGAGTCTCAAATCTAGTTGCCCAGGTTTTTGGTGTTACGCTCGAGCGGGTTGTTCTGCTTCGGCGGGGTTTGTTTTAGCGATCGCCGGCGGAACTTATTGCGCTCGAGCGGGATTTACACACTCTCAGTATTTTGTTTCCTACAAAACTTCTGCAGATGTGATTTCTACGCCGGCGGATTTCGCGCTTCATTTGAGTTGCTTCAGCGGAAGCTTGTTGGCGCTTCAGCGGAATCGGTTTTCACGCTCGAGCGGATGTACTTTATTCTTGTGTCTTGGCGCTCGAGCGGGTATTCTTACGCTCGAATGACCCAGATTTTTGTTCTTGGCCTTTCGGCGTTGTGTTTTCGCCGGCGGAATGTAAATATATCGATCGGCAGTTAGGCTTTTAAAAATCACTTTTTACATACACACTCTCTCTCATACTTTTCAAAAACACCATTTGAGAGCTTCTCTCTCTACATTCTTCACTTCTCTCTAAGTGTTGATCTAGCTAGAGTGTTTTCCAAACCTTTGGCCTTTACAAAAAGGTTGTTGATCATCGTGGGCTATCCGTTGATCTAAGAATCTCAGGGTTTGGGGCATCTTCATTTTCATCATCTCCTTCATTGGGTTTCATCTTTTGAGGTAGAGATTTCTACTCACTACTATGGGTTTTGACATGGATTTTGGGCATTTTGTTAAATGGTTGATTTTGGGAGTTAGGGTTTAAAAAGGTTGAAAAGGGGTTTTGTTATTTTGATTCTAAAAATGTGTATTTTGGATTTCAAGATAATAATATTGTTGTTGGTTGTTGATATATAGACCATTGGGTCAATATTTGGAAATGGGGTAGAAAACCCTAATTTGTTGTATAAATTAATTGGTATAATTAATTTGGGCTAAATGTGGTTATATGGAATTGAGTTGGAAACAATGAAATTGGCTCATTATATGGTAGAATGGTGGAGTTGGATTTATTAATCGCTTCCTTATTAAAATATTGATATTTTATCTGTTGGAGCTTTTATTACCTGTTTAGAAATAATTGCTTGGGCTACCGGTGGAGGGTAGTTTTGATTGTTGTAGACAATGCATCATGATTAGGCAAACTAAAACTAATCAATTGGACGTGTCATAGAGTATGACGGTTGATAGAATACATTAACGATATGTATTGATTGATTGTATATATGACTTATATGTATATACATTGTGTGTGTGGGAGGAGGAGATAGGGGATGTACTCCACGGTTTAGGAGAAAATAGGGGATGGACCTCTAAACCAGCTATTGATGGGGAGGAGATAGGGGATGGACTCCACTGATACAGCTTATATGCTTGTCAGTTAATGTGTGGATATAGCTAATATGCTTATCTAAGGAAGTGTTGATACAACTCATATGTTTATCATTAGAAGGGTTGATATAGCTAATATGCTTATCTGTTGAGATGTTGACATAGCTATTATGTTTATCTATTGTAAATTGGAAAAAAACGTTTAATATGAGTTACTGTCTCATATAAGTGGTTGGCCAGATTCTGAGCCGTTGATGTAAATTGTGAAGTTGATAAGAAATGGGTTATGAATTGATTCATGAGAATTGAGCATTTATCAATTGCTAATGTCTTAGTCATTACTCATACTGTGTTTAGCATATCTCTACTGGGCGTTGGCTCACCCTATATGGGACATCATTTTTCAAGTACTGGTAGCATGCTACCTCCAAGGACATAGCTTGGATGATGAGGATAAGAGTTGAAGACTCTTTTGTTTATTTTGTTTGTATTACATGTATATCAAGCCAAGGGCTTCTTTTGTATAGAGTTAGTACTCTTTTTGCGTGTAACCAAGTGTTAACTTGGAAAACTAGCTGTGAAGCCAAGTGCTTTTGTTGTTAACATGTAATACTTTTGTAAGAATTACCCCGATGAATAGAAATAGTTGATTTCTCTTGTATCAATTCATGTCTTTAGTGATGGGTTTTATGTAGTATTTTGAGGGCGTTACAACTTGGTATCAGAGCGTACCGGGTTCGAATACTTTGGGTACGTGGGAAGTGATTAGTATCACAATGGGTTGTCTCGCTTGTTAGAGACTTAAGTATAATGTAATGTGTTTATGTGATAGCATGTTTACGTGACTATTTGGGTATGGGATTTGATTTCTGGGATATCGATTGGATCCTTGGGTTTCTGTGAGTCTTGTTGGAAAAGCACTTGATCAATGCTGTTTCTAACCGGAACTCTAGTAACGTCTCGGGACTATCATTATCCGGAAATGAAATTCGTAAGTGCTTATGTGTTTATGTGCTTACGTGGAGTGAATTACAGTTGTCCATGCATTAGGACGTGGGTGTTTAGTTTCAGTACATTTATGAATGTGCTAACGTCTTTGTTACCTTTAATAGGATGTTAGGACGAGGTGGTAGGCGTGGTAGGCCTAGGAGGCAGGAGGCGCCTTTACCGGATGACGTTCCAGAAATGCAGGAGGGAGTTGGTCAGGCCAATGTGGCCGAGCCAGTGGGTCAACAGGCTATGGGTGCCTTGGCCAGGGAGATAGCAAGAGCTTTGGGTATTCTCATAGCTGAAAATCAGGTTGCAGAGGCAGGACATTCTTTCTTAAAGAGGGAGTTCTTCCGGTCTAATCGGGATGAATTTGTTGGGGACCCGAAAGAGCCACTTAAGGCTGACGAGTAGTTGGAACAGATGGAGAAGACATTCGAGATGCTTGGCATCGAGGATGGGACTCTAAAGGTGACCTTGGCATCCTTCCAGCTGAAGGGAGATGCGGGTCAATGGTGGAAGTATGAGAAGGCCCGTGTGGGTGGTACATGGGGGGCTTTTGTAGAGGCTTTCCACGGGAGGTTTTTATCTGCAACTGCTAGGGAGAAGCTAAGGGATCAGTTTAGCCGGCTTAAGCAACAGGGTTTGTCAGTGGCCGAATTTGAGGCTACTTTTACTAGTTTGTCCAGGTTTGCACCTGAACTAGTGGTGTCCGAGGAACGCCGTTGCTACGAGTTTGAGCAGAAGTTGAGGCGGGGTCTCAAGTTGAGAGTTGGTGGGTCTTACATCCGAGAGTATAGACATCTGGTGGATGCGGCTGCTCATATGGAAATTATGATGCAGGAGGAGGATGATAAGAAGCAGCAAGGTTCCAAGAGGAGCCAAGAGGGCCAGGGCGATGGCAAGAGACAGAGGGGTTTTAACCCTCAGCAGTCTCAGGGTGGTTTGGCTAGATCGACTTTTCCGGTACCGAGTGCAGGCTCGGGGAGAGGTAGTCAAGGAGGCTTGACTTGTTTTGCATGTGGCCAGCTGGGTCACAAGTCTGCGGTTTGCTTGCATGAAGGGGGTCAACGAGTCGCTTCTTCTTGGCCGGACCTCGGGGGCGAGTCGAGGCGAGGGCCAGCCTTTGTCTTGTTATCAGTGTGGACAGCCTGGGCACCTGAAGAGGTTTTGCCCACAGTTAAGTGCCACTTCGGGAGCGTCTGCTTCTAGACAGACGCAGAGTTATCAGCCAGCTCAGTCTGTGCAGGCCTCGAGGGCCAATCCGGGAGCTTCGTCATCCCAATCTATGCATCAGTCGTATGCTCCTAGAGGTGAGCAAGTGGATCAGGGGCCTACAGGGCGCGTGTATGCTGTTACCGCGCAGGACCTAGTACCGACTCCATCAGTAGTGAGAGGTACCTTTTTATTTTGCAACTCGGTTGCTAGTGTATTGATTGATACGGGTGCGTCTCATTCTTTTGTATCTGCTGCATTTGCATCTGTGTTGGAGTTGGAGTTAGCACTATTAGCGTGTCATATTTGTGTTGTGTCGCCTATAAGGGGTGAGTTGATTTTGAAACACGGATGTAGGGGTTGTGATATAGAGGTTGACGATCATAGGCTTCCGTTTCCTTTCGTAGTTATGCCCATGAAGGGCTTTGATGTTATTTTGGGTATGGACTGGTTATCGTCATACCGGGCAGTTATTGATTGCTATCGCCAGAGGGTCACTTGTTGTACCGTGAGCGGGGAGTGTTTCCATTTCTTGGGGGACCGGGTTGGTAGCGTTTTGCCACCAGGGTATGATCCGCGAGGGCGGAGTGAGCTTAGTGGTCTACTTGCTAACTTCTTGAGTGGTGAGTGTGATGAGACCCAGATTGTATTGCCAAGGGTGGTTTGTGAGTATTCCGATGTTTTCCCCGAGGATCTCGTTAGTTTGCCACCTCATCGAGAGATTGAGTTCACTATAGATCTAGTGCCCGGCACGGCGCCGATTTCTATGGCGCCTTATCGTTTTGCCCCAGCCGAGTTGAGTGAGTTGAAAGTTCAGCTCCAGGAATTACTGGATAAGGGCTTCATACGCCCTAGTGTTTCGCCGTGGGGAGCACCGGCCCTCTTTGCTAAAAAGAAATATGGTGCCTTGAGATTGTGTATTGATTACCGGAAGTTGAATCGGGCTACGGTCAAGAATAAGTACCCTATGCCTCATATAGATGATCTGTTCGACCAGTTGAAGGGTTCCCGTTGTTTCTCTAAGATAGACTTGAGATCGGGTTACCACCAGTTGAGGTCGAGGAGGAGGATATTCGAAGACGGCATTAAATGCAGCGGTATGGCCATTACGAGTTTCTGGTGATGCCATTTGGGCTTACCAATGCATCGGCAGTCTTTATGGACTTGATGAACCGGATCTTCCAGGAATTCTTGGATCGCTTTGTGGTCGTCTTCGTAGACGACATCCTGATTTATTCACCCTCAGAGGAGGAGCACGAGGCACACTTGAGAGTAGTGCTTGAGCTGCTTAGAGCTCATAGGCTATACGCCAAGTTTGGGAAATGTGAGTTCTGGCTAGGAGAAGTCAAGTTTTTAGGCCATGTGGTATCCAGGGAAGGGGTGTCTGTTGATACATCTAAGACTGAGGCAGTGCAAGATTAGGCACAGCCTAAGAGTGTGTTTGAGATCCGCAGTTTTCTGGGATTAGCTGGGTATTATCGCCGGTTTGTGAAAGATTTCTCCAGGTTAGCTTCACCATTGACTAAACTGACTCGGAAGGGAGTCAAATTCGTATGGAGTGAGACTTGTGAAAAGTCGTTCCAAGAGCTGAAACTTAGATTGACCACCGCTCCGGTTTTGATTATTCCGGAGAGAGGGTTGGGTTATGCAGTTTATTGTGATGCCTCACGAGAGGGTTTGGGTTGTGTGTTGATGCAAGAGGGGAAAGTGGTAGCTTATGGCTCACGTCAATTGAAAATTCACGAGAAAAATTACCCTACACATGACCTAGAGTTAGCAGCAGTGATATTTGCCTTGAAAATCTGGAGGCACTACCTTTATGGTGAGAGATTTGAGGTGTTCTCGGATCATAAGAGTCTGAAATATCTGTTTACACAGAAAGACTTGAACTTGAGGCAGAGGAGGTGGATGGAATTCATTGAGGATTACGACTTCGAGTTGCATTATCATCCGGGAAAGGCCAACGTTGTGGCCGATGCCCTTAGTAGAAAATCCATAGGTGATGTAGCTTGCATAGCCATCCGGGAGTGGAAAATATTGGGGGCACTTGGTGAGTTCGATTTGCGTCTGAGCGAAACTGTTGAGGCTGCGGCCTTGTTTTCTGTTGTTGCGCAGCCTACACTTGTGACTCGAGTGTTAGAGGCACAGAGGGGTGACCTTGAGGTAGAGTCCCTCCAAGAGAAGATCTCCAGTGGGAAAGTTGAGAAGGGTTCGACGGTGTATCCCGACCTGAGTGTGAGATACCAAGACCGTTTGTTTGTGCCGGAGTCTTGTCGAGAGGAAATACTCCGAGAGTTCCATCATTCGCACCTTACGGTGCATCCGGGGGGTACTGAGATGTATCGGGATTTGGGTCGCCAGTTTTGGTGGCGGGGTATGAAGAAAGATGTGGCAGTTTTCGTGTCTAAGTGCCTTACTTGTCAGCAAGGGAAGGCCGAGCATCAGAGGCCAGCGGGTTTGTTGCAACCCTTGCCTATTGCCGAGTGGACGTGGGAGCATGTCACAATGGACTTCGTTGTAGGTCTTCCGAGGACTCAGCAGGGTAGTGATGCAATTTGGGTGGTTGTGAACCGGTTGACTAAGTCGGCGCACTTCATTCCTATGCGCGTGAGAGATTCGGTAGATCATCTTGCCGACTTATATATTCGGGACATAGTGAGGTTACACGGGGTCCCAGTGACAATCGTCTCAGATAGAGATCCTCGTTTTACTGCTAGGTTGTGGCAGAGTTTGCAGAGTGCCTTGGGCACTAAGTTGACCTTTAGTACAGCTTATCATCCTCAGACTGACGGGCAGTCCAAGCGTACTATACAGATCCTTGAGGATATGCTTCGGGGTTGTGTCCTTGACTTTAATGAGACCTGGGAGAGGCACTTGCCCTTGGTGGAGTTTGCCTACAACAACAGTTTTCAGTCTAGCATCGGTATGGCACCGTTTGAGGCCTTGTATGGCCAACCTTGTAGATCTCCAGTTTATTGGGCCGAGGTGGGTGACGCACCTTTGTTGGGTCCGGAGTTGGTGAGAGAGACGACGGAGAAAGTTGAGATTATCTGTAGGAGGCTTGTTACAGCCCAGAGTCGTCAGAAATCCTATGCTGACCGTAGGAGGAGACCTTTGGTGTTTGAGGTAGGTGATCATGTTTTCTTGAAAATATCACCTAGGCGAGGTTTGATGAGGTTCGGAAGGAGTGAGAAGTTATCCCCTCGGTTCATCGGTCCCTTTGAGATCCTTGAGAGGATTGGGGAAGTTGCTTACCGTTTGGCTTTGCCACCGCAGTTGTCCGGAGTGCATAACGTGTTTCATATGAGTATGCTTCAGAAGTATGAGCCAGATCCGTCCCATGTGTTAGATTGGACCGACTTAGAGGTAGATGAGGATGCTTCTTATGAAGAGAGACAGGTTTGGGTCTTGGATAGACGGGATCAAGTCCTGCGTGGCAAGACCATCCCTTTAGTGAAGGTTTTGTGGAAACATCACGGAGTGGAGGAAGCCACTTGGGAACGTGAGTTGGAAGTCCGCGAGAAATATCCGGACTTGTTTGTTGATGTGTAAACATGTATTGAGATTTTGTAATTTTAATGAACTTTAAGAACATTATGTATGTGTCTTAAAATGTGAAACATTGTGAATGTTTTGGTTTATGGATATAGTGTGGAAACTTACCTTGGAATGGAAGTTGATTATAATGTTGCATATGTTGGCTATATTATAGAACTGGAGATGTATCATGAGTAGTGATTATGATATGAAATTGTGAACCATGTATGTTGAAAATAGAAGAGAAATGCATGTTAATGATGCACTTGTAATATATGTTGTTTTACATATTGTGAGATGCCTCTTGATAAGAGATGGAATGACCAGTAATGGGTCGAGTTGTTAAATGTTGTAATATAACATTGCTTAAAATGAAGAAAAACTTGTTTTCCAAAAACTTGTACTTAATCTCGGGGACGAAATTCTTTAAGGGGGGGAGGTTATAGCGACCCCGGTATTCCCTTATCTTGTTAGGTTGTACTCACCGGACTCCGTGGAGTTGGTAGTTGTGTCTATCTTGTTGTCGCCTTTTAATTCCATTTGTGTGAGTTTTGGGATGTTTTGGACAAGAGTGTTACAGGTTGGTTGAGCCTGAGTCTCAAATCTAGTTGCCCAGGTTTTTGGTGTTACGCTCGAGCGGGTTGTTCTGCGCTCGAGCGGGGTTTGGTTTTTGGCAGTCCGCTCGAGCGGAACTTATTGCGCTCGAGCGGGATTTACACACTCTCAGTATTTTGTTTCCTACAAAACTTCTGCAGATGTGATTTCTACGCTCGAGCGGATTTCTCGCTTCGGCTGTTGGCGCTCGAGCGGATAGTACATTGTTGGTGTAAGTTTTGGGAGGGGGAAATCTGTGCTCGAGCGGACTGGTTTTCGCGCTCGATCGGATGTACTTTATTCTTGTGTCTTGGCACTCGAGCGGGTATTCTTACGCTCAAGCGGACCCAGATTTTTGTTCTTGACGCTCGAGCGTTGTGTTTTCCGCTCAAGCGGGAATGTCGTATATCAGTCGGCAGTTAGGCTTTTAAAAATCACTTTTTACATACACACTCTCTCTCCTACTTTTCAAAAACACCATTTGAGAGCTTCTCTCTTTACATTCTTCACTTCTCTCTAAGTGTTAATCTAGCTAGAGTGTTTTCCAAACCTTTGGCCTTTACAAAAAGGTTGTTGATCATTGTGGGCTATCCGTTGATCTAAGAATCTCGGGGTTTGGGGCATCTTTATTTTCATCATCTCCTTCGTTGGGTTTCATCTTTTGAGGTAGGGATTTCTACTCACTACTATGGGTTTTGACATGGATTTTGGGCATTTTGTTAAATGGTTGATTTTGGGAGTTAGGGTTTAAAAAGTTTGAAAAGGGGTTTTGTTATTTTGATTCTAAAAATGTGTATTTTGGATTTCAAGATAATAATATTGTTGTTGGTTGTTGATATATAGACCATTGGGTCAATATTTGGAAATGGGGTAGAAAACCCTAATTTGTTGTATAAATTAATTGGTATAATTAATTTGGGCTAAATGTGGTTATATGGAATTGAGTTGGAAACAATGAAATTGGCTCATTATATGGTAGAATGGTGGAGTTGGATTTATTAATCGCTCCCTTATTAAAACATTGATATTTTATCTGTTGGAGCTTTTATTACCTGTTTAGAAATAATTGCTTGGGCTACCGGTGGAGGGTAGTTTTGATTGTTGTAGACAATGCATGATGATTAGGCAAACTAAAACTAATCAATTAGACGTGTCATAGAGTATGACGGTTGATAGAATACATTAACGATATGTATTGATTGATTGTATATATGACTTATATGTATATACATTGTGTGTGTGTGGAAGGAGATAGGGGATGTACTCCACGGTTTAGGGGAAGACAGGAGATGGACCTCTAAACCGGCTATTGATGGGGAGGAGATAGGGGATGGACTCCACTGATACAGCTTATATGCTTGTCAGTTAATGTGTGGATATAGCTAATATGCTTATCTAAGGAAGTGTTGATACAACTCATATGTTTATCATTGGAAGGGTTGATATAGCTAATATGCTTATCTGTTGAGATGTTGACATAGCTATTATGTTTATCTATTGTAAATTGGAAAAAAACGTTTAATATGAGTTACTGTCTCATATAAGTGGTTGGCCAGGTTCTGAGCCATTGATGTAAATTGTGAAGTTAATAAGAAATGGGTTATGAATTGATTTATGAGAATTGAACATTTATCAATTGCTAATGTCTTAGTCATTGCTCATACTGTGTTTAGCATATCTCTACTGGGCGTTGGCTCACCCTATATAGGACATCATTTTTCAAGGACTGGTAGCATGCTACCTCCAAGGACATAGCTTGGATGATGAGGATGAGAGTTGAAGACTCTTTTGTTTATTTTGTTTGTATTACATGTATATCAAGCCAAGGGCTTCTTTTGTATAGAGTTAGTACTCTTTTTGCGTGTAACCAAGTGTTAACTTGGAAAACTGTAAACCCGTAGGGCAAGTGCTTTTGTTGTTAACATGTAATACTTTTGTAAGAATTACCCCGATGAATAGAAATAGTTGATTTCTCTTGTATCAATTCATGTCTTTAGTGATGGGTTTTATGTATTATTTTGAGGGCATTACAATTTGGATGCCCCAAAGGGCTTACACCCTTATACAAAAAATGTGTTTTAAATACCCATCAATGTTCTTCTCTACAATTAATGTGGGATACAAGGTTTTACACATTTCCCAACACCTCTTTCATGAGACTAACTTAATGAGTCAATTTCTTATTCAAATCTTAATCGTTTTTTGTCATTCTTTTTGTGGTGTAAAGATCGCATTTCAAAAAATCTAAACTCACTTTAATCCACCTCAATTAAGATTTGACACCCACTTTAATATTGCATTAAAGTCACCAAAAAACATTATTCTTCCAACAATCTCCCACATGAATAAAAATTGACTGAATAACAACAAACGGACAACGCTTCACAACAAAGATTGGAGAGAGTGCAACGGAATAACCTCGGCATCGGAAAATGTAGTTTTTGGAGTTACAAATTTTATTTTAAAGTTGTAATTTAATTTTAGAGTTACAAATATTGTTTTAAAATTTTAATTTAATTATGAAGTTACAAATTGTATTTTGTTTTGGTAACTTACCTAGCATTTTAATTCTTTGGTTAATTTTATTATTCAATAGTTGGCTAGATAGTTTCAATTAATTTATTATATGAACTTTTTTCTTAGTTTATTTGTTTGTATTTTGTTGTGGTTTTCTGCTATTTTTTTTTTCCGGGAAATACCTATGCGAAAGGGAATGGGAAAAAAAAAATCAAATGAATAGATTTGGGTTGCACAAACGAAATTTATGGATTATATAACTTAAGCAGTTCTTGCTTGAGGTTTAGTAGTAGTTACTTGCCAAATTTTTAAATTAAGGTTGTTTGATTGGTATATTAAAGCATTTTATATGCTTGTATTGTTATAGCAATTTTATTTTTGTTTGTAAGTTTGGAACTGGTTTGTTTTAACCTAATTTATCCCTTGGAAAATTTAATTCTTAAAATTGTTTATCACGGACTAGGAGTCAACATACTCTTGAAAGTTTTGTCAAAAGGTTAACTGAGTTTTAAGTGGGGACTGATGTGACCTCTTTAGTCTTCTTAAGAATATTCTTGACCATGTTCAATTCTAGATTAAGTAGTGAGACGAGTTTTGAATTAAATTTCCAACTGTGGGATTTTCTAAGGGTTAAGTTTAATTTCTAGAAACATAGAAAGTGATATTTTATTGTATTTTTCAAAAATGGCAACTATCACCAATGATGCCACCACTACTAATATTGGTGGGGATCTGAACCCCGGAGCAACTGACTTGCCAACCCCTACTGGGACCTCTATGATCAACCCCGGTGTTACTCCGACTGTTCCGAGAGGACAGCTCAGTCACCATGAGCGCCCAAAGAAATTTGCTGGGGTGAACTTCAAGAGATGGCAGCAAAAGATGCAGTTCTACTTGACCATGCTGAACCTTGCAAAGGTTTTGAGCGAGGATCCTCTAGCTGTCACGACCCAAACCCGCCCCTATAGGTTTAGCATCGTAACCGGCTAGTAATCCTTGGATAACCAAAGGCCTCTTAATATAATAATGTATGATTAGGGTCTGCGGAAGCAAATACATAAAATATACATAATCCATCGAGCTGTGAAGACATACATAGAACAGATAATCTTAAACTTTTATAAACATACGAGTGACGTCAAAAGATACAGTATTTACACGTCACTTCATGTACATAAAAATAGAGAAACTTGTTCATGGAGCAAAAGAAACAAAGTCTTATACATTCATAACAACACGGCCACTAGACTTGACTTAATCCGGAACCTTCTCGGGAGGCACAAAGGTTGGTTGACCAAAAACTGAGACGCCAAGTCCTTGTAGCTCGACATTCTTCGCGTCCCCTTTCGGACAGCTCGAATTGGTCCTATAGTTCGGACTCCTGTCACGGTTCTGAATCTAATCTCACAAAGTGCAATGTGAGACTGATAAACACCAAAGAGTCCAATCCGGCAAATCATTTTGGAAAATTGATTTTGAATCAAATAATGCCAAAACTGGACTACTTTGCCAGATTACAGAGTTGCCACCTAAATATTTTGTTTTGGGAAATTTAGGAAACCCTGACTGATGCCAAAGGCCACGTGTCCGTCATCACCAAAGTTGCCTCGGCTCGAAAACTTAAGTATGGGGAAGGTCCTAAAATGAGCACCCCCGCTCGCCCGATCA
This sequence comes from Camellia lanceoleosa, assembly GCA_025200525.1. NCBI lineage: Eukaryota > Viridiplantae > Streptophyta > Magnoliopsida > Ericales > Theaceae > Camellia > Camellia lanceoleosa. The sequence goes on from CM045770.1 coordinate 93,353,053, forward strand.
AAGATCGGCCTCTACTATCATGATATATTGTTTTATAAACCTCATGTGTTCTTATTCCAGTTATTAGTTAACTTTACTACGTGACGCACACAAGCAAGTATAGACTAAATCGCAAGAATTGGAACAAATCAACTCATGTTTGTTTTCGAAAATGGTTTGAAAGTGCTACCCTCAAGTGGGCTAAAGCGCGGATTTGTCACCCTCAAGTGGGCTTAAAACATAATGATTTGTCACTTCACAAAGTGGGCTTAAAACTCATAATCATCGAATTGTTCCAATTCAAGCAATAAAGCCTTCATCTACAGGCATTCATGCAGTTAATCACTTAAGCAAATAGCCTCATGGCAAGCATGCTATCATAGCATCGCTCACACTCATGCAAGTATGCTAAAGCGCAAAACTTACAGAGTACTCCAAGCCAAAACAAAAGCTAGTTAGAAACAATGTATGATCCGAACTATGCTAGATGCCTAATGCAACACATACAATCATGCAATTAATAGGCTCGGTTACTAATATGACGTATGATACAATTTGATAACATGCTTTGAAACACGTATTCAAATAAGTATTGAAATACAATGCAGTTTGAATGATACGCCGAGCCTCAGTACATGCAAGACAAATGAATGATGCAAACATGCAAGCATAAGGTATGCTAATTGAAATATGTCCCTAATTTAACCATTAAAAACGGATAAATGAAAGGGAGAAAGACATGGGGTTAGAAGACATACACACACACGCGCACACGCACACTTATTACAGCATTGCGTCCTCTCGAAGGAGGGTCCGAATAAATAAGCTAAGCTACACTAAGCTAAGTTAATTATTACAAACCGAATTAAACAACTAGCTATGCTAAGCTAATTAAAATATAACAAAACGGATTAAACTAATTAATTATAACACATGTTTTAATTAGTTACAACTAGCTAATAAAGCAATTTAGTGGCCTCACGGGCAAGGGAGACATGCATGCTCGATTACGTCCTCCCGAAAATCCATCGCCTTGCCACTGGTTGCCTTTGTTTGCACTCACCTTGATCTCTGAACAATGTACGAACTTCCAGACTGCCTTTGCTTCAAAATAGGAACACTTTTGCACAAGAATAGATTGGTGGTCGATCGGCTACAAAAGGTGGCTGCTGACCACCTTAACTGGCCATTCAGCTAGTTTAAGTGGCTGGTTGGCTACTTCAAGTGGCCGGTCGGCCACTGCTTTTTCCAAACTCCTGTTTTTGCTGTAACAGAGAGCAATAGAGGCAAATCAATATATTTTTCAAGGAATGTGTGTACTGCCACCTCCTTATCATTTCTCAAGCTCAAAGGAGTATGACACTTGGCTCTCAAGCCACTAATCAAGCATTTTCAATGCATGATGGTCAAAGAACCAAGCTTGTACAAGCTTAATGAATGCACAAATAAAACCCAAAGGACCATCACCCTATCATGCATGATCAAGGGTGACGGTGACCAAGAAACGTGACACGTTTCATCAAACGTCCCACATTTCTTATGTTTGGATTAACATCTGATCCAAACACATGCAATGCAATACAAATATGCTTATCTTGCTCATGTTTTACTTGGTTCATTTTGTTTACACATTTTAAATTATCAATTAATCCTTTAACCGATTAAGTCCAAAGTGAAAGTCCTCTAATTGGAAAGATAGCCTAAACCACAAGTGTCTTGAGCATGAAAGAGGCCTCATGCTGTTGGTTAGGAGGAACCCTCAAGAGAGGGTTAAAACCATTAGGCATAAGAGCCTCAAGTTCACACTCAAGCCAACAAGGGGCTCAAGGCCACTTTCAAAACAAATTAAAAAGTAAAGAATAGAGGGAGGTTGTAGACTTTTCAGTGTTGAAATGGCATAAAAAATGGCACTAAATCATGCAAGCAATGCATGCAAGATATGTTCAAAAGCCAAAAGCAACAAAACTGGTGAAGATCACTACAATAGAGGCATGCAATACCAAGCTCAAATGACCAAACCAGCTCAAAATAGAGCTAAAACATGCCAAACAGTGGCTAAAACATGCTGAGATAGAAGCATAAAAGGAAAGAAAAATATGCTCACATATTAGCTCACAAACAAGACTCAAGGCACAACTCTTAAAAGCAATGAAAGGGTGAAATAAGTGAGAGTGTGACAGAGCTATATACACCAAAATCACATGTAAAATGATGCTACAACATACAACCATCTCATGCAAAACATGTTAGAGGCCTTAAAACAATGAGCTAATGAAGGCATTTGCATTATAGCTATACAAGACAAGGCTCATATGATCAAAGCAGCCCAAAACAGAGCTAAATCATGCCAAATTAGAGCCTAAAACATGCTAAGATTAAGTCACAAAAAGGTAGAAAAACATGCTCATATGTTAGGTTATCTACACTTGCAAACAAGACACAAGGAGGAGAGGCCACTCCTTCCTATTTTGGATCTCAAAACCAAGTTTTTGCTACTGAAATTCCCCTGGAATTCAGTGGTTAAAAGGCCGAAAAAAGTTGTTTTAAAAGCTTTGAAAAATGGCACAACACTTTAGCAAACAAGCTACAAAAAAGGTGGACCACCCCTAACTCCAAAACAAACCTCAAACCACCATTTTAAACCATAAAAATAAAGATTTCAGAGCTTAAAACCAGCCTCAAAATAGCATGCAGAGGTGGCCAAACAAGTAACTAAAACAAAGCTTAAAAAGGGTAAGCCTTATACCTTTAAAGTACAGCATTAAAACAACAACAATTCTGAGCTAAAACCACTCTTAGAAGCTCAAACAAGGTCTCAAAGAACCTCAACTCCAAGATGAGGATGTTTGGTTAAGGGTCTCTTTGCAAAAGTGTAGAGAATTCCCACTTTCAAGCACAAAATAGGGAGAGAGAGAATTCTAGAGGGAGAGAGAGGAAAATTTTGCTCACAAAATTGTGTAACCTATCAAATGGGGAAGAGACCTCCCCTTATATAGAAATGCAAGCCAAAAGCTTGCATTCATCCCTCTATACACGTGTATGGAGACGGCAATCAGTGATCAATAGCTGGCACAGCTGGCAAAGAAAATATCTGAAAAAGGAGAAAAATGACCGTCGGCCACCTCCCCTAGTCGACCGACCACTTCAAGTGGTCGACAAGGGGGAAAAGTTGCCGACAAGGGGAAAAGTGGCCGACAAGGGCCTTCCCCCCTCCAGGCAAGAGGCACCAAGGTTTGGTCCAAAAACAAGCACAAAACAAAGAGGGTTTAGAGGCTCAAAGACAAAGCATTCCGCCAAGAACTTCGGGCATTCAAAACGAGCACAAACATGCACAATCATTGAGTGCACAAATGATGGCGTCTGAGTCTTAAGGTCGATAAAAAATAGGGTGTCTACAGTTGCCCCTCTTTGACAGAACTCGGAAGTCATGAAATGACGGGAGTGAACGTCAACGCCTAAAGACGACCCATTTTTTACTAGGCCGAAGACTCAGACAAAGAAACAAACAAAACAAAGAACGGTTGCGCCCGCAGGCTGCCTACGTATCTTTTTGCAAGGAATCAAACCAGCGTAGTTCTGGGGCAAGATGCAAATGATATGCATGATGCAAAACATAACTTATGATCATGCAATGAGGGCTGTAATGAAACATCTAGATGCAAATGTTATGCAAAGAAATGCTATAGCAAACTCGTACATAAGCAAGTTAACATAAACCAAACCACATTTCATGCATAAAGGATGTAAGAAAATTATGCAATCTTAACTACGCACCACGCAGGAAAGGTAAAGAACCACAACCGTCGAGCGCACCTGAGGCGGCAAATAAGATCCCAACGCGTGGCACACGCAAAGAGAGAAGTGGTGATAACAAGTGAAACACATCCAACCATTATGTAACCAAAACAAAGAGCGGTATAGGCATTGGAATCCGTCCAGATGCACTGAACCAAAGCATCCTAACGCGCTACGGAGCACGTTCCACTGTTTCTAACCAGAGAGGGTGATATAAACATCAGGCACACAACCCAATGTTTCTAACCAACAAGGCGGTATAAGCATCCGAAAACATTCCAAATGCTTCTAACCGAAGGAGGTGGTATAAACATCAAGCGTATCCGAGTGTTTTCATCAAAAGCAAGGTATAACCATCGGGCACACGGTCCAAACGCTTCTAACCAAAAGGGGTGGTATAAACATCGGGCACACGTCCCAATGTCTCTAACCAAAGCAAGGAGTGGTGTAAACACCGGGCGTACCTGAGTGTTTCTAGCTAACAAGAGAGTGGTGTAAACACCGAGCGTACCCGAATGTTTCTAACCAACAAAGGAAATCAAAGGACAAGAAAGATCTTACCCAGAATTCTTTTGAATGAACCGTACATACAATACCATGCCTGCTTAAGAAAGAAACTTTGACAGGTACAATATAATAGGAATGGGTGTTCAATGCAACATCAATAACCATGACACAACGCTTGGAGAGGCATGCTTCATGCACATCATGTAAGAAACAAAACAGAAGCATATTCTATGGAACGAAACATGGAGCATATGTAACACCGAATGCATGTTCAATGCAACAAGTACAAACATTTTCTATGCGAATGTAAGGGCATGCACAATGAAATACAACGCGACATGCATATTCTATGTCGGCCACCATAAAGCTATGTCGGCCACTTGCTAAAGCTGTCGGCCACAAAAATTGGCCGATCGGCCAATTGTGGTATTTCTAGGCCATTTTGGTCTTTTTGCATGGAGATCTTTAAAAACACATCCCCAAGTCACATTTCCTCACACCGATAGTGGCGAAATCACCTCTTATTCATCCCTAGACACTTTTTCCTCTTAGATCCGTGCTTTACACGCGTTTTCCAGCGCCCCTCGCGAAGTTAATTCGCTAAAACCTTTTGATTTCCTTCGTTTTGAACCGATCAAAATTTGTTTTTGGAGATTTTTTCTCCATTTTCACCACTTGAGGTTTGTTTCCCTTAAGTTTGTCTTGAGTTTGACACTTTTTCCCGGAGTTTGACTTTTTTTCCATTTTCTCTCTTCGAGAGTTGACTTTTGGCATTTTCCGCCCATTTTGCTCATTTTTGTCTACTTTTTCACTTTCTTCCAGATGGCAGACGATATTTCACATGATGGGGGTTCTCCGGGGATGGAGGGAGAGCCCGACTACATACCGTTGCCGCCCAAAGTCTAGTATTTTGATCTAGAGAGGTAATGCCCCGAGGCACATGCACTACCATCCAACACAGTTCGTCACTTTAGTGGGTTTGCATGATGCGCACCAGCAGACCTCCTACTACGAGAGCCAGAGTCTCATCTGTCCCACGGTGCTTCCGAGGTATGTACTATATTCTTACATTTCTGTGATATACTTTACATTTCTTGCATAGCTCGCACATTTGCACTGTATTTTATCTGCTCATTCTGAACACACTCACACACTGTATTTCTACTCATTCTGAACACAGGTAGATTCTCGTTTCACCTGCAGATATGGGTCCACCGACCTCCCTAACGACATCCGGAAGATCATTGATGAGGCAGGGTTCGGTTTATTCTGCATGAGGCTATTGCACCTCATAGCGAGCAGGAGCCTCTTAAGCGCATTGGTAGAGAGATAGTGGGATACCACCAACTCCTTCCGTTTCTCTACCACCGGGGATATGACAATGACCCCATATAACTTTGCCATGTTGACAGGCCTTGAGGTGGGAGGCCGGCCGATCCCATACGACTCCCACATGGATGAGTGGGAGGCCGCTTGGACCTATCTGCTTTGAGCACACTCGCCTATCTTTCGATCAGGTATGGTTCGATATACCTGGTTCGCGGATCACTTCAGAGAGCCAAACCCAGTAACTATAGAGTGGACTGAGCAGTACGCCCGAGGTTTCCTGATGTTCCTCTTCGGCACTACCTTGTTCGCCGACAGGGCGAACACAGTCGGACTATATCTTCTGAGCGCCTTAGTGGACCTATCCCAGGTTCAGCATTATGATTAGGGCGGCGCCGGCCTCATTACCCTATACTATTACATGAGCTCGACCTCCCACAGGAGCGGGAACAGAATGGAAGGCTATTGGAGAGCCTAGGAGGTATGCTTTACTTTTCATCTTTACATTTTTGTCGTGCTTTTTGCTTTGCACTTTCCGCACACCGCACACCGCACATTGCACACTGCACACACATAGTCTAATCTCTGCATTTGTACTTGTACTTTCCATATACTGTGCCATACACCTTGCTTTCTGCATTTATGTATTCTTGTATTCTTTGCATTCTACATTTTCTGGATTGCACACATACTCTGCTTTTCCCATTATCTGTGTTTATTTGTATTCTCACTACCACTGTCTTGCTTTTCACAGCTATGGGTATACGCTTATTTCCCAGCACTTGCTCCCCAGCCAGAGGTCGAGACGCCTTTTAAGGTGCCATACTCACATCGATACAACGATCGGTATCAGTCGAGGACTCGGGAGACCCTCTCATACCTTCACCAGTATTTTGACACAGTGAGGACGGTAGAGGTAATTCAAAACTCACAGTTCTTTCTGCTTTTAGTATCAATTCATTTTACATATCTAATGTCAACTCATCAATCTATGCACTTGCTGTCTGCAGGTCACCTAGCAACCCTGGGCAACGATGCCAGAGGGTACCAGATTCTAGTTTGCCGGAGCTTAGGGTGTTTCCCGGTATCGGCTCCTGCTTGAGTTACCAGTGGGCCGAGCCTAGTTTCATGGCGAGCGCTTTATGCACCAGACACTGGGTCTACCCTTACAGTCAATTCCTTTACCGCCTCCTCCTTCTATGCGAGCCACAAAGAGTCTCTTTCCTCAGGAGATTACTGACTTCGTGCGAGGCCCAGATATAGATCTATTCATTGGGGATGGGGACTATACGACTTATCTCCAGGCGTACCTCATGCCTCCATTGACAGGTGTCCATGCTCACACAGGAAGGGCGACTGATATCCCCTCGTCAAGCAGGGCCCGAGCAGCAGATGCCCCTTCGACGAGCAGAGCTCGAGCATCAAGGGGCAGGGCCAGAGAGATACCCCATGTTAGGCAGAGTTTTGGATGGCCAGATCTGCCAACCGAGCTGACAGGTTGGAGGTATTCTGGAGAGCCTTATCAGATCCTGATTGAGCCTTCGTTGCCTGGTCACCGATATGTCAGGACACCCGATTCACCACCGGTATGCATTTACAGTTTTCATTTATCACTCAGATACTCAAACATTCATTCATTCACTGATCATTTCAACTTACATTTGCAGCCCTCCACCGGATACGTCCGAGGGATTACTCGAGGTGTTGGTCTCATTTGAGGACATGATCTTGAGGAGAGAGACGATGCTTAGCTCCCACTGCATACAGGTAATTTTTTAGCTTTCTTGCATTTCGGTTATCATATTTTTGCTGATATACTGAAACTGACATCTCAACTGAACATTTTCCCGCACGGTACTGATACACTACATGTATAGATCACATCTGACACATTACATTCACATACTATATCTGACTTCTGCATGTACTCACCATGCACACCATACTTCCATCTGATACTCACGTTATGATTGATATATTCAAACTTCCTTTTCAGGTCACACCTTTACAGAGACCTTCAGAGCCTTTTCTAGCAGCAAGGAGAGAGATTCCGATACGCGGCCGAGGGAGACGTCAGGAGCCTGTCATGCGCGATGACGATGATGAGTCCAGTGAGGACGAGGAGCCACTGAGTCCCCAGTCTGAGTCACTTGAGAGTGGAGATTTCGGCAGTTACGAGGGTGGCATCTTGAGGAGGGCCGAGGATGGAAGCGGCAGCCTGGTTCAGCTCGGCCAGATTCGGATAGTGGCGTCGGTGGCGACAGCTCTGAGTCTACTCAGCCGAGGACGATGACGAAAAGGGCCTCTCGATCCTGAGATGGGTGGCATTGATTTAGATGTTTTTTGCTTTGTTTCTTTTTACTAGTAGTGTTAGCACATTGTACAGCCTTAGGCAATTTTATTTTCTTTAAAACTTGTACTCTTTGTAAAAAGATACCATGATTAGAATGAAAACAGCTTTTGATTAAAAAGTGTTATATTTCATATTCTGAGCATCGCATTGCACCATTTTGTACAAAAACGGAATTTGATAGAAATTGAATATTGTACATTGTCTTGACAACTGCTTGGTTAGGTAGTGAACCAACCAAAACATAACAAACAAAATAAGACAATTCAAAGAACAACTAATGCAACAACTCGATAAACAAAACAAATACAACTCGATAAACAAATTGAAACAAACTTGAGAGCGCCTCAACAAAACTACTAAAACAAAACAAAGATAACGCATCCAGAGTAGAACAAAACACAAGTTTGACATTTAACACACAGAAGGCCAAAGACATTACATTGAGACTAACGATGGTCGTCGGCCACTTATGATGATTTGTCGATTAAAGTGTGCTAGAAGTCGCCAAAAGGTGGCCGATTAGCTACCTTAGGCGGCGATCGGCCCAAGAATGCAAGAATATCCAGATTGCTGCCACCTGTCTTCCACTCAGTGCCTTATCTTCTACAAAAGTTAGGACTTCATAGTTTCTTCATTCCAGCTCTGTTTTTGCCACTAATGGAGACATTTTTCACCAAAAAACTCTTCGATTGGATTGCGAATTTAGATGGCTCGGAAAAGTTAAATGTTCGGGGTTTCGAGGTAAATGCACTATTCCCACTAAGTCGTACTCCGCTGTGTTTTCCGTTCCTTCACGCCGTGGCTAGATGTTGGAACCCGGTTACGCATGTGTTTAGCTTCGGGGGACAAGAGATATGTCCCACAATTGAAGAATTCCAGGCTTTGATGGAATCCCGACGTGATGAGGAGATCTTTCCCCAGTCCCGTTTTGGCCACATGCAAGCTTTAGGACGGATGTGTAGGCTCACTTTACACAATGCTTGATCTTTGATTCACAATGGGGAGTTAGATATTCCCAGCTTGATTCATCGATTTTCTGACACCGGCGATCGCAGCGATCGTCTTTGGCAAAGTTTTTGGCAACATGCCCTCTGCTTGTGTATGTTAGCTCATTTCCTACTTGCTCCTGGCTTCGGAGGGTCTAGCATTCGCTTGATCGAAGTTGCCTAAGGCTTGAAAGAAGACAAGAGCTACATTGTCTTGACACTAGCCGAGACTTTAATGGGTTTGGATGCTTTCCATAGCCGAAAGACAACCAGGTTCGCAGGAAGTCCACTATTCTTGCAAGCAATGTTTCCCACCCTTCTCACATGTATTTCTCACATCACTCGGCCCTCAGGCTCTATTTTTCTCTCAAAACCCTTTTCTCACTTTTCTCTCCACGTACACGTCTCTATTCTTTAATCTCTCTTATTTTTCATCTCTCCCCAGATATGACTCATGGATAAGTTGAACGTAGTGGATGCTTGTCCTGCATATTCAATGCACGGCTATTTCTTTCGCCCACGGTTAGTTGATTTCTCGAACGAGGGGTGGTGGTGCCACTAGATGTGCAACAGGTCTGCTGTTAACATTACTTGGCATTGCCCCTAGTTTGACCTGCCTGAGATGAGTTTCAGCATGTCCCGGCAGCCTGGCATTCAACTGATTGGTTTGACGCATTGTGTCTTCTACTTTCCATTCCGGTTCCGGCGTCAGTTCGAACATGACCAGACTTGCCCAGAAGAGGGAATAGAGTACCCAGCTTCATTTCCGATCTGAGGCACATAGCTAGCTCAGTATTCCACTGCATGGAGGATAAGAGAACTTCTAGCCCCCGCTCCAAATTTCAGTTGCACCTTTTTTGGCGAATGCATAGCTTGGCTTGATGATGAGGCGCAAACCGGGCCCACTTTGGCATCTGAAGCTTCCATAAGCTCTGGGAGGGGACGCAAGAACACCTGACTCAACTATGCCCCAAGTTTATTGTTTTAATCTGTACTTTCAAGTTTTCTTTTTGAATGTAATAAAAAGCAACTTCAATTTGTATCAAGAGTCAGAGAACTCTGTATTGAAATCAATGAAATTGAAGGTTATAGGTACTGAAAATTTTCCTTTTGGTCCAAAAAAGGTCTAAGTTGTAAAAAGATTAATTTGAACAAAATCAACTTTTATTAAAACTTTTCGAAACCATTTTCGATAAGGATCACGATTGGACATACCCGAAATCTATCATCGAGATGCACAACCCCGAATCTAATAACTGAAAAGTTGCCCCCTGTCTGAATAGCACTGTACTGTAACCAGCTCTGATAACAAAGATTACAATCGAACTCTTGGATGCAGAAAAGACAAAGATGACCAGAACAATCACATGGACACAGTTGATTTGGAAGTGTTTATGGCTAGACTTCAGAATGAAGTTGCCTATGTATCCCGAAAATGGGAATCAAGCCTTATGTAGTTCGGTTCTGGTTCACTCGGGTATTAACACTCTCCTTTTATGCTCTAACTTTTGCCAAGGCCGCCTTTTCTAGGTTTTCAACCTTGCAAGCTTAGTTTTTCTTATTTTCTAATTTTTCGTGCTCTAACTTTTGCCTAGGTCGCCCTTTCGGGTTTTCGGCCTAACGAGCCACTCAGGGGTAGTATTTCTTCAACTTGTCCATATTGATTGGTTGGGAGAATTCAAAGCCATCTAGGTCCATAAGAACGACAGCTCCACTCGACCAAATAGACTTGATGATGTAAGGACCAGTCCAATTAGGTCTGAACTTGCCCCTAGGGTCGTGGATAGGAGCTCGATTGTCTTTGCGCACCAAATCCCCTTCTTTTAGATTCTTGGACTTAACTTTCTTGTTGAAAGCCTTGGCGATTCTGCGTTGATAACCTTGGACGTGGTACAGTGCTTTCAACCTCCTATCAACGAGCAGCATAAGTTCCTTGAACCTGCTCTGCTGCCAATCTGCTTCCACTATCTAGCACTCAGCCATAACCTGCAGCGACGGAACCTCAATTTCAATCGGCAGAACAGCCTCTATCCCATAAACCAGAGAATACGGAGTTGCCTTAGTAGATGTTCGAATTAATGTTCTGTAGCCCCAAAGAGCAAATGGCAACTTATCTGGCCAGTCCCTATAGGTTTCCACCATCTTCTGTAGAATGTGCTTGATGTTCTTGTTGGCGGCCTCAAATGCTCCGTTGATTTGCGGCCGATATGTAGATGACTTATGAAAAGCCACGTTGTATTTCTCCAACAAGTTGATCACTTCTTTCTTGAAGTGGGAACCATTGTCTGAAATGATCTCATTCAGGACCCCGTAATGACAGATGATATTATTCCTGATGAACTTGGCTACGTGCGACGCCTTCAGCACTGCGTAGGATTGGACCTCGACCCATTTTGTAAAGTAGTCTATCGCCACCAGGATGTACTCATGCCCGTTTGACCCCTTTGGAGTAACTGCCTCAATAACATCAATTCCCCAGACTGAAAACGGCCACAGTGATGTCATGTAATATAGCTTCGACGGCGGGATATTCATGCGATTTGCATGGACCTGACATTTGTGGCATCGTCGAACAAAACTAATACAATCCTCCTCCATGGTTGACCAGAAGTAACCCTGTCTGAAAATCTTCTGAACAAGCATCACTCCGCTCATGTGCGCTCCGCACTCTCCTCCATGGATGGCCTTCATTAGGCGCTTTGACTCTTCAGCATCGACACACAGTTTATGCATTCCCAGATGGCCCTGTTTGTACAATTTACCCCTGTAGATGATAAACTGAGCAGCCATTCGCCGTATTGCCCTTTTATCTTTGGTATTTGCCCCTGGTGGATAAGCTTCATTTTCCAAGAAGTTCCAAATGTCATGATACCAAGGGTTCTGATCTTGTACTTCATCTATTGCGGCAATCAACTCGTAGGCCGGCACATACCTCTGTTCAATAATAATCGGACGCATCTGGACTCCCAAAGGGATGTCTATCATGGAAGATAGACTTGATAAAGCGTCAGCGAACCTGTTGCTCTCTCTTAACAGATGCGTGAAGGTTAGCTTCTCAAATCTGGGAATCAGAACATCCAGGGTTTGGTGATAAATTTTCATCATTTCTTCTTGAACCTTAAAATCTCCTTTCGCTTGAGATACAACAAGGTTCGAGTCCCCAATGACGTCCAGCTGTTTTGCCTCTAGTTCCAGGGCGGCTTCCAAGCCAGCGATACATGCCTCGTATTCTTCTTCATTGTTTGATACTTTGAACAGGAGTTCGAAAGCTAAAGGTATGTGGGAATTGTCGGATGCTATCAGCGATACCCCTATCCCATACCTGTACTGGTTAGACGCTCTGTCAAAGTACATAGTCCAAATCTCTTCTTCAAGCTACAGAATAGCCTCATCTGGAAACAGATACTCTACTGCTTCGTCTCCCTCCACTGGGTGATCGGCTAGGAACTCCACTACCGTTCTCCCCTTCACAGACTTGCGAGTCATATACTTCAAATTAAATTCGGAGAGAAGAAGCAACCAATGGGCTAGCCTACCCGTAAGTGCTGGTTTCTCAAAGAGATATTTGATGGGATCCAATCTCGAAACCAGAATTACGGAGTGAGCTAACAGGTAGTGCCTCAACTTCTTGGTAGCCCATACCAAGGCCAAACAAGTCTTCTCGAGCGAAGTGTAACGGGTCTCATATTCCAGCATCTTTTTGCTCAGGTAATAGATAGCCTTCTCTACTTCATCCTCAGATTCCTACGCAAACATGCAGCCCATTGTCGTGTCGGTTACTAACAGATACAAAATCAACAGTTTCCCCAGCTCTGACGGTGACAACACGGGTGGGTTCTGTAGATACTGTTTGATCTGCTCAAAAGCAACTTGGCATCGGTCATCCCATTGAAATTTCTTTCCTTTCTTCAAGAGACCAAATAGTGGTTCACAAGTCAAGGTTAATTTTACAATAAACCATCTCATGAATTACACTTTACCTAGAAAGCCGCGCACATTCTTTTCAGTCCTCGGTGGTGACATTTCTAAGATGGCCTTGATTTTGGAAGGATCAACTTCGATGCCCCTTTGTGTAATCAAGAACCCTAGTATTTTCCCTACTGTGACACCAAAAGTACATTTTTGAGGATTCAGTCGTAACTGATACTCTTTGATTCGTTGGAAAAATTTCTTCGAGACGGTGTAGTGGCCCTCTCTTTCCTTGGACTTGACAATCATGTCGTTCACATACACCTCAACCTCTTTATGGATCATATCATGCATGATAGTGGTTGCAGCCTGTTGATAAGTAGCCCCAGCATTTTTCAGACCGAATAGCATCACCCTGTAACAGTAGGTCCCCCACGGCGTGGTGAAGGCAATCTTCTCCCTATCCTCCGGTGCCATCAAGATCTGGTTGTACTCGGAAAACCCATCCATAAAGGAGAGCAGCGTATGCCCTGCGATGAAGTCTACCAATTCGTCGATGTGCGGTAGAGAAAAGTCATCCTTCGGACTAGCTTTGTTCAGATCTCTGAAATCCACACACACCCGAATCCTGCCATCTTTCTTCGACACCGAAACAATGTTGGCCAACCAAGTAGGATACTTAGATACTAGCAAGAACCCTGCATCTATCTGCTTAGTGACCACTTCCTTGATTTTCAGAGCCTAATCCGGGCGTATTCTCCGAAGCTTCTGCTTGACGGGTCGGGCCTCAAGGTCAAGAGGGATAAGGTGCTGTAAAATCTCAGGATCCATTCCAAGCATGTCTTCGTAGGACCACGTGAAAACATCTTTAAAATCTTTTAATAAAGCGACTAAGTGCTCTCGTTCCTCTTAAGACAACGTGGACCCGATCTAGACCAGACGCGGATCCTTCTCAGTACCAACATTAATTGAAGTGATTTCATTAAGTAGGGGTTTTACAAACCTTTCTTCCTCTCGATTAATCAAATGTTTCAAAACCAGAGGAATTTCTTCCTCGTCATTTTTATCAAAGTTTTGAAAGTCGTGATTAATGCACTAAACGAGTGGCACAGAAAAGTACTCAAAAATAGCAGTGGTACCATTCTCATTTACAACTTCCAGTTCATCCGATTCCTCGATTACAACCGACTCAAAAGAAAAGAAAAATGACGACCTGGACAAAACAACGGTATCTGGGTTACCAACCCCAGGAAGACCGGACTCTGACTCAGAAGAACTAGAATCTGATTCCAACTCCACAAACTTTGTGGGATCAGATTCCGGTTCACTACCTGATTCAGAACTGCTGGACAAAAAGCCCTCCTTATACTGCCAAACGAGGGAGGGTGCAATAGATGTATCTAGAATGCTAGAAGAAGAGCCCACAGCCGATTGATCTCCAATCATGGAAATAGAGAAGTCACCCCCTGAGCTCTTTGGTGTGATCTGAGGATCTGAGAGGAGACAAGCCAGCGCTGCTCCTATCTCGAGTTCTGTGCCATCGGACTCATCCTCTATGCACCTTTGTTAGCCACACCGGTAAGTCGACCGCTTCTACAACTTCATCCTTGCAAATCAGAGGTCGAAAAAGATCTCGAAACCGGGCAAACGCCGCTTCTCAGAATTCAACCATGGCTTAGGAAAGCCACAAAATGGGAAATCCTCCCCCTTCCAGACAAAGCGGTCGTTCAGGTTCCTTGAATAGGTCTATGCACCAACTCATAGTGCTTCCTAGTTTGTTTAGCCTTGGCTCTTCCTGCCATTTCCTTTCCCTTCCTTACCCAATCCTCTTTGGTAGGCGTGTAACCTAGACCAAAGGTATGAGGGTTGTGTGGCACTTCGGCCAATGTAGCAACGCCCTTCCGGTCGTTCCTTCCTAATCCTATTCTGGGTACATGTTGCAGCTTATTCATGAGGTAGACGGATTGCACACTGACATACAATCCCTCATTAACAGCCAGAATATCTTGTACTACTCGGGCCTCGGCCAAGGTGAATCTAGACAAAAAGACATCCTCCTCGCCGTGCACAATTTCCAAGACCGGTGTAGTAACCTCCGGCGGCGAATATAGTAACTCTTCCATACATATATCATCTGGCACAATTTCCTTGGCATACCATATATCATCTGGCAGATTATGCCCCCAGTCTTCATCCGTGTGGGCAAGACATAAATCATCATTTTTCCACCACATTTCTTCGGCAACTGACAAACAGCTGTCCGGTTCCACCGTAATTGTTCCTGTGTTCACAACACATTCTATCCCCACAGTGCCTTTGGCTTTTCTAACCCTCTGGTCAGTCTCAGTTCTTTCCTGCTCGAACCGTTTCAGTGCGACCTCCTGTTCTGTATCAACTGTACACAAGCTATCCAATTCTTAAGTAAAATTCTTAGTACCGGTGCTCTCCGGCAACTTTCCTTTGTTGTTGACCGTTCTGGCCGTTGTAGACGTTCCTGTTTCCATCTATCCCTACTTTGGTTGAGATCCCTCATCAACATCCAGCTCATCACTAAGCCGCTCTATATTATCCGTTGATCCGTTCATATCAAATCAGTCGATCTGTACATCCCCCAGATCCTGTTCATCAAAGAACTGTAGATTACTGATGTCCTCCTCAAGCTCAGCTAAGTCATCCAACCCCTGGCTTGGCCCGTCCTCCCGAACTACATTAACCTCCATTCCCTTTGGCAATTCCACTATCGGCTTGGCCTGGCTAGTGGCACAATGTAATAGCAACAGTTGTACTCTTCTTCATTTAAGCTCACGGATCCCTCAGGCACGCCTTCTTCTACCACAGCCACCACCACGGGTTCGGGTTGGGATATGGACGCGCTCATCATACACAAGTCTGTGCTTTCTGGAATGAACAGCGCCTGCTTAGGCAAGTAGGAGGGAGTGATGTATATGCTGGGGTCGTATGGGACGACCATTGTTTAGATAAGGTTTACTTGCCTGGGTGGAGGAGAGGGTTGGTTATGTGGTGGGAGAGGGTTTATAGTGACGTTAGGCTTCTCAGGAGGCGCTATCACTTTGTTGTTAATTAGATCCTGAATCTCATGACGGAGTCTAAAGCATAGGTCGGTGTCATGACCATGCTGCTAGTGGAAGGCGCAATACTTGGCCGGGTTGTGTGTAGGAGGGGGGGATTAGGCAACGGGCGTGGTTCCAGGGGCTTCAGATGCCCTTTTCTGATTAGGACCCCCAAGGCTTAGGATAGAGACATGTAGAGTGGGGTGAAAACCCTCTTGCCGCGGGGTGGGTATTTTGTAGGTTATGGGGTAGTTCCGTATGTACCAGTAAAAGGGGTGGCTGTTTTTGGTATGGTGGTGACCATACCAACATCAGAGGTCCTCGCAGCTGCGTTGCTACTCGTAGTCGCATTCGAACTGTGTGTAAACGCCCTCTTGGGCTGCTCATTTTCATGGTCAATTAGACCCTGTTTTATCGCATCCTCTATTTGTATCCGTATCACATGAAGATCAGCAAATGTAGGTAGGGGTAAGACAATCATCTTCTACATCAGCTTCAGTTGCAGATTACGAACGACCATTCTTATCTGGTCCTTCTCAGCTGGCCTGGTGGTCATTATGGAGGCCTTGGCTCTCCACCGAGTGACGAAATCGGAGAAGCCCTCCTTCAGTTCTTGTAGAGTAACCTCGAGATCATGAGTTGTGACCTCGATTTGAGTGTTATAAGAATTTTGGGCAACGAAGGCCTCGACCATCTCTTCTCAACTCCTTTTCACGGAATCCTCCAGTTTAGCATACCAGATAGCCGCAATACCCGATAGGGTCTGGCCAAAAAGGGATAGCTTCTGCAGTCTAGTTAGGCCCATCGGCCGCAGATTATCTGAAAATAGCCACAGGTGGACCATGGAATCACCCGAACCGTCGAAACGGTCTATATATGGCATTTTAAATCTATCCGGCAATGTCATCGCCGAATCTGTATAGTCGCCCTCTATATCTGGGATCGAGTTGACACCCTGAGCCCTCTTAAAAAGCTTCTCAAGCTTGCTCACTTTCAGAGCGGTAGGGTCGACCTCAAACTTGAACGATGCGTCCGTTGGGTAGGCTGGTGCTTTGGAAGTCTGAGGCGGGACTGGCCCTGCTGGAGTGTCCGTATTCTCCTGGACATTAGCTGTATCCCTGGGTATTGGAACCCTAGGTGGGGGTGGGTGTGAAGCAGAAGCTGCTGCTTACTACAGTTGTTGTTGCTGTTGCAGCCTAGCAATGAGTTCAGCCTGCTAGGCTGCAACCTCTGTTTGACAAGCGGTAACTTCCGCTTGGCGAGCAGCATCCCGCTGCATGGCCTCGATGGCTAGTTAAAGTTGACGCATCATATCCTCCATACTGTCTGAGGGATGCTGATCTGTTAGAATAGGTGTATACCCTCTTTTTGAGATGGAAGCAGAAAACTGGGCTCGATTGCGCACAAGTGAAGCAGATAGTGATCGTTGAATTGGTGACTATTGAACCAGTGATCTATGCCTGACTGTCCTTCGTCTCGTAACCGGGAGTAGCGAAGCAAACACTGGTTGTCCTCCAATAAGATCCTCAAATCGGTAAATCCTCCTGACTCGGGTCCAGAGTGCTCGGGGGGAAACTGCCTCGTTGGAAGCAATTGTTAAATACTACCTTGCAAAAAGAAAATAAAGCAAAAAATAAACAACAATCAGCAAACGCATAGCATCTCGACTTAGACAAAGACAACACACAGTTGAAATCTTAAGTTGGACAATCTGTACTCAAACACTGATTTCTGTCCCAAATTTCTGCCTCAAAACCGATACCCTCAAACTGATACCCAGACTTGCAACTAATACATACATTCTTGCAGAGTCACACTCTAAAAACAAATATCAAGCAAGTGAGAGCCAAAACACCCTTATGGTGGGGTAGGGTTTTCCTGTCCTAGTTTCATCAGGAGCTAAGGGTTCACTACGCACGCATGTGGTTTCAAACAATCCTGTATTCGGGTGAGTAACCTGTCCTAGTTTGGAATAGTCTTTAAGGCTTCCAATATGCAACTAGGTCAATTGGTCAAAAAAGGTGCCTCAGCAAGACCACCTAATATACCTCTCGCTCCTAACACTGAGAAGTGAAAGGAGGATCAAATGGTACAGCAGTAGTCCAAATCCAAGGTTTGTTTTCCCATCGTGGCAGAGCTTGCAATCGGTCAGCCTTATGGTACGCTTTTCCAAGCAAGCCTCCGGCAAACCGTTCAGGAATAGCAGATGGCAAACACTGTGACTTAGGCGCACCTATGCAAATGCAATGCAAAGAAACACATAAATGTAGATAAAACAATATATCATGAGTTCGAGTCAAGTTCTCTACATCCCCAGCAAAGTCGCCAGAAACTGTAGCTCGACTTAATTCGCTCCCCCTTTCGGAGAGCTCGAATTGGTCTTACAATTCGGACTCTTGTCACGGTTCTGAATCTAATCTCACAAAGTGCAATGTGAGACTGATAAACACCAATGAGTTCAATCCAGCAAATTATTTTGGAAAATCGATTTTGAATCAAATAATGCCAAAACTGGACTACTTTGCCAGATTACAGAGTTGCCACCTAAATATTTTGTTTTGGGAAATTTAGAACACCCTGACTCGTGCCAAAGGCCACATGTCCGTCATCACCAAAGTTGCCTCGGCTCAGGAACTTAGGTACGAGAGGGGAAGGTCCTGAAATGAGCACCTTCGCTCGCCCGATCAAAGATCGGCCTCTACTATCATGATATGTTGTTTTATAAACCTCATGTGTTCTTATTTCAGTTATTAGTTAACTTTACTATGTGACGCACACAAGCAAGTATAGACTAAATCGCAAGAATTGGAACAAATCAACTCATGTTTGTTTTCGAAAATGGTTTGAAAGTGCCACCCTCAAGTGGGCTAAAGCGCGGATTTGTCACCCTCAAGTGGGCTTAAAACATGATGATTTGCCACTTTGCAAAGTGGGCTTAAAACTCACAATCATCAAATTGTTCCAATTCAAGCAATAAAGCCTTCATCCACAGGCATTCATGCAGTTAATCACTTAAGCAAATAGCCTCATGGCAAGCATGCTATCATGGCATCACTCACACTCATGCAAGTATGCTAAAGCGTAAAACTTACAGAGTACTCCAAGCCAAAACAAAAGCTAATTAGAAACAATGCATGATCCTAACTATGCTAGATGCCTAATGCAACACATACAATCATGCAATTAATAGGCTCGGCTACTAATATGGCGTATAATACAATTTGATAACATGCTTTGAAACACGTATTCAAATAAGTATTGAAATACAATGCAGTTTGAATGATGCGCCGAGCCTCGGTGCATGCAAAACAAATGAATGATGCAAACATGCAAGCATAAGGTATGCTAATTGAAATATGTCCCTAATCTAACCATTGAAAGCGGATAAATAAAAGGGAGAAAGACGTGGGATTGGAAGACATGCACACACACACGCACATTTATTACAGCATTGCGCCTTCTTGAAGGAAGGTCCGAATAAATAATCTAAGTTACACTAAGCTAAACTAATTATTACAAAACAAAACTAATTAACTATTCTAACTAATTTATTTTTACAAACCGAATTGAACAACTAGCTATGCTAAGCTAATTAAAATATTACAAAACGGATTAAACTAATTAATTACGACACATGTATTAATTAGTTACAACTAGCTAATAAAGCAATTAAGTGGCCTCATGGGCAAGAGAGACATGCATGCTCGGTTGCGTCCTCCCGAAAATCCATCACCTTGCCACCGGTTGCCTCTGTTTGCACTCACCTTGATCTCTGAACAATGTACGAACTTCTAGACTGCCTTTGCTCCAACATAGGAACACTATTGCACAAGAATGGATTGGTGGCCGGTCGGCTACAGAAGGTGGCTACCGGCCACCTTAACTGGCCGGTTGGCTAGTTTAAGTGGCTGGTCTGCTACCTCAAGTGGCCAGTCGGCCATTGCTTTTTCTAGACTCCTGTTTTTACTGCAACAGAGAGCAACAGAAGCAAAGCAATATATTTTTCAAGGAATGTGTGTACTGCCACCTCCTTATCATTTCTCAAGCTCAAAGGAGTATGGCACTTGGCTCTCAAGCCACCATTCAAGCATTTTCAATGCATGATGGCCAAAGAACCAAGCTTGTACAAGCTTAATGAATGCACAAATAAGACCCAAAGGACCATCACCCTATCATGCATGATCATGGGTGACGGTGACCAAGAAACGTGACACGTTTCATCACTTTGAGTATGAAACGTCCCACATTTCTTGTGTTTGGATTAACGTCCGATCCAAACACATGCAATGCAATACAAATATGCTTATCTTGCTCATGTTTTACTTGGTTCATTTTGTTTACACATTTTAAATTACCAATTAATCCTTTAACCAATTAAGTCCAAAGTGAAAGTCCTCTAATCGGAAAGATGACCTAAACCACAAGTGTCTTGAGCATGAAAGAGGCCTCATGCTGTTGGTTAGGAGGAACCCTCAAAAGAGGGTTAAAAACATTAGGCATGAGAGCCTCAAGTTCACACTCAAGCCAACAAGGGGCTCAAGGCCACTTTCAAAATAAATTAAAAAGTGAAGAATAGAGGGAGGTTAGAGACTTTTCAGTGCTGAAATGGCATGAAAAATGGCACTAAATTATGCAAGCAATGCATGCAAGACATGCTCAAAAGGCAAAAGCAACAAAACTAGTGAAGAGCACTACAATAGAGGCATGCAATACCAAGCTCAATGACCAAGCCAGCTCAAAACAGAGCTAAAGCATGCCAAAATAGTGGCTAAAACATGCTGAGATAGAAGCATAAAAGGCAAGAAAAACATGCTCACATGTTAGCTCACAAACAAGACTCAAGGCACAACTCTCAAAAGCAATGAAATGGTGAAATAAGTAAGAGTGTGACAGAGCTATATACACTGAAATGACATGTAAAATGATGCTACAACATACAACCATCTCATGCAAAACATGTTGGAGGCCTTAAAACAATGAGCTAGTGAAGGCATTTGCACTATAGCTATACAAGACAAGGCTCATATGATCAAAACAGCCCAAAACAGAGCTAAATCATGCCAAATTAGAGCCCAAAACATGCTGAGATTAAGTCACAAAAAGGTAAAAAAAACATGCTCACGTGTTTGGCTATCTACACTTGCAAACAAGACACAAGGAGGGGAGGCCACCCCCTCTTATTTTGGACCTCCAAACCAAGTTTTTGCCATTGAAATTTCCCTAGAATTCAGTGGTTAATAGGCCAAAAAAAAGTTGTTTTTAAAAGCTTTGAAAAATGGCATAACACTTTAGCAAACAAGCTACAAAAATGATGGACCACCACTAACTCCAAAACAAACCTCAAACCACCATTTTAAACCATAAAAACAGAGATTTCAGAGGTTAAAACCAGCCTCAAAATAGCATGCAAAGGTGGCCAAACAAGTAACTAAAACAAAGCTTAAAAGGGGTAAGCCTTATACCTTTGAAGCACAACACTAAAACAACAACAATTCTGAGCTAAAACCACTCTTGGAAGCTCAAACAAGGCCTCAAAGAACCTCAGCTCCAAGATGAGGATGTTTGGTTAAGGGTCTCTTTGCAAAAGTGTAGAGAATTCCCACTTTCAAGCACAAAATAGGGAGAGAGAGAATTCTAGAGGGAGAGAGAGGAAAATTTTGCTCACAAAATTGTGTAACCTATCAAATGGGGGAAAGACCTCCCCTTATATAGAAATAAAAGCCAAAAGCTTGCATTCATCCCTCTATACACGTGTATGGAGATGGCAATCAGTGATTAATAGCTGGCACCGCTAGCAAAGAAAATATCTGAAAAAGGAGAAAAATGGCCGTCGGCCACTCTAGGTGGACGGCCGGCCACCTCCCCTAGCCGACCGACCACTTCAAGTGGCCGACAAGGGGAAAAAGTGGCCGACAAGGACCAAAAGTGGCCAACAAGGGCCTTCCCCTCTCCAGGCAAGAGGCACAAAGGTTTGGTCCAAAAACAAGCACAAAACAAAGAGGGTTTCGAGGCTCAAAGACAAGGCGTTCCGCCAAGAACTTCGGGCACTCAAAACGAGCACAAACATGCACAATCATCGAGTGCACAAACGATGACGCCTGAATCTTAAGGTCGATCAAAAATGGGGTGTCTACAGTCCTCAACTCTGAGCCTGGTCATGTGCCTGATCACCTACATACATAATATAAATAGTGAGCAGGAACCTAGTGAATAATAACAGAGTAAAGGGTTTAGGGATGGCAATTTAAACCTTGCCCGACGGGAACCTGACCCCCCGACCCCGATTAGAACGAGTTTTCCCCGAAAATTATCCCCATAGAGCCGGGGATGGTATTGAAAATTAAATCCCCGATGATTTTTAGGTCAGGAAAGGGGATAGGTCCCCTGACCCCAAATTAGCCTTGTACATCCCCGTATATATTATATATAATATATTTCTAAATTTCATCTTTATTCTCTCCCACTATTGAATACTTCATTTCACTCTCACTCATTCTCTCTCTCTACCAATCTCCTCTCTTTCTTTCCCCTCCACCGCCGATCTTCATTCACCACTCTCTCCTCTACGACAGCTCTTCTTCACTCGCCACCAATCTCCTCTCTCTCAGCGTCTCTCTCTCTCTCTCTCTCTCTCTCGTGCTACCACCGTCGTCGCATATCACCGATCTCGCTACCACTGTCGTCGTACACCATCGATCTTGCTACCATTGTCGTTGTACATCACCGATCTCGCTACCACCGTTGTCGAACACCACCGATCCCGCTACCACCGTCATCGCACACCATTGCAGTGACGTGACTCACCGATCCCGCCACCACCGTGGTCTTTTTAAATAGATCTATGATTTTTTTTGAAAAGTCTTAATCAATATATACATATTCAGATCTGATTTTGTTGTTAAGGTATTATTGTTAAGGTTTTATCTGTTAGGGTTTTAACAGATCTTTTTTTTTTGTTGAACAAATCTATGATTTTTTTTGAAAAATCTTGATCAATTTATATATATATATTCAGATCTGATTCTTTGTTGATTGTTGTTTTTGTGCTAATTGCTATGCTGATTGTTGTTTTTGTGTTGATTGTTGTTGTTTTTATACAGGCATTGTTCGGGGTCGAGGAAACCCGATCCCCATTAGGGGACGGGAGCGGAGGGCATGATGGGTTCCCCATCGGGGATCGGGGATCGAAGACGGGGAGTGTAGTCCCCGGTCCCGCCTCGCCCCGTTGCTATTCCTAAAAGGGTTAAATGAATGATGTGCCATGACTAAACTAGTTCACATTTATATTCTTATTCAATTCATATACAGAATTCAAAAGTCATGCTTGATCATACATGGTTTATACGTTAGCGCTAACAAATCATATACAGAGCATCATAGATTATACTTGTCAGTTCCATAGAGGAACCTCCGGTCGGGTACAAATAACTTGTCAGTTCCATAAAGAAACCTCTAGACTGGGAACGGATAACTTGTTAGTTGTATAAAGGAACCTCCATTCGGGTATAGATAACTTGTCAATTCTATAAGGAACCTTCGGTCCAGGTATATATAGCATACTTTGATCATAGCATAATACCACAAACATTTGTTAGAGTTGGAGAATCATTCATAGTATAAAACCTGGCATTTCATTGAACAAATCTTATTCTATATACAGAAAATACTTTAACTTGAACATAGCTTTACTAAGTTATTACTCACAGATAACAGATGGCTCCAAGTAACGGACAAAGTAGGCAATTCAGATATCTTGTTGCACGTGACCTATACAAATACAGAACGAATACGTGCTGAATTACACACCCGGAATCATTAACTTAGTTTTTTCTTGTCTCGGTGTGTTTTTATTTCTTTATCCTCATTATGGTGTTTTAATCTTGGCCTAGGAATGCCTAGGATGGAAAGAGGATGTAAAAATGTACTTGAAAACACTTAACAAAAAATGCTGAAAACAGGGTCCTCGCTCGAGCGTGACTTCCTACGCTCAAGCGGACATGCAAAATGTGAGTGGTCGCTCGAGCACAAGATCCATCGCTCAAGCAGTTTGTAAACTTTTGTAAAAGTGCTAGTTGCTTGATTTTTCTGCTCGATGCTCGTTCGAGCGTGAGAGACATACCCTTGCTCGAGCGCGAGAGACATACCCTTGCTCGAGCGCAACTTTTGTCGCTCGAGCAGACTGTAAAACATAAGAACTTCTAGAAGCTTGCATTTCATGCTCGAGCGGACTTCTAGTCGCTTAAACAGAAGTACGCGCACTCAGAGTGGTCACTCAAGCGTGGATTCCTTCGCTCGAGCGGAAGTGTAAAATCTGAAATTTCCATATTGCACTCCTTAGCTCAAAACTTGAATCTAACTCATCAAAACACAACTTTTGGCCCCCAAAACTTGAGAAAACAAGTTGAGAATTAAAGATCCTTTCACAAATCAAGGCCCAAGAGTAAATCAATTGTGCAAAAATTCAACTTGAAATTTAAGAACATGATATGAACATGACATGCATGTATTCACTTGGGTTCATGGCTTCCAAAATATGATCAAATAAGGTCCAATGGTGAGAAATGGTATGAGTTCTTCAAACCATGCTAGAATTACAACATGCATGAGAGAAAATCTTTGAAGACAACTTCAAAATGTCATGAAATATGCATGCATGCATGGTATGATTTATACTCCTTTATTTTAGTTTAATTTCAACTTAATTCTCTTGTATTCATGAACTTACCAACTCAAAAGCAAGACTAAAGGCTTGAATTCTTACCTTATACTTTGGATTCACAAGTGTAGAGGCTTAAATTTCTAAACTCTCCTCAAGTTTCTAACAATTCCTAGCAATTCACTCCTTCTCCCTTGTTGAACTCACTCTCACTTTTGGTCTCTCTCTCTTTCCCCACGTTTGTAGCTCAAAAAGAATGAAATGAGAGTGTATGGGTGCATATAAGAGTCCACTAGTGCCTTAGTTAGGCTTGGATTAAGGAATTCATTAATTAGTCTTAATTGAGCACTAATTACTCTAATTTAGTCGTTTTGAATCGAATTTCAATTAAACCTACCATAAAATTCTAAAAATCCCAAATAACACGTATATCAAGCCAATTTCATGATCGGATGCTGATAAGGCCTTCAATTTACAGAACAGAACATAAATTCAAATAGATATGTCTACGATAAACACATAAAAACACAAATTATGCAACACATATGCAATTAATTCAAAATATGATCTTAATAACTTATTGGGCATATTAAATCATGGATTAACGTGAATCATAGGTTGGGGTTATTACACCAGCCGTGGCAGAGAATGAGCCAGACAGACTGGAAGTCATGGCACTTGACACATGGAAGCAGACAGACTATCTTTGCTGAAATTATGTGTTCAACAGCTTGGCATACTCACTCTACAGTGTGTTTTGTGCCAAGAGCTTAGCAAAGGAGTTATGGGAATTTTGAAAAAGAAATACAAGACTGAGGACACCAAGGCAAAGAAATTTATCGTTGGCTAGTTCCTGGACTTTAAAATGGTAGATTCGAAAACTGTGATAAGCCAAGTCCAGGTTTTCCAAGTGATCTTGCATGAAATTCATGCTGAGGAGATGTCGTTGTACAAGTCATTCCAAGTTGCTTGATCATTGAGAAACTTCCCAATTGTTGGAAAGACTTCAAGAACTATTTGAAGCACAAATGCAAAGAGATGTTAGTTAAAGACTTGATTGTCCGATTCTGAATCGATGAGGATAATAGAAAGAAATGAGGGAGTACCTCCTCTGTGAATGACAATGTCATTGAACATGGCAAATCTTCTAAAGTGAAGAAGAAGCCTTCTGTGAATAAAGGCTCAAAGTTGGGGCCAAGGGGTGGTGTTGTAAAGAAGCTGGCATACAAGCCGCAAGAACCTGGTTATTGGTTCTTAGGGAAGTGCTACAACTATCGTAGCAAGGCGCATCAGGCTAGTGATTGCCGCAAGTAGAAGAAGCCATACAAGACCAAACATCGTACTCACATGGCAGATATGCAAGAGCACTCCTGTCACGCCCTCAAAATAAACCCATAATAACTAATAATAACATGCATCATTATATTGAAACAATAATATAAGTCCATCTATCAGAGTATTATGAAATAAAACATCAGAAAATGCCCTACAGGCTTACATCTTGCCAAGCCAACACTTGGACACAATTCACTGAGTTCTAACTCAAAAACAGATAAAGCCCTAGGCTTGAAAGATTACATTGTTCAAATAAAACAAATAAAAATAAAACAAGTCTTCAAATTCAATTCCTCACAATCTAAGTCCTTGGAGGGAGTGAACCACCTGAACCTGAAAAATGAAGTTCCCATATAGGGTGAGCCACAGCCCAGTAGAAAAATACTAAACCAAGCATAAGAATTAACTAAAGCATTAGTATTCGATACATGGTTAACACAAGATAATCAATTTCCAATCTTCATGACACGAATGCCTACATTGTCTATGACATATTGTCTATAACACCTTTCACTTTCCAATATTTATTCCACCTTCCAATTAAATCATAATGGCTCAGAACCTGGCCAACTATACTAGTGATCCAAATGTCACAAAATAAATGAGACCAAAGCTCAAACCACAACACTTCCATACTTCCAACTGATACTCATTATAATGATGTATCGTATCAACAATGAATAGCAATATTGCTATTATCAATAAGCATACATATGAGTAATGCTACTGGAGTCCATCCCCTATCTCCTCCCAACAAATCCGGTTTAGAGGTCCATCCCCTATCTTCCCCTAAACCGCGGAGTTCATCCCCTATTTCCTCCAAATTACATGCATATGCAATGAAACACACAATTGCCATACACAACACATAATCAATACAAGTAATGTTCTGTATTAATTCAACAGTCAACATATATGACTTAATTCCAGTTATACCTAAGCCGCATGCAGGGTCTACAACAATCAATGGCTATCCTCCACCGATAGCCCAAAACAGTTATTTCTAAACAAGAAATAAATACATCAATGAATGTAAATTTAACATCCCCAATTCCATGAATTAAACCAAATTCCACATTATTCCTTTAAATTAATTATACAAAATTAATCTAAACCAGAACCCTAAGGTTTCTTCCAAAACTACCAAACTACCCCCCCCCACATACCAAAATACCAACACTTAGGATTAAAGCGTATAAATGGAGTAGAAAATCCCTACCTCGAAGAAATAACTCAAAAAGAAGAAGATGAAGATGATGCCCAAACTTCAAAGTGCTCCAAACCAACAATTGCTCAGATTAAATGAAAGCCCTCACTCTCCTCTATCTTATTTGTGAAGGAACTAGGGTAGAAATTCACTCTAGATAGATCAATCCTAGGGGAGAAGATGAGTTGGGAGAGAGAAAACTCGTAACCTAGGGTTTGGAATCCGAAAAGAGGATGAAAAACTGCTTTAAAACGCCAAAAACACGATTTTATACCCAGCCGCCCTTTCGGCGTAAACCCTTCGGCGGCGGATGCACACTCTCGATTAAGATACAGGCTCGCCGGCGTCCAACTCCGCTCGGCGGCACAGAACTCCGCTCAGCGGCTAACTCCTTCGAAAGGCCCAACCCTGCACAAGAGATACTGGATGGGTGTTTTTCCCGCTCGAGCGTCAAAACCCCCGCTCGAGCGGACAAGCAACAACAAATCCCCGCTCGGGCGTCAAACTCCCCGCTCGAGCGGACAAGCCAAAAATCTGGGCAACTAGTTTTGGTTCCTAAGCTCAACTAACCTGTTCCAAACCCACCCAACACATCCTATAACTCCAAATAAGAAAATATAGGACTACAACAACCAATACACAAGGATAGAATCTACGGAACCTAAGTCCGGATACAAACATCGAATGGGAAAAGACCAGGGTCGCTATAACTCCTATGATGAGAATGACATGCACTTGTCTACTATTGTCTCTGAGGTGAATTTGGTGGGTTCAAACCCAAGAGAATGGTGGATTGATACTGGGGCTACAGACCACATCTGCTTCGAAAAGAAGCTGTTTACAACTTTCGAGCCGGTTACTAATGGTGAGAAGTTGTTTATGGGGAATTCTGCTACCTCAATTATTTATGGGAAATGAAGGTGGTCTTGAAGTTGACCTCATTAAAGGAGTTGACCTCGTTGAAGGAGCTGACCTTGAACGAAGTCCTGTATATTCCGGACATTCGTAAGAATCTTGTCTCGTGGTCTCTTCTTAACAAATATGGTTTTCGCGTGGTCTTTAAGTCCGACAAGGTCGTTCTGACCAAGAACGGAGTGTATGTGGGTAAGGGTTATATATTGGGGGTATGTTTAAACTCAATGTAATGATTGTTATTCCAAAGATGAATAAAGATACATTTTCTTCTGTTTGCATGCTTGAGTCTTCCAATTTGTGACATGGTAGACTAGGACATGTGAACTTTGAATCTTTACGTAGATTAATCAAGTTAGATTACATACCATCTTTTAAGATTAATCTGAAACACAAGTATGAAACTTATGTTGAAGCGAAGTTGACAAGATCTTCGTTTCATTCTCTTGAAATAAGTTTAGAGCCGTTGGACTTAGTGCATAGTGATGTGTGTGACTTAAAGTTTATATAATCACGTGGTGGCAATAAGTACTTCATCACTTTTGTTGATGATTGCACAAAGTATTGTTATGTGTATTTGCTCAAAAGCAAAGATGAGGTTATTGACAAGTTTGTTCTTTATAAGAATGAAGTTGAGAATCAATTAGGTCGCAAGATTAAGGCTTTAAGAAATGATCGTGGTGGTGAGTATGAATCACCGTTTATTGAGATTTGTGCTCAATCCTGGATTATCTACCAAACCACGGCGCATTATTCTCCCCAGTCAAATGTGATTGCTGAGCGGAAGAATAGGACGCTAAAGGAAATGATGAATACAACGTTGATAAGTTCTGGATTGCCACAGAATATGTGAGGGGAAGTAATTCTCTCCGCAAATTACATTATGAATAAAGTACCCCGGAAGAAGGTGGACAAGACCTCATATGAGTTATGGAAAGGCATCAAGCCTTCTTATAAATTCTTACGAATGTGGGGTTGTCTTGCAAAAGTGGCGGTGCCTACACCCAAGTGGGTTCGAATAGGACCGAAGTCAGTGGATTATGTATTCATTGAATATGCACATAATAAAATGCATATCGATTTCTTGTGTATAGGTTTATTATTCCAGATATACACAAGAATACTATCATGGAATCAAGAAATACGTCTTTCTTTGAAAATGTATTTACGTGTTGTCTCCAAGAAGGGATTCAGAGTTCCATAGAAGAGGTTGAAGGTGACAATGATCATATAGCTGATCAAATAGATGATCACTTAGATGATCAAGTTGATGATCAAACTGAGGATGTAGATGAGCCCAGAAGGAGTAAGAGGGCTAGGACTGCAAAGTCTTTTGGTCCAGACTGCTTGACTTATATGTTAGATGGAGAACCTCGAACTTTTTATGAAGTTGTGACTTCACCTGAAAGTCCTTTGTGGAAAGAAGTGATCAAAAGTGAGATTGATTCCATCTTACAGAACCATACTTAGGAGTTAGTTAATTTACCCCCAGGTAGTAAGGCCTTGGGGAGTAAGTGGATCTTTAAAAGAAAGATGAGAACTGATGGGTCAATTGATAAATATAAAGCTGGACTAGTTATCAAATGATACAGGCTGCGCGAAGGCCTAGATTACTTTGATATGTATTCACCTGTGACAAGGATTACATCCATTCGAATGGTGATTGTGATAGCAGCTTTACATGGTTTGGAGATACATCAGATGGATGTAAAGACAACTTTCTTAAATGGAGATTTAGATAAAGAAACCCAAGGGATTTTTAACTCTAGAACAAAATAAGAAAGTCTGTAAGCTTGTCAAATCATTGTATGGTTTGAAGCAAGCTCCCAAGCATTGGCATGAGAAGTTTGACAACGCTATGTTGTCAAATGGGTTCAAAATCAATGAGTGTAACAAATGCGTATATGTCAAAGACACTGACAGAGGTTATGTCATTTTGTGTCTATATGTAGATAGCATACTCGTTGTTGGTAGTAATGATGAAATGATTCAAACTACCAAGAGCTTGTTAAACTCTAAGTTTGACATGAAAGATATACGCCTTGCAGATGTAATTCTGGGTGTTAAGATAACCATAATATCTGATGGTATTGTACTCTATCAATCTCACTATATTGAGAAGATACTTGAGAAATTTGGCAAATCAGATACAAGTGTGTCTAGGACACCGATAGACGTGAGTCTACATTTGACCAAGAATAATGGTGAGAGTGTTTCTCAGCTAGAACATTCTTGAGTCATTGGAAGTTAGATGTATCTAATGAGCTGTACAAGGCCGGATATAGCCTACTTTGTTACCAGGCTTACTAGATACACGGATAATTTGAATACTACTCATTGGAGGGACATTGGGTGTTAGGTTATCTACGCTACACCCAGGGTTATGGGCTACATTATACCAGATACCCAGCGATACTAGAAGGGTATAATGACGCTAATTAGATATCCAATATAAAAGACTCCAAATCCACTAGTGGTTATGTGTTTATCTTCGAAGGGGGCAGTCGTGTCTTGGAAATCTTCCAAGCAAACGTGTATATCAAGATCAATGATGGAATCTAAGTTTATTGCTTTGGATAAAGTAACTGAAAAAACTGAATGGCTTTGCCAGTTTGTTGAGGATATTCCATGTTGGTCGAGACATATGCTAGCAATCTGTATTCAATGTGACAACCAATCGACGATTGGATGGGCACAGAGTAACATATATAATGGAAAGTCTAGACATATTCGTCGTAGACATAATTCCATATGGCAACTACTCTCGAACGGAGTTGTCACTTTTGACTATGTAAAGTCTCAAGACAACATGGCGGATCCACTATCCAAAGGGTTAAATCGAGTGTTAGTAGAGAAGTCGTCAGAAGGAATGGGGTTAAGACCTTTAGTGTAAGGTGTTACCAGAATGGAAACCCAGCCTAGTTGATTGGAGATCCTAAGATCTAGGTTCAATGGGACAACCTAATTGCGTGTAACGGTGGTATGTCACTGAAGAGGTTAAACCTCCAACCATTTCTTTTATCAGTGATACCTACAAGTGTAGAGGTTAAGCTGAGCTTTTAATTACTTTAATGTGTTAAGCTGTTGAGCTGAGTATAGCAGGATACTCGAGTAGAGTCACCTATGTGAGTGTGAAGTGGAGTCGCTTCTATAAGAATTAACAAGGCCTAATTCTTTAAACCAATCATTGAACCAGACTATTGTTCCTGGGCCAAACCGGACACAATAGTGAGAATAGAATGATGGTTGGAGTAATTCCTGTGTGAGGTCTGTTGTCTTGATTTACCTAAATAGCAGAACAGTTCAAGACTTCGTGTTCACTGGACAGCTAGTAAATCCGATAGACTTCACTAGGAGGGGTTCAAAGCTTCCTTTGCTATTTTATCTTATGATGTATTGTAATTTTCAGCATGTTTCATGTTCTGCAAATTGTTTATGAATCTGTTTGTATTTAATCACACAATTTGTACAACAAGCTTAAAACAGATTCGCTGCCTCACCGATTGAGTGCTGGAGGTTGTTCGACATCTGTCTCCCAGGATACGACGGTTGGACCAGCTATGCAATGCATCGACTAAATAGCTTTAGCGAATAGAACTTTGCAGCACTCTCTCACAAGAAAAATAAAATAAACTGGAAAACTCAGGAAGACAAGAATAACAGCAATTTCTGGTGTAAAATACTGAAAGAGAGGGCCTCCTTTTATACACATGGAGGGAGAGAGGAAAAGCTCCTGCAACAAATGTAGAAATTAATTCTGTATTAACCAGAATTGATTCAGTAAAATTGATGGGTTTAATTCCATTATCAATAGAGGAGACTAGGTTTTGTCTACATATTCTTGCAGCCCACACATTTGACTTGGCCCAAAAATATTAAGATGGGTGGGCCAAACCCAACCCCTACACTCAATCCATTCCTCCAAGCCCAAGCCCAAGATCCACGAGCCACAAACCACGGATCACGGTCCACGGACCCAGCTCAGTTCTGTTTGGGCAGGTGAACGGCGCCCGGGCACGCGCGTGTGGCAATTTTTTCATAACCAGCTTGGACCATAGTCTTGGCTCAAGTCCATCATTGAAGCATCCATAACTCCTTTCCTTTAGAAAATTTGGATGCCCCAAAGGGCTTACTCCCTCATACAAAAAAATGGGTTTTAAATACCTATAAATGTTTTCCTCTACAATCAATGTGGGATACAAGGTTTTACACTTTTCCTAACACTTCTTTCACGAGGCTAACTTAATGAGTCAATTTCTCATTCAAATCTTAATGGTTTTTGGTTTTTGGTTTTTGGTTTTTTTTTTTTTTTTGTGGTGTAAAGATTACATTACAAAGAATCTAAACCCACTTTAATCTACACCAATTGAGGTTTGGCACCCACTTTAATATTGTATTAAAGTCACCAAAAAACCATTATTCTTCCAACAATAGTGTCTTTGACATATACTCATTTTTTACACGCATTGATTTTGAACCCATTTGACGACATAGAGTGGTCAAACTTCTCATGCCATTCATTGGGAGCTTGCTTCAAACTATACAATGATTTGACAAGCTTACAAACTTTTTTATTTTGTCCTAGAGCTGAGAACCCCTTGGGTTGCTCCATGTAGATTTCTTTATCTAAATCTCCATTTAAGAAAACTGTCTTTACGTCCATCTGATGTATCTCTAGACCATGTAAAATTGTTATCGCAATCACAATGTGAATGGATGTAATCCTTGTCACAGGTGAATACGTATCAAAGTAATTCAGGCCTTCACGCTGCCTGTATCGTTTGATAATTAGTCTAACTTTATACTTAGCAACTGACTCATCAGCTTTCATCTTTCTTTTAAAGATCTACTTACTCTCCAAGGCCTTACTACTTGGGGGTAGATCAACCAACTCCTAAGTATGGTTCTGCAAGATGGAGTCAATCTCACTTTTGATTGCTTCTTTCCACAAAAGACTTTCAAGTGAAGTCACAGCTTCATGGAAAGTTTGAGATTCTCCCTCTAACATATAAGTCAAGAAATCCGAACCAAAAGACTTTGCAGTCCTAGTCCACTTACTCCTTCTTCGCTCATCTACATCTTCAGTTTGATCGTCAACTTGATCATCTAAGTGATCATCTGTTTGATCAGCTATGTAATCGTTGTCACCTTCAACCTCTTCAGCTAAGTGGTACTTGGACATGCATAATTTACAAGTAGGAATTTCCAAGGAAACAAAACTGTGGATATAAAAGATATCAAATAAAAATTTGAAACAGTGAGCAACGGTGGGGAAAAAAAATATAGCATACAAATATGTTCTCATGTTTATTTATTATTATAATTCCAAACATGCAACAATAACCTATATATATGTGTACACCAATTTCTAATCATGACTTTGTTTTGAAATATAAAATTATATAAAGGAAACAACAGCCTATTCAAATAACTTACTAGCATTCTAAACAACCAGTGAGCTATGTATATAAAAAATATAATAGACAACTATTGTACAAACAGTGCACACAATGAACAGTAGCATGAAAAAATTCTGATTTTCGGAATTTCAAGAAAGTGTAGAACCATATTACTACCAAACATCACGGATAAATTTGTACTAATTAAACCAGTGAGCCTACATGCTATAATTTCTAGTAATGTAACACGTTCCTCATTTTATTTAGTTATTTGAATAGTCTGTTGTTTCCTTTATATAATTTTATATTTCAAGACAAAGTCATGACTAGAAATTGGTGTACACACACACACACATATATATATATATAGGCTACTGGCATGTTTGGAATTAGAATAATAAATAAACAAGGGAACATGTTTGTATGCTATATTTCTTTTCCCCACCATTGCTCACTGTTTCAAATTTTTCTTAGACATTCAATTTGATATCTTTTGCATCTACTGTTTTGTTGCCTTGGAAATTCCTGCTTATAAATTATGCATGTTTAACATGTAAATAATTCTAGAATTAGAAGCATGTAAAATTGATTTAAATCTAGAAAATAAAAACATGTGAATTAATCTAGTATGTAACCATATTGAACATGATGTTTATACTAGAAACTAATGAGCATGTCAAATAAAATTTAAATACTTATGAACATGCAAAAAGTTCTTAAAATTAATTAACATGCCAAACAGTAGAGAAAATAATGTAGCAAATTATGCTAAATCTATTTGTCCAATTTCATATGAATTTATTCGTTCGAATGCCATGAAAATTATAGAATTTGTTTTGAGCTTGTTGTACAAATTGTGTGATTAAATACAAATAGATTCATAAACAATTTGCAAAACATGAAACATGCTGAAAATTACAATACATCATAAGATAAAATGGCAAAGGAAAGCAAACCAAAGCCTACACTAGACAGTGTCCTTAAAACAGATTCGTCACCTCACCGGTTGGGTGCTGGAGGTTGTTCAACGTTTGTCTTCTAGGATAAGATGGTTGGACTAGCTATGCAATGCACCGACTGAATAGCTTCGGTGAATAGAACTTTGCAACACTCTCTCACAGAAAGAATAAAATAAACTGGAAAACTTAGGAAGACAAGAATAACAGCAATTTCTGGTGTAGAATGCTGAAGGTGAGGGCCTCTTTTTATACACATGGAGGGAGAGAGGAAAAGGCTCCCCTGTAACAAATGCTAGAATTAATTTTGCATTAACTAGAATTAATTCTGCAAAACTGATGAGTTTAATTCCGTCATCAATAGAGAAGACTAGGTTTTGTGTACATATTCCTGCAGCCTACACATCTGACTTCGCCCAAAAAGATTAAGATGGGTGGGCCAAGCCCAACCCCCACACTCAATCCATTCCAGCAATATCCAAGATCCAAGATCTATGACCCACGGACCCGGTTCGGTCTGGGCAAGCGGACGGCGCGCCCGCATACGCGTATGGCAATTTTTGCATTACCAACTTGGACCATAGTCTTGGCCCAAGTCCATCCTTGAAGCATCCATAACTCTTTTTTTTCGGAAAATTTGGATGCCCCAAAGAGCTTACACATTTTTGCAAAAAAATGGGTTTTAAATACCTATCAATGTTTTTCTCTACAATCAATGTGGGATACAAGGTTTTACACCTTTCTCAACACCTCTTTCATGAGACCAACTTAATGAGTCAATTTCTCATTCAAACCTTAATGGTTTTTTGTTATTCTTTTTGTGGTGTAAAGATTACATTACAAACAATCTATACCCACTTTAATCCACCTCAATTGAGGTTTGACACCCACTTTAATATTGCATTAAATTCACCAACCCACTTTAATATTGCATTAAATTCACCAAAAAGCCATTATTCTTCCAACAGTAGATTGGGGAATCTTTTGTATTGATTATTATTTTGTTAATAATCAATTGAAAGTTATTTTAAAGTAATTTTGAGTTTTGTGATATAAGTTGTCATCAATCATTATTTTACTTGTGTAGTAGAATTTATTTAACCATGAACCATGATATTAATGTGGGAGTTTATCTCTTAAATTAGAAGAGATAATTCAATATTCTTTTGGCACAAATATTTTTTTGTGACAATGACACCTGTTTGTAAATAAGTCATATTTTTTGTATTAATTTATGTATTATCATAATGTGGGAGAGAGAAGCAAAATTGTCTGCTAATCATGATTTATGACAGTTATCCATTGAAACTCAGGACAATAAGTACTCAAATTTAAGAGTTAAAATCTTAATTTAGAAGTACAAATATTTTTTCTTAAATGCATTGTATATATACTTTTTCTTGAATGCATTTTAAGGATTTATACAATTAAAGGAGATTTTTGAATTATTTGATTCTTAGGCAAAATCTTCATGAGGAGATGATTTTGTTTAAATATTAATTCTGACTTGTGTAGTCATAATTATTTTGAATTTGCTATTTCATAAATTTGATTTAGAATTTTATTATAGCACACCATAGTCAATAAGTGATGGATGTTATATTTTGATTTATATCAGAATTGTGGAGGTGTATTGATTTTTTTCTGTGGTAATATCCTAACAAGAAAATTAATTTTTTTTAGAGTACTTAAAATGTGGAGGGTGCTTGGACAATTTTACCAAAGTAACAGTTCCGATAGTAGGTCCGATCCACAAAGAATCTCAATTCTTTCTATAGGACAAAGTTGAAGTAGAAGTAAAAATGGTTTCATTAGCTCCTAAGGAACACTTCTATGTTTATTATTTGATTTTAAAAATGGGAGTGACATAAAGTAGCAGTAAGTCTCGACTTATTCATAGACTTAATGCCGTATGACATTTGCTCTCAGATGTGAGTATTGTTTGAGAACAATATAGTGGATCCACTAATTACTCAATAATATGTAACAAAGAAGGTCAAATAGAAAATAGTGGCTGCTAAACAAAAAGTTTGACCAGAGAGCAAATGAGGGAAAGTTTATCGAGGAGAATGTGATTAAAGCCTATTAATTTTGAGTAGCCATAATAGCAACCCAACCTAGCTGACTAGAATTATGAATGACTCACCAGAAATCACTAAACGAGTTTATATCCTATCAATTTCTATGATAAGAGTGACATTTGCAACATATGTTGTATGTAGGGGATTTAGAAGAAGCTGTGTTTTTAATGATCACTTATATCTTGGAAAACCTAGAGGGATATTTTCAAGAGGAGTATTTAAGAGACTCGAAATAAGGATCATCTATATGAGTGTGAGTGGGCCACTTCTATGAAAATTAAATAAGGCCAACTTCTCTAAAGCACTCATGAAAATCAGGAATAGCCCAAGGCCAAAACGGGGCACAACCGAAAGAATAAAGCTATGCTCGGAGATATTTTATGTGAATTCTATTGTCTTGGCTTACATAAACGACTGAACAGCTCAAAGTATTATGTCCACTGATTAGCTAGTAAGTTCGATAGTCTTTCACTAAGGAAGGTTCGAGGCCAAAAACTATCTATCCTGATGTAAGATATTTCCATTTTGTATTCTCTTTATCAATGTCTGCATTTTATTTGCATTATGTCGTCAATTTCATTCATTGTTGAAAAATTTAGAAGTGAATGGAATTGAACTCCATTTGAATGAAAGGGTGTAGCCTTTCATGGTGTCTATTCATATGAAAGGGTGTGAACCCAAGAGACATGACCGTTCTAAAGGTCACAAGTACTTTTATAAATACCATCCCATCCCATGGCATTCATGAATAAGTTAAGGTTTGTTTTAGGATTCATACATTATATCTAGTCGAGTATATAAAAAAGAGTGCATGGTACAAATTGGTTCGCTATACACTCAGAAGGTTGTGTAATTTTTGTGTGGGGTGGTCGTTATGCCCTAGAGGCAAGACGTCCATTAATCTCAAGCCCCTGAGGCGAGGCCTGTAACTTGCTTTTCATGCTCCTTTTGGATACGATAGCCCTACAGTTTGGACCTCCGTAGTTCTGAATTTGATTTCACAAGTGCAATGTGAAATATATAAACACAAATGAGTCCAAATCCGGTAAATCTTTTAGAAAATCGATTTTGAATCAAATGCCAAAAATCGACTGCTTTGCCAGATTACAGAGTCGCTACCTAAATATTTTTAGAAAATTTAGGAAACCCAAGACTCGTCCCAAAGGCCACTTATCCATCATCACCAAAGTGTCTTTGCTCGGGAACTTAGGTACGAGAGAGGAAGGTCATGAATTGAGCACCCCACTCGCCCGATCAAAGATCGGCCTCTACTAATCATGATGTGATTCTTATTTACATTATATGCTCTTATTCCGATTATTAGGCTATTTTTTACTATGTGTTTCATACAAGTATAGACTAATTTGCAAAAAAATTGGAACACTTTGATTTCATATTTATTTTTTAAAAATGTGTTTGAATATGTACCACTTGAAAAAGCGATATCATATGTAGATTCATCAAATTATCCCAATTCAAGCAATTAGTCTTCATCCACAGGCATTCAAACTGGTATATTACTTAAGCACTTAGCCTCATGGTATTGTGCTTGATATGGCAACAATCACACGCATGCAATAGGCTAAGTAATAAGTGCTCACTTAGTACTCCAAGGCAAGCCAAAAGTGATAAAAGAGTTAGAAAAAATGCATGATCCTAACAACGCAAATGATTAATGCAACGCATGCAAAGATGCAACTAATAGGTTCGGTTGTCTAATATGCCATGTGAATCACTTTGATAGTATGCAGTAATGCACGTATTCAAGGAAATAATAAATGACAATGTTGTTAGAATGATGAACCGAACCCTATGTATGCGAGACAAATGGATGCAAATCATGGAAAATGCTAAAAGAAACATGATACTTTATGCTATCCATCGTAAGCGGATAAATAAAAAGGAGAAAGACGTCAGGTTGGAAGACATACACATTATTACATATTTGCCCTTGCATAAGCGAATTCAAATAAATGTCCTAGCGTAGTAAGCTAATTATTACAACACCGAAAATGAATTAACTACACTGGCTAATTATTAAGTACAACACAAGAACTAACTAGCTATTCAAACTAATTAATTACGTACAACACAAGAAGTAACTAGCTATTGTATTACAACACACAAAATTAACTAGCTATTCTAACTAATTAATACAAATTAGTAACTAATTAGTTACAATACAGAATTAATTAACTAAGTAATTAATTATTACAAATCCACTACTTTAGGTTCAACATACTACTATTAAACATAATTTTAATGGACCCCAAGAAGCGAGGAATGGTTCATACATGGATGCGGATTTCCACCCGAAAATGCTCTCTGTTTTACTGCCAGAATTCTTCTGTTGCACAGTCAGAAAAATGCATTGTCTTTCACCTCAGTCTCTGCTCTGTTTTGCAGGGAAAATAATATTGCTTGACTGAAAAAGGTGGTCGGCCGGCCAGAAGAAGTGGACGGTCGTACAATATAAGTGGTCAACCGGTCACTAATTTTGGGTTTCTCTTGCTGCAACAGAAAACAAACAGTACACAAACAAAGCATTTTCAGGGGATGTTTGTCCACCCTGCCACTCCTTATCATCAGACAGATCAAAGGAGGGGTAGGCTTGATTCGCAAGCCATCAATCGATGCAAATTCATTGTATGATGGCCTAAGAACTAAGGGATACAATCTCAATAAATGAAACTAAAGACCAACAAAACCTCTCCCTATCATGGAATTGATTAAGGGAAGTGGTTGACCATGGAAAGTTGAACCATTTTCATCACTAACAAGTATGAAATGACCCAAGATTCCATGGGTTCAATTAACGTTCAATTGAATCCGAAACCATGTTATTATCTTGTTTCTTCTTTTAAATCCCAATTTAGTACCTTTTTTAATTACCTTTCCATTCATTACTCCATTTTGTCCAAAATGAAGATTAAGTCCACTAATGGAGAGAAGTGTCAAACCAAGGATTATTTTAGGCATGAGAGGGAAATCATGTCGTTGGTAATGAACCTTCGAAGAGATTAAACCATTAAGCACAAGGTCACCTCTCAAGCTTAAACAATACTCATTTTGGAGCAACTCTCAAAATAATAAGAAAAAGCCAAGAAAGGAAAGAGAGTGCAGATGTGATTAGAGGTGAACACAAGTATAAAAAGCTTGAAATAAATGCTATCAACTCAAATAGGATGGTGTCTAATGCTTTAAACACCAAACCTACGAGGACCATTACACTACAAGCATACTATATAAGACACAAATGAAATAAACAACCTAAAATAGTCCTGAAATAGTCAAAAATAGGATTGAAATTCACATGGAAAAGCTTGAAAAAGTTAGCTATAATATTGAGGAATTTAAGCTAGTAAACAAGTACAAGGAAGGGTGACTAACCCCTCCATTTTTAGAACTTCAAAACATTATTTTTAGCCTCTAAAAACCTCTGAAAATCAGTGATAAAAAGCTCAAAAAAAAAGTGGTGAAAAAATGGGAAACACAAGGGTAAAAGCCTAGGAAGCAAGGTTCAAAAAAGGGTAGTCAACCCCTCTACCTTTAATGGCCTTAAACCACATGTTTTAGCCCATAAAAATAGGTAAAAAAAAAGCACAAAAACAACAATAAATGATGGAAATAAATAGGGAAAGAAGCTTGGAATTATACCTCTTGAAGAGGGACAACCCTTTTAGTTATGAACCACTAATTTCACACCCTCAAGAGCTGAAATTCAAGCTTGGGAACCTCAGCAAGAAACGTTAGAAATTAGGTTTAGGAAGTGTAGAGAGAGAGTGTGTAGGTTGCAAGGTAAAGAGAGATATTTTTGGGAATTTTCCTTCTCCAATTTTTTTCTAACCTCATTTTATGAGAGGAAGTCATCTATATATAGAAATATATTAGACTATTTCAAAATTTATCCATATAGACACAGCTGGTGCAGTGCACGTACCTGTGGAGACAGCTGACACAGCTGGCAAAAAGATCTAGTTTTTTGACACAAGTGGCTAGTAGGCCACTAAAGGGGACGGCTGTACACTAATAAGTGGCCGGCCAACCACAAGTGGGTCTGCAGGCCCCTAGGTGGTCAGGCTTGAAAAACTGTTGTTTTGGTCCAAAAATGGTGCGAGGTTTATAAGTTTTTGAGGCACAAATCTGAGGCTTTTTGCTAAGGAAATCGAGCGTTTGACAAACGTATACATTCATCATTGGGTGATCAATCAGTGACGCCCAAGTCGTAAGGGCGATTAAAAATAGGGCGTCTACAAGGCCAAAATTCTGTCTTAAAGACACAGTGTTCAAATACTGGCCTCAGTCACAATCTGTATTAAATTTACAAAATTTTTGTAAGAAATTTTTTGTGTTTTATTTTATTATTTATTTGCATTAAATTGATTTTTTGAAAATATTTTCCTACATATATATATATCAAAGCAATCGCTACCAAAACAAATATTATTAATCAACTTTACCATAAGTTCATCTTCACAATCGATAGTTGTGATCCTCTAATATCTGTTTCCACATTACAAAATAAAATATTTTGGAGATAAGGTGATCATCTAACGTATGAAAGTGCATTTAGTACCGTCGGATATTGGTTATTGTTACCCCAGGTAGGCAACACGAGATGGGAAATTGGGTCTGTAGATATAACTTAAAAAAATAACCCAATAAAATTAACTTACTCAAACTAAGTAAAATAAAAGAATGAATATATAAAATATGAGCAATAATGTGTGTGAACAAATCAAGTGAGAACAAAATAGAGCAACAAGTAAAAATATAAAGGGGAGAGAGAGAGAGAGAGAAGGCAAACAAAAGATTTATAGTGGTTTGGCTTTAACATAAGCCTACATCCACTTCTCAAGGCTCCCCCTCGAGTATTTCTACTATTCCTCAAATAGATTTACATCAGCAAGTTTACCGGGTACTTACAAGACCTTTACAACAAGGATTTTGTTCCAAATTTTTGTTAAAAAAAACTCCCAAAAACAACCGCTATTTTGGTGTTACAAAATCTCTCAAGTGTTTCTCTCTTAAACACTCATAATGAAACTCATAGGTATAACAACCCTTTACAAAT
The DNA here is from genome assembly GCA_025200525.1 of Camellia lanceoleosa. Taxonomy (NCBI): domain Eukaryota; kingdom Viridiplantae; phylum Streptophyta; class Magnoliopsida; order Ericales; family Theaceae; genus Camellia; species Camellia lanceoleosa. The sequence goes on from CM045770.1 coordinate 93,394,599, forward strand.
GATTTGTAAAGAAAAATGCGTAAAGCATTTTGCACAATAAACTCCTAAAGAGTTGGGTTTAAACAATTAAAGCTCTTAGAAAAGATATGAAAGTTACAACACAAAATTCTTGTATTTTCTTTTCTCTTTTGGAGAGTATCCTCTATTTCATTCGTAGATGAGTGTAGATCTTCTATTTATAGTCCCTCATCTTCATTTGACTGTTGGAAAGCAAATATAGTCGTTGAAAAGGTTCAAAATGCACTCAAAATTTTGAAATTTTGATCCAAGGATTGCTCTCTTGGTGTTAACACTTGCTAAATTTCTATTTTTCTCTTTTTAATTTGCTTCAAGGTGCCAACCCTTGCTCTTCCTAGTGTCGACACTTGCTATTCTCTTTTTTTCTACTTGAAGCTTCTGAATTTGGGTGTCGACACTTGCTCTTATGGGTGTCAACCCTTTTTCAAGAAAAAACATTTCAAGTTTCAATCAAAATACATGATCAACTCCAAACGATATTAGTTAAAGATCAAATCAAATATCAAATAATTTGTTTACGGAATTTATCATGTGCTATAGATAAATATTGTGCCAAATAATATCAAATAAATATAATAATGGAAACACAACAAAACCAAATCTTATAAATAATAATCTTCCATTTTTTTATGATGGCAACATATGCAAAAATTTTGGGGTGTTTGGGAAGAGAGTTGGGCTAAAATAGCTTGTTAAAATACAAAATAGGCTAAAACATCCAATAAGACAAAATATCACATCCAATCCATAATCATTTAATTTTTTTCCTTACAATCATCAAATCAACTACAAAAAAGCCAATCAACTTTCCAAACACAACTATTTTAGCTGGATAAAATAGCTAAAAAGTCAACTACAATAGTTAACTTTCCAAACAACTATATTTCTTCCCATGAATTAATGCAATATAAGAAATTTAACAATTATACTGCAAGCATTAATCAGAATATCAATTATAGCTTACAAAACGTAATCTTACTATAATCACATGGAGCTAAGCTAATTTCATAACTAAAACGTATCCAAAAAATAACAGTTCATATTCAAGATCATTGACATGCCTATAAAATTATGAATTCAATATATTGCACAAATTGAAGCATGAGCATGATTTTCTTTCTCCGTTGTTGGCAAAAGTATATTTCTCCATATTTGTCATCATAAAAAAAAAACATACATTACAAATCATATGATGCAAAATTAAATCCATAAATTATCGCTCCCTTTTACATAAGTAAAATGAAAGTGTAACTTCAAGGGATATGAGAGAAGAGTATCATACCATATGAATTGTACCATAAAATAGCTCAATGATGCAATAGGGATCATACTTTTATTCTCCAAATGACTTAAAGAATGAGAGAATTTCTTTATATGTCAAGGTCAAATTTCAAATAAGAGCATAACATGCTATTTTTTCGATTTTTCAAATAAAAGTACACAACATAACACACATGTGAGACTTCAAGAGAATATTTTAAATCATGATTAATAGAATTTCACACAGATAAAAATTGAGCAGATAGAATTTCAACAGATAGAATAAAAAATTTCAACAGATAGGTGTTAATAAAAATTGAAAGGGTAAAATTGAAAACAAAATGTTCACCAAAATCACCAAATGTATTTCTCGTTACAATATTTCATAAAGAGTGTAATTCTCATAAAAAAGAAAAAAAATCATGGGAACTAATGCCTTATATCCTTTTTAAAATTGACTTTTCACCAAATTTTTTTATTTTTAAATTATGTAATTTTTTTTTTTTTAAAAATTATATGTCTGTCTTGTATAGATTATTATAAAAATTGGTTTTTTTTATTTTTATTTTGTTTTTTATTTATCCGATTCATCTAGTTAAATAAAACCCCAATATATATATATATATATATTTAAAAATAAAAAAATAACAAAAAAATAAATTAAAAAAGTCAATCCCAAATCAACAGATAACAAATTAAGGATTATTCGGGATGATTTGAATAAGTATATTTTTTTATTTTTTGAAGAAATTATCGGTAAATTCCAAATTAGGGAATGATGATCCATTTAGTCCTATGTTTTTTCTTAGGAACCATTTGGTTCTATTTAATTGGTAAGGAATATTTTCCTTTGATTTGGCATGGGCGGATTTTACACATTTACCCTTGTTATGATTTTGGTGGAAATTTTTTTTTTATTACTTATTTGTGTGTAATGATTGACATGGTAACGTTTTATATTTTCATTTTTGTGTGTTTGATTTTTGTAGAGTGATATACGGTGGATGAGTTTCAATTGTTGATGTTTTTTTCTTTTAATTAATGGTGTTGTCGACTAATGTTTATTAATTCCAAATGTGTAATGTTGGTTTTTCCGTGGAGTGGTGTTGTCATTAGATTTGTTGAAAACAAACGATGATTACACCCACATTCAAGTAAGGTGGTTACTGGCTGACGTATTGTTCATTTGTTGGGAGTTTGTATTATTATCGTATTGGTCATTGGTTTCACCAGTTATACAAACACACACACACACACACACACACACACACACAAGGCATGGATTCCACACATAAAGGGTTTGACAACCTAGATTGTTGTACATATGAGTACATTCCAGATGCACCTGGGTAATGGGTGGGTGTAGCTACATAAACAAATTGTTGCGAGGTTGGTTTATATTACCGAACATCTCGAAATTAACTGGACATCACATTACGTTTAATTGAGTTGTGTGTTACATCACTTTCTTCTATCTTTGGACAATTACTTATCGTTCGATTTACAATTGCACTGTTTATTTCATAATTTTGTTCAAATCCATTTAAGGGGATGGGTTGCAAACACATTGACGATGGGTTCCTTTCAATATTCCAATGACATTCACATAATCCCATTACAATATAATGTTAGAAATAACCAAAACATCACAATTTTTCATTACACAAAACATAATATACCACTCGCATACCTGTTATATGGGATTAAAAACCAATCAAACGTACCCCACACGGAAGATGGTGTTACGTTTAACATACATATGTAACAAAATCATCATTCGTTTGTGAATCGTAAAGACAGGAAGTCATACGCGGACATCTACTGAAAATGATATTATTATTAGCTGCAATGTAATGTATCTGCTTAGAAAGATATAACATCATCGGATGAAAACAAAAACCACTATTTGCCTAAACAAATCACCAAAACAATTTTCATTTCGTACGATGGTCTAACACTATCCAAAATAACAAAGTGCAAATCGTCCAAACACATCAAAAATCAAGACATAGCTCACAAAATAAATAAATAAAACAATGTCAAATTTGTAAATGGGTGTAATTCAAGCCCGACAAACAAATTATGTAGTCCTTACATGCAATCCTCATTTTGGGTCATTTAGGAACATTTTTATCATTGCTGCGCGTAGAACAAATGGCGTTAGTCTGTCCACTGTGTTGTCAATTTCGACTCTGTGAACATATTGGCAGATGATGAAATAAACAAAAATCACACAGTCCAACCTGCAACCATATTACTCTCATTACACTACAACAAAACTAAAACCCAAGAATAATATTAACACCACTTACGAGTTTGAGACCTGTTGTAGACAGTCTACAACGAAGACAAGCGTGCCATCAAAATCTTGGGTCCGAACATTGCTGGGTGACAACCTTGGTTTCACAAAGCTAGTATGGTGGTCGACCACCCACTGTTTTTGGTTAATCAATGTCATATTTACTTAGCGAATTATCAAGCAATATAACCATAAAATTACTAACATTGACCAGACAAGCCGCATAGGGCATAAGAAGTATGTATAAAAGTTGTGCGACTAACGAGGAAAAACAATACAATCTCAAACAAGGCCACATAACATTCAATCACATATCACTTTCAATGCCTCATTGTAGTGCTAATCTCCTGTCTCCCTTCTTTGCCTCATGGAATTGTAATGCTTCTACGTTCTGCTTTCCGAATCATGCACCATGATAGTCCAATGGTTGGCAAGGTAAATCGGGTAATGGGTGCATCTGTGCCCACGCGCCTATAGGAATATAATCCCATTGAAATATGAAACCCACCATAATATTGACACAAAACAACACTACGTCGCCTACTTGGAAGTAGGGTTCATGGATTTTCATCGTCATCCATTTTGAAACAAACCTAACGACAACAACACGTCATGAAAACACCAATATTACATCGAAATTAATGAACATTAGTAAACACAACATTAATTTATTCCATCCCAACACCCGATACGTCATTATGTAAAACATTTTCTAACATGAACGTCATCAACACCACACGTCATGAAACACGTAAGGCATGCAAATTACATACCAACACCAACTTAATCAAACTCAACAAACAAGAGACCCCAACCATATTACCACATGATGACGAAAACAAATCAATAAAATGATAATGACACTATACTTCATAAACATTGACACAGTTCACATCACATTCACACTACCATAAATGTTATTAACAATCCATATCACCAACTTAGTCCATACATACAAAAAAGCATGGGACTTGGTGGTATATTACAATAGTATGACAAACCCAACAAAACAAATGGCATTAACACCACAACGTCACCAACAACACATGAATCATAAACCGACAACGGCACGCTAACCCAACAAGTGAAGCCAATAGAACTAAATCCAATACAAGAATAAACTCTATACGAATATACCCCCATTTAAATATGAAACCCACCATACCATTAACACACAACAACATTACGTGGAGTGTATGTAACCATATTAGGCTGCAATCACAACATATATTCTAACATTCATCAAACAAATCCAATTCTTTCATAAAAACAAAAAAAACAGCATCAGTAACCACATACCTAACGCCATCAACCACTGACACAGTCACCGACAATGACAAAGGAAAGATGTAAACTTGTCGGCTACACGTCGTCATTGTCAACACAAATGTCAAAATGGTTCAGTGCTTGCTCTTAATCGCCGACGGAAATGTACTCCCAGAATGGGGCTCTCTTTTTTCTAAGGTTTTGGAGAGAAATCAAATGTTAATTTGGGCAACACACAATGACAATTAAACATTGCCAACTTCAGATTAAGCACAAATGCCACAAAAATTACTCACATTAAGGCCTCGTTTGGCAAGAGGCTAAAATAGCCAATTAGCCAAAAAGTTACCTTTTTAGCCAAAAAGCCAACAACCCATACCAAAAAGTCAAAGATTCCCTTTTCTCTCTACTTTTTGCACGTCGTTTCGTAATTAGCCAAAAAGTTGGCCCAAACATACAGGTTTTTCTTACCAACCTTTTTAGCCAATTAGCCAAAAAGTTACTAAATTAGCCTGTTCCCAAACGAGGCCTAACATTGGAAACCTAGAACTTTCCATCTTTGTCTCTGCCATTTTGATCGGGTAGAAAGAAAACCAAAAATTTATATAGATGCTTTAGGATTCAAGTAATTTCAACATCACCAAAACCCACATTTACCCCTAATGTCTGGGCCAACTTGCACAGCAAAAACGTACAAATACGTCATTGACATTGAAATGAGATTTATTAGTCTATAACATAAAAAACAGGACTAAATGGATTAAAAGATCATAATTTGGAATTTATTGGTGTATTACCCTTAATTTTTTATAAAAAAATATAAAATATAATATAATTCTAATGTGATTCAAATAAGAATTAATGTGACTTAAATAAAATAAAAAGGTGAAAAAATGTATTAACACATCCCAAATAAAGCCATAATCTCATCCTTTGTGCCTGTTTGGTGCAGCTTAAAAGCTACTTATTTCAGCTTTCAGTTTAATTTAAGTTATTTTGATGTGTTTGATTTAACTTATAGCTTATAGCTTATAACTTATAACTTTTTGAAAGTCAGAAATCAGCTTATTCTTTGAGTGGGGCAGGAGATACTTAATTTATAAGTCAGAAATCAGCTTATATTCATAATTATAAGCTATAAACTATTTAGGCATAAGGTATAAACACTTTCCCATACCTCTACCAAACAGGGCCTTTGTGATATTATCCAAATAGTTAAAAGGGATGATTTAGAAAATTGGTTAAAAGTTGACTTTTTTGTGATTTTGTATGCAAAAAATATAAAAGGTAATGTGATTAAAAATGAGTTAAAAATTAAAAAGTTAGCTTCCCAAATTGCCCCTACGACCACAATCTCTGTCACCACGTGTCCTCCCCTCATTCGACATAAACCCCAAAACCAGCAAATCCGACCGACACTGGAATCGCCCCCCACCTAGAGAACTCTCTACACAATCTACCTTCCAAACAAAACAAACCCACGCACTCACTCACAACAGCCTCTTTCTCGCTCTATGTCCTCTCGACCTCCGGACCAGACCTCCCCATCTTCCTCCTCCTCCTCATCATCATCTCCAACAACAACAACAAGAAGAAGAACTCGATTGAGGAAGCTCTCCGACACAATCCGATTCTCTCTCCGCAAACCCACCACCACCACCTACGTCTACTTTCTCTCTCTCCTCAACCGATTCCTCTCTAAAACCCTAGATTTCCTCTCCATGGATTCCCTTCTATTCCCTCCCGACGACGACGACACCAACACCAACGACCTCTTCTTGGACCGCTCTCTCCTCACCCCCCACCCTTCCTCCTCCTCCTCTTCCCTCCCCATCGAACAACTCTACTTCGTTCCCTACAGGTACTTCTCTCTCTCTCTCTCTCGATTGATTCTGAAATGGTGTTTTTAATGTGGGTTTTGGATTGTTAGGTGGTGGAGTGAGGCGCGAGAGTCGTTGTTTGGGGACTCGGGTGAGGTGAAGGGGGTTTTGTATGCGGCGGAATGGTCTGATCCTCGTTTGGGGACTATGGGGATTTGGGGCTATGATTCCAAGTTCGAAATTTCGCTCAATTTGAGGAGAGAAGACTGTTCCCGGAAGAGTGATTGTGGGGAACAAGGCGATTATGCTTTGATTGCGGAATGGATGTTCTTGCGAACTCTTAAATGGTGAGAGATTTTTAATTGTTCAAGCTTACTTGCCTGCTGCTATTTGTATTTGTGTTCATATTGTATATCCTTACCATGTTAGTTTTTTGGTGCTTGAAAAAAAAATTGTGGAATTAGTGTTCAAGAAAAACATTTGGAATGAAATTGGCCGTTAATGAGTGAGTAAGGGCAAAGGAAAATGGGAAAAAATAGCGGGAAAGATTAGTTTTGTCGATTTACTAGTTGATTAGGCTAAATTGGTTATTGGCATTATTACATAACAATGTCTTGTACTATATAGAGTTGAACATTTTATTATATTATGTGCTTGGTGTGGACTGTTCTCTAGCTTTTGGTATCACCAAGTTAATTCTGTTACAAATACAATATATAGAGAAAAAAGAGGATCTGTACAAATCCTCCAAGCATTTTAGAACAAATTTACTCTAATTAAATAGGAAGAAACCCTAATGGCTAAGCAATGACAAATGTACTAAATTACATTCCTTTCACACCATTTTCAAACTCATGTCATGAGTCTTGGTGAATGTGAACTGAAATTGAGTAGGCGTATGAGTCTTGGTGAAAATATTTGCAAGAGGATGAAATGAAAGGAAAAACAATAGTGACGAGCTGAAGATGCTGATGAACAAAATGGAAATTAACGTTCGTGTGCTTATGAAAAACAGAATTGTGTGCAATTTGGATGACATTCTTATTATCACAATACAAAGGAATAGGGATTAGGGTTTGTAATCTTTCTTTTTTAGTATATAATTATATACATTAACATGATTGACCCAAGGACCAAATAGGTTTAGACGAAAATATTAGAGTCAGTAGAGGATAGTTTGTGCTGTTAGACATGTATGCCTTACCCGTTTGCAAATAGCTTGGGCAGGCACTAAAAGTCATCTTTTCTAATTGGTTGAGTGATATGAAAGGGATGATATTCTTTTTGGGCACTATAAAATTAGTTTTAGATCTCAAAACAGATTCTTGTTAAGTAGCTTGCATATATAAATGCCAACAGTATTGCTGCTTTTTATTATTTGAAGGGAAAATATCAAACAAGTCTTTAACTTTTTCATTAAATTTTGATTGAGTCCTCTTAACACTATGTTTAGATGGTTGATTCATGTGTTTATAGGGCTATGAAAATTTTATGGAAAAAATAGGACTTATTGACAATTTTCCCTTCTTTGAGTTGATTAATAGTACATGAGTTGGCATATAAGATTTATCAAATTTGTATGTTGATTTGAAAGCAGAATGCATCACTATTTTGAGTCGAATTTTTGTAAGGAGCTAGTGATTATATAGTATCTATGGCCTCTAATTTATTATGTACTATTTATTTGTGCTCTTCTTTGTAGGCATAGTGATGGAATGGAGGTTGGAGGCTTTATAGCTGCTGAAGATAACATGCAGGACCTGTTCCCTTTACGTATCAGGCTTTCGGTTTTGTGGGAAACAAATTTATTGGTTGTAAAGATTAGTCAGAAGGTTTGACAATAGCCTGCTCAATCTTTATTTGGTTTCACTAAATGAATTTAGTTCTTGTTCTATGGTATGATTTTGAAATTTTATTTGTAAAAAATATTCATTTCTTAACCCCCCCCCCCCCCAAAAAAAAAAAAAAAAAAAAAAAACTAAATAGAAGGATTTCAAGAGCCTACTGTTCTAGTTGTGATTCACAAGGGCTTTATACGAAGTGTCAAAAAGAAAACACAAAACAATCATGAAAAACTAGTCAATTGTATATGAAATGCTCATGTTTCCTTTTGTGTGATTATCATTTTACCAATGTCTTCAACTGTGAGGTGCTAGTTTGGGAATGGCTGAAGGGGAGGGACATAACACTATAATAGATGTAAATGCAAAGATGTGCTTTTACTAGAAAGATATGGCCTTTGTTAGGTTAACTGCCTTGATGTAGTATATTTTGCAAATCCCAATCAATTAATTATGGTGTCTAAGAAATTCATCATTAATTCATACTGAAAATGCAACTATTTTGAAACTAATTTGAATTTCCTCATGTTGTGGGAACTTTGATGGCTGCTGGATATATTTTGTACTTGCACAAAAAATTAATTAAGGCTCCATGTGTTTGTAATTGGCAATCTAACACAAACAAATGAAAATAATCTGTCAGCCCGGAAATAAGGAGAAAAATCATGTATTCAGCATTGTACAATGATGAAAAATTGCAATATTCATTTGTAAACTGATATGATGCTCATTATGAAATTGTCGAATGTCACAACCCTGTTGTGTTTCTAATTAATACAATATATGAAATTTATTGGTTTTGATGCTGGGATTCCTAAAAGTTCAAACCGTCAATTTTTGTGGTTGCTTTAACTGGAAATTTTGTAATATAATGCAGATATGGAAATCTCACTTTCTCCCCAAAATGTCAAATTTCACCTTAAATATTCAGGGTGTTCAAATTGCAAGAACAACAAATAAATCTCATGAATGAATCAATTGTGCAAAAAAGCTCATGGAATAAAAATCTCATAAAAGAATCAAAGAGATGGACAAACTAAACCCAACAGGTTTGTGACCCAAGAACTGAAAACACACAAATTCATCTACAATCTATGAAGACAGTGACACAATCATGAAAATATGAGAAACATTTACTTGTAACCAGTTACCTCAACCAACCATGACAGGACCCATGAATGTAACAAACCCGATGATATGTAGCAGTCACAAGTGGAGGAAATGTTCTGCTAACCCACAACACATGCAATGTCGAACAGATGAAATGCTATTGCATGAACATGAACACCATCTGCCACTCAACAAACCTAGGCAACCGAGTTTCGTAACGATGATATTCAAGTGATCCCAGCATGTAAATCCTCATTAAAAATGGGATAATGAAATGTGTTTCATATGCTAACATATGAAAGGAAGGGCAAAAATGTGATAATAAAACGACAAATTTTGAAAAGGGGCTCGATCTCACAAAAATGCCAATACATGGGACTATATTGGTTAACAGTTTTCATATAGGACTTATTTGTCTACAATATTACTTTGTAGGACTAGACACTAATTAACCCATATAACAATAGGGTGAATAACACCTAATGGTTACTAGATACTCTTATCTTTTCCTGAAATGACTATAGCCAGGAAAATCCCCAATATTTGATGGATTTATAGAGTAATTTTTGTTGATCTTCACAGTTTTTGCTTTTTGTATGTTTGAATCGTTTTTGTGGTTCAATTATTTGATGATTCCTATCTCTAGTGTACACATGTGCTCTTCGAAATGTTTTATTTTTTCAAACTTCATTCATCTTGAGATCCCCTTACAGGCCTATATATGGCATAACCCTAGTAACACAATTACTTGCTAAAATTAGAACCGGTGAACATTGTAAAGGAGGAATTTGGCCTTCTAGGGGCCCAAAAGGCATGCATTTTAGGGAAACTTACATAGTTGGGTGAAAATGAAGGGATCGGGGGCCTAACGGAGGAGGAACTTTTGGCTAGGACCTGTTTAAAATAGGAGTTTGGCAAGATGGCAAACATGGAGGAAGGAAGTAGGAGGCAAAAGTCTAAGCAATTGTGGCTCAAGGGGGGTGGTAGAAATGGACTCTCTCTTTCTCTCTCTCTCTCCCCCCTTCCCAATTGTGGCTTAGTTTATTTTCTTACCATTTCAATCTCGGTGGCGAGGAGACTTGAGAAGATGTAACGAATTTCTATTGGTGGTGTAGGTGAGGAGTTCAAGAACCGTCTTGTGGATTGGTATACAATATGCAAGCCTATCAAAGTGAGTGGTTTGGGGATTAAGAGGTTTGAAATTTTTAACAAAGCATTGTCGGGGAAATGGCTATGGAGATTTGCTTTAAAAGGATAAATTTTGGAGGCTGGTGGTGTTGGCAAAATATGGAAGGGCTTTGGGTGATTGGGCTTTTTTGGAGGTAGGTGTGTGTGTCTTATGGATAATGGTGGCTAAAAGGATAAGAAGCATTTGAGATGACTTTGCGGGTTATGTTAGATTGAGAGTTGGGGATGGTGATAGAGTAAAAATGTGGAGTCTTTTGCACATAGATGGTGTGGGGACCAAACTTTGGAAAGATCATTCCTCACCATTTTCAATTTGTTTAGGAACCTCGGGGCTACTATAGCTAAGTATGCACAGAGGGATGGTTGGTAACCATACATTTTGAGACATTCATTTAATGCACGTGTAGGATTGGGATGTGGATGAGCTTTTGGCCTTATTTCAGATATTTTACGAGTTATTAGGCTTTTAGGGAAACCAAGATGTTTTTGTGGGAAACCAAGTGTGTATGAGGTGAAATCCTTCTATAGAGTCCCTTATAAAAGGGTTTTGGTAGGTTGGAGCCACTGAACGTATTCTCTTTGCTTGGAAATGTGACTTATGAGAAGATCCTCATCATTGATAATGTTATGAAGAATGTCATATCACAGTAAAGCTATGATGCATGTGCAAGTGTGATGAGGAAAACTTCTCGCATCTCTTGTTTCCTTGTAGGGCAGTTAAGGAGTTGTAGGACTTGAGCCTTGTGATGTTTGGAATGTATTGGGCTTCCCTAGAGGCGTTGTGGATTTTTTTGCATGCTTGGTGCAATGGTAGGAAGAGGAGGTAGGCATGACTTTTGACCCCTTAACATGTCATGTGGATAATTTTTTGTAGATACAAGGAACCTATTTATAGACTAAAGTCTTCTTTTGCTACTATTTTGGATGGTTGGTTATCGGCTGTTTTGGGGTGGAGTGGGGTGGGGGGGGGGGGGGTGTTGTGGTTTTGATACTTTAGAGTTGTATGGAGTTATCTTTTTGTGGGGTTCTTTGAGGCCATTGAATGGGTCTTTTTTTGGCTAATGTAAATGGGTGCCATCGCTGTGATTTGTTTTTAATACAATAACTTGATTGAAAAGAAGGAATTTAGTTGCCTAAGCGGGAGGCGGGAGGCGAGGCGGGAGGCGGAGGCGAACATGGCGACTTAGAGGAGTGGTAAATTAGGAGCGCTTATGTATTATTTTTATTAATTATATTTTATTTATTATAATAAATAATAAATTATGTTAAAATAAATAATAAATAAAAATTAGATGTCTTATTTTATAAATTTTTTAATATTTTTTTATTATATATGATTTATATAGATTTCTTTTGAACAATTAGATGATTTATTATGTGTTAAAAAGTTAAGAAATAATTGTTAAAAAAATAAATAATAAATAAAAATTATATTATATATGATAAAATAAATAATTTTTTATTTTACAAATAAAAATTATATTGTTTATAATAAATTATATTATAATTTATAATTTATAAATTATATATATATTATATGATAAATTATATTATGTATATATCAATGAAAACGGAGAGGAATAGAGAGAGAGAGAGAGAGAGAGAGAGAGAGAACATAATAGATCAGAGAGGGAGAGGCAAGAGAAGCAACAGAGACGAAGAAAGAGAGAGGCAGAGACGAAGAGGAGATCGAGGGTGAGAGAAGCGAGAGAAAGAGATGAAGACCTAGGGCTTCGAAGAGAGGGACGAAGACTAGGGCTTCGACGGGGAAGTCAAACGGCGAGATCGAAGTCGTCAAACGGCGCCAGTGACCAGGTACTCTCCTTGCCCTCTCAATAGTGCTCCCTTCTCGCATCAGATTCGCATTTCCCTCTCCTCAGATTCGCGATTCTGCTGCGATTCTTCCTCAAAAGCACAAAATCGCGCTTTTTCCTCGCAGTCGTCGCCATCTGAGACGATTCCTGCTACTAAGGTCTCGTTTGGGAACATGCTAATTTAGTAACTTTTTGGCTAATTGGCTAAAAAGGTAGATAAAAAAAACTTGTATGTTTGGGATGACTTTTTGGCTAATTACGAAAAGCTGTGCAAAAAGTAGAGAGAAAAGAGAATCTTTGACTTTTTGGTATGGGTTGTTGGCTTTTTGGCTAAAAATGTAACTTTTTGGCTAATTGGCTAATTTAGCCACTCCCCAAACGGGGCCTAAGAGAAGGAACAGTCAAACATGTTATATGCAAGTGTAGTTAAATATTATTCTGCTAGTGCTGAAAGAAAATGTCAGATAACTTGAAGAGCTTCAAGAAACCTCATTGCCGGTAAGGATGACCAAGATAAAAATCAATTATTTGAAATTGTTGAAGTTGGTATATGTTCTTGCATGGAAAAGGCACCCAATTTGTGATGCAGAACTGTTCTCTTTTTATGACTACGTTTATCCCCTATGAAAATTCTCTTATGATTTCCCTCTCAATGCACCATGGAAAGAGGTGTCATCACCTCAATACGTTTTTAGTTTTCCAAACTTGTGTCTATGATGGAGAAAACTTCACCAGATATGCTGCGTCTCTAAAGTTTATTAGGATTTGGCTTTGGGCATCTGGGATCAACTGCAAGTTGGTATTCATGTTTAAGCAAGTTTAAATAATACCGTAGTTGGAAGGGAATGTCGAGACAGTATTGATTCTTGATTTGCCTTTTACATTACAAAATGAAAAACACCCCTTTTAACCCTGAACGTTCTTGTGATATAAGATGCATACATGCACAGCATTCAATATTCTCAAAAAGCTGCAATAACTTCACTTGTTAAAAATGGAAACTAACCCTTTCTAGAATAAAATAACTAAAGAAAGAAGCCTTGTGATTGTGAAACTGCTTTCTTTTCTAGCTTCATGTTTGTTTTCATTGTCCCCTGTTGCTACTAAATAATATGCAAGTTTCTTTTATGTACTTATTTTATATTGCTTGCTTTTCAGTTTTGCATTTTTCTCTTAAGTTTCTTAATCTCGTGTGTCAGTTATTTCCCTCAGAAAGTTGTGATGAACTAACGAATCATGTACTGCCTTTTTGGAGTCACGAATGATATATATTGTTATTGATGGAGCATATACACTATCAATATGGAGAATGAATTTATTTCTGGCTTTGTGATAAAGTTCCCTGCTTCTCTTATGTGATTTTTCAGGACAACAAAATTTCAGCTTTCAGTAGAGCCTGTGATATTTTTTGTGTTGAGTCTGGGCTGGTAAGATAGTAATTAACAACTGATATCATTAAAATTGGTTCCTTGTTTCGGGCAAGATTGACAACTCACTTCACCTATTGGGCAGTTGAGTATTTGGGACTTCTCAGGGCAGACAACACAAATTTTCACACATGACAGAAATAAGTTACCTGATGTTTCAGATCAACCAGATGAAGAGGTAATTAGTTTATGTATTCGATTTATAATATTGACTTGTGTTTGAACTTGCACATCTTAACAATTGGCATATGGTAGAAGGCACCTCCAATCTTTGTTAGTTGCTTTGTAGAAATTAAATGGGTTTTCACACCCAAATCTGATAGCCATGTTTTGCAAAGGGTTTCCCTTGACGTATGCTGGGACACTGTTGAGTGCTGGGACTTCTTTTAGCTGAGTCACTCATACTTTTATTATCAAGAAGCATCTTTACTGCCTTCCTTTTCCTTCTTTTTTCTTTTTCCCATCTGCAATGACTATCAGTTGTTTCTTGCTGCAATTAACCAAATTAGGATATTAAGGTACTAAAGTCCTTTCTCTACTCCCTACCCAGGGGGTGCAGGCTAGCATTGGGCTGCCCCTATGGGGGGCCTGGGCCACAGGCCAATTTACATCGCTACTGTTTTTCCTCTCAGCACACTTGATTGTCAGGGACTGGAACTGGGGAGTGGAAGAAAAGGCCAACTTTGTTCGCTGTATATTTTATTAGGGATCTTTGTTATGGAAGTTAAAATTGTATAATTGCAGCTTGGTTCATATTCAAATGCCAGAGGATAAAAACTCACGCTTGCGACTTTATATCTATTATCATTTTATTTAATTTGCCCATCTTTTCTATGGTCAATAATCTGTATCCAATACTAACTGAAAATGCGAACTTATTCATGAACCAATTTGAAATATATAGTCATGTAAAATAACAATCCCCATCAAATTATGAAGGAATTTTTTGATATAGATGCTGGCTTTAACTAAAATTTGTCCATCATGCTTAACAGGTTCTGCCCCCCTGGTGAGCTCTGCTATGGAGGAAGATCTCCCATGCGAGCCACTACATTTTAGACATGAATTTTTTTTTTGAAATTTTTATTTCAAGATGATTCTACTTGCAACTAATATCTAATAAAAATTTAATAGTTGCAGAATTTTATTAGGTTTGTTTTGGTTATGGTTTATGTTATTTTGTGCATTACAATTAGTAGGAAACACCAAATTGGTGGTTACTTCTGATTCCTATAAAGGTACTATCACTTTTTATTTTTTTATTTTTTTTTATTTTCTGAGTGGGGCAATTAGTTGGATCGTCTGAGATCGATGCAACTTGTTTTCTTCTTGTTAAAAATAATAGCAAAAGAAGAAAATATATTTTCCGCTAGCGATAATTTGCTGAGGATCTCTTAGTTTGACGCTGACCTGGAGTGGTCCAGCCTGTTGGGCATTCACTTTCAAGTGTCAAAAGAACCGAAGCATAAAGTATTCTTGTGCATTGGCCATTGAGCTTGACTCTTGATGAAGTGCTAGTGGTTTATGGAAATATCACATATTTTATGTGGACACTTGGATTTTTGTTTGCTGGACCATTTTTGGTCTGTGATCTTTTGAGATTTGTCTATTGGTTCAGAATAGTTTTAGGATTTATTGCCAGAGCAATGACCATATAAATTTTAGTTATTTGGAACTCAAATGCTCTGTATACTTCATTCTTAATTGTCATGTTTTGCCTTTTCCCATAAATGTTAATTCGCATTTAGCATTCAACTATTTATTTAATTTGGTTCACCTTTTGCCATACTTGTGTACAGATTCATCTAGAATTGCAAGTCTATGGATTGTCATTTTTATGAAGATGGGAGGCGGAAGGAAAGATGAAATGACAGTAGAGCAGTCTATTGTTGGAGGTTCCCTTCGTGGTGGTTCACTTCAGATGAACGGGAACACTGACCATGTTAACTCATATATTAGAGTTAATAGAAGTTCACCATTTGGTAGCAGGTACAAGGAAGCTTGTAACTTGGGCTTAACAGGGTTATATAATCTTGGGAACACTTGTTTCATGAACAGTGCCATTCAGTGTTTGGTGCATACTCCAAAGCTTGTTGATTATTTTCTTGGAGACTACAGAAAGGACATAAATACTGAAAATCCCTTGGGCATGAATGTATGTATATTTGGAATCCAACAATTAGTTATTTGTACTTTTGAAAGAGCTTGTTCTGGCAATTTGCCCTCTTGTTATGTTTTTTGTTGGTGGCCTCTTAAATGTGTCATACTGTCTCTCTCAATGTGCACTTTTTGGCCAGGGTGAACTTGCTTTACTATTTGGAGATTTGTTAAGGAAGCTATGGGCTCCAGGAGCAACACCAGTAGCTCCAAGAGCGTTCAAATCGAAACTTTCTGCTTTTGCACCTCAATTCAGTGGTTATAATCAGCATGATTCCCAAGTTAGTGAACTTTCCTTGCTTTTAGAAGTATAGTCTGTATTATTGTTTCTCTATGTCTTTTGGATGCAAAATACTTCTTATAATTTGTTGTTTTTAATGCAGGAATTTCTTGCTTTTTTGTTGGATGGGCTCCATGAAGATCTCAATCGTGTGAAATACAAGCCTTACATAGAAGCAAAGGAAGCAGAAGATCGGCCTGATGAAGAAGTGGCAGATGAGCACTGGCGGAATCATCTGGCTCGCAATGACTCCATCATAGTTGATGTGTGCCAAGTGAGTCTTCTGTGATTTGGACTCGTCTACCATGATTGAATTCATTTTAATATGTACTTTTTTTATGATTTTAGATTGGAGCAGTATTTGGATTAGTTTCTTTGCTTCAAACTTTGGTGCTTCAGTAGCATATGCCGTAAATTTGCTTGGTCTTTCTTTTCAACTGAGTTGAATTCTTTCTTCTTTTTTTTTTACTATAGGGTCAATACCGTTCAAAATTGGTTTGTCCAGCTTGCAAGAAATTGTCCGTTACATTTGATCCATTCATGTATCTTTCGTTACCACTACCTTCAACAACAATGCGCTCAATGACTTTGACAGTCATGAGCACTGATGGGAGTACTTTGCCATTTCCAGTCACTGTAACTGTGCCAAAGTATGGAAGATGTAAGGATCTAGTGCAGGCCTTAAGCACCACATGTTCTTTGAGAGATGATGAAAAACTGTTGGTAGCTGAGGTATGTTTTGTAGCAATGTCGTCTATAATTAATATTTAGGGCTAGTTTGGCATGTGCTAAATAAGTTAAAAAGTCAAAAAGTCACTATCTTATTTAAGTCACATCATCTTATTTAAATCACATCACCTCTTTAACACATCACATCAAACCCAACCCAAACCCACCAATAAGTCAAAAAGTGCACTTTTTTATGACATCCCAAACCAACCCTTAATGTAGTTGTGAACTCTTATTCTTTCTCTACATATGCGCAACAAACAACTTGCATCAAGGTCTCACTGAAAATGATGGGGTTTCAAGCACCATATTGTCATGTCACTTGCATGATGGTGTAGTGTGTTGGACTTCAAGCACTGTAATTGGTCATGTAGCACTTGACCAGTTATGTTCTCTGAAATGTAAGGCATGCATTTTCTTTCATTTTATTTCCAGTGGACAATAGAAAGATGATGTGTTGCATTTTTTTTATGGTTGCTCAACGTAGATCAACGTGTCAAAAGATTATGCATTTGAGCCTTAAAATTGAACCAACCATGGATACAGACATGGGACACAGCCATGCATACACAATAGCTAACTAAAAATTAGGACTTGGACACATTGAATAAAAAAAAATGTATATTATATATTATAAATCCATATATCAAGATATCAAAACAACAAAACCACTAAACCAAAAACCAAGAACTAAGAATCTATGGCATTTTATGTTTAATCATCATTCAACACTCCATAATTCTACCATTTGACATATAATCATAAGATTGTCTATCTAGAAATTTGCCAACAACTGTACAAAACATCTGTATATAAACCAAAAAAAATATAAAAATTGTCCCAGATGTGTCAGGCACTGATACATGAGGTCAGACCAAGTGTATGTGCTTAATAGTTTAACATAATCGGTATCTAGTCGACAATCATTGGAGTTCGTTGGATGACAACAAAGGTCATTGAATTTCATGGATGTGGGAGCTAATATTTATAGTTTCATTTCTTTCTCATTCCTGGTTCTTAATATTTTTCTTTTTTTCGATCCACTAGTTTCCAAAAGTTAGCTTATTCTTTATCTTCTTTTCATGTTGAGTATTTATGTATTTTTTTCATTTTTAATATTCTTTTAAAGTGTCTCTCAATGTGTCCCCACGCGTTCATAATTCAAAATTAATTTCAGACACTTCTCATGTGTTTGACACTTGTCTGAGCATGTTCAGAGCATGTCCCTATCCCAGAAGTCTTGGACACTGATGCATAGGTCAAGGGGAGGTGCTCGTGCTTCATAGAAACTGAAGATTGTTCTTCAATCACCATATTAAGTGAAATGGCACTCTTATAGTTACATAGCACAATAACCTTGACTAAAGGAATTGCTAATTCTAAATACAAGAATTTTTGTATTTCTGATGAAAAATTAATCATCAAAAGTAAAAAAGGAATTTGGTGACTTTAAATTATATAATTGTCCTGGTATTTTGTTTATTGCTCTGAGGTCATACCTGTCTATATGAGTTGCTTATCGTTGTTTACAAGCCTTATAGGCAAATTTGGCATGAGAGATCTGTATATGCAAATGTGAAATTTGTCCTTTACATGCTTGTGCCTGCAATATTACAATATTGGGATCTGATCTTAGGAGTGCTTTGCAGATTTTCAACAATCGCATTCTTCATTTTTTGGATAAGCCATCTGATTCGATAGAGCTTATTCGAGATAATGATCTGCTTGTCGCTTATAGATTGCCAAAAGACAGTGAGACATCTTCTTTGGTTGTATTCATGCATGAACAGGTGGAGAGGTTAGTTGTTGTACCAGTCATCCATTATTTTGGCTTCATTAATTTAAAGTGATTTCCACAGGTGTTAGCTCTAGTCATATAAAGTCTTGATAAGAGAACTCAAAATGTCTTAAATTATATGCCATATTTTCTTCTATTTATAGTAGGTTTTCCCCCCCTCCCTATTTGATATGTTGATTTATCTGGTAGTTTTAATTTATCTATAGAACCTTATAAATATTGAAATCCCGTTCAAATGAGCTCAAGTAAATCCAGCTCAAAGTTGATTGAACGAGCCTTAATCCCAACTCAAGTATTCTATAATCATTGTTTTCTGGAATGGCCAAAGTAGTTGAGTTATTGTTGGTCTCTTCTATCCCAATCTGACCTTGCATTCTGTTGTTTATGAGGCCTTATCTTTATGCAGCTAGTTGAATTTGCATGGCATTGTAAAACTTCCAGTGTGACTTTGTGAGCAATTTCTTCTCTTTTGGGCAAATAGAATGAGCATGGAAGCATTCTTGTTACCATAATCTGGGGGCCTTTTCTTGGGGACCGAAATTTATGTTGATAGTTATTTCTCCCCAAAAGTAAAGCATTTGACTTATTAGTTGTATATCAGACTCCTCTATGGATTCTGTTAGACCATTTGTTTTAAATTCTTTCTTGGTAGTTATTAATTTCTTAATATGGGAGTAGTGCAGTTACTATTTTTACATGGAAAATTTGTGGAAGATGCTTATTAGTTGGTAGCAGAACTTGTTCATAGTGTTGGAGAGCTTGATATGCATTGTTGTGCCTTTCCTAACAGTTTAAACTTTGGGAGTAGTGTTGGTCTAACATAGTATTAGAACTTAGGTTAAGAGAGAGGCCTTGGGCTCAAGTATCTCCATTTGATTTTTCCCTCATTTGCATTTTGATTCTCTATATGTTTGGTTGATTGCATCTGCACATGCAAAACCGGATTACGTCAGGGATGGTGTTGGAGAGCATGAAAGGCATTGTTGGACCTAGCTTAAACTTTTGGTACTATTGGTGACCTAACACGCACAAGTTGTGTATTTCTTTTATGCTGTACTATTTGTTACTAATTTTGTTGGCTTCTTGATCAATGTTTAAATGGAATTTAACACGGTTTTACGTCCGTTCTTTCAAACATTTGATATCTTTGATGGTGATTACTTATTTCTAGCTTATTTTATTGGTCAGGCATTTCTTGCATGCAACTTCATCTTCAAAGAGGTTTGGTATTCCTCTTGTAGCAAGGATATCTGACCTTTCTAGAGGATCTGAGATACGTATAGAGTTCCTAAAATTACTAAATTCATTTTTAATGCGGTGGAAGATTCTTTGAACGAAGATGATAATGATCAAAACAGTGCTAATGAAGATATTGATATGGAGGATGTTATTAGCTCCAGATTATCAGATAGAGATGTAAACTCAGACAGTGGATCAGGGGATGACTCACATTTGGGTCCCGACGACTTCCAGTTTTACTTGATGGAAGAGAGGGGAGGATTATTGTCAAAAGTTCAAAAGATGCAGATGAATGAGACAGTAACAATCTCAGAGTTAACCAGGACCATAAATGTGCTTGTTTCTTGGCCAGATAAAATGACTAAACTATACGATACTTGCCTTCTAAGCTCATTGCCACAGATTTGCAAGCCTGGGTTACTAACAAAGGAACCTCAAGAATCTGTTTCACTTTATAAATGCCTTGAAGCCTTTTTGAAAGAAGAGCCTCTTGGACCAGAAGACATGTGGTTAGTATATATTCTAATAATTACTTCACTTTAGATATCAAATCTGACTGGATGAAAGGGAGATCTTTTGGTAACATAACAGTGCAACTTGGTTTTGCCTCATAGTTCATATTATCGTTTGCTAATCTTCTATCTGATGATTAAAGGGGAGAGAGTAGGATAAAGATTGTTGTTTAGTTTAATTAATTTTTTGCAGATGTATATTAGTTTGTCTTATAAGTTGGTCCCTCTAATGCTGGATGTTGTCATCATAACCTTTGTTAGGTACTGTCCTAACTGCAAGAAGCATCGGCAAGCCAGCAAAAAGTTAGATCTCTGGAGATTGCCAGAGATTCTGATTATTCATTTAAAGAGGTTTTCATACAACCGG
Source organism: Camellia lanceoleosa (assembly GCA_025200525.1). Classification (NCBI taxonomy): domain Eukaryota; kingdom Viridiplantae; phylum Streptophyta; class Magnoliopsida; order Ericales; family Theaceae; genus Camellia; species Camellia lanceoleosa. Next base: position 93,415,724 of record CM045770.1, read on the forward strand.
GTTTTCAAGAACAAGCTGGAAACATTTGTTGACTTCCCAATTGATGATTTTGATCTATCAACTTACATTGTTCATCAGAGTGCCCAGGTGTCCCATCGTTATGTGTTGTATGCAGTTAGTAATCATTATGGTGGCATGGGTGGTGGTCACTACACTGCATTTGTCCAAGTAAGTGTTGCTTTTATTTAAAGTTGGTTTCTGTGATTGCTTTTGAAATAGCTTAGTGCAGTTTTTTTTTAGAACTAGCCTGATTATAAATTGTTTAGAGCCACCATAACTCATTTATATGCCTTTTAAAATTTACCCATAAAGTGGGTACCACTTTTGTTATCCCTCTCTCTCTCTCTCTCTCTCTCTCTCTCTCACACACACACACACACAAACGCGCGTGCGTGCACACACACAAAACCTCTTCCCTTCTAGATCATTGTGGTGGCTTTTGGTGGATGTTATGAAATTAATGGTGGTGTTTGGGTAGTGGCATCGAAATAGTGTGGTCAAGGAACAAAATTTTGTTTTCCCAGAGAAAATTTTCTGTTTTCCAGGAAATCAAAACGAAACAGTAGTGAAATATCTAAATTCCAATGTATCTAACTGCAAATGCTGGGTGGAGGGGCTGAGGTGGAGTGGAGGATTGTCGGCTGAGGTGGGGGGAAGGGGGTGGGGGTGTGGGCGGCTGAAGGTGGAGAGAGGCTTGCTATGGCTAGATGAAGGCTAGGTGGGGGAGATGAAGGCTGGGTGGGGGAGTGGAGGGGAGATGTGGATTGAGGGTGGGGCTGGTAAGGTGGGGGTTGGGTGGCTATGGGTCAGGGGAGGGTGGAGAGAAAGGGGATACTATGAGTTCGCCGAAGTGTTGGTGTTGGTGTTGTTGTTGTTGTTGTTGTTGATCGAGGGTGGGGGTGGTCATCTGAGATGGGTGGGGGTGGCAGTGGGAAGAGAAGGGTGTAGGTTAGGGAGGAAGAGATGAGTAGTAGGGAAATTTTGATTTGCTATTGAAGGTTAATTAAGTAATTTTGCATTTCCTGTTAATCTGTTTGTAAATGACAGACTCTGGTTGGGAGAATGTTAGGTTTTTAAACCTCAAGGAGGAATCTATATTTTAAAGACTATAGGAGTTGTATTTGTATTTTACCCTTTTTATTTTTAGGTTTTAAAATTTACTTTGTGATCCATCATGAGCTTTTAACTCTGCGGGTGTTGCTATGTAGCTTGGGCGTGATCGGTGGTATGAGTTCGACGACAGCCTTGTCTCCCCTGCTAGCGAGGAGCAGATAAAGACATCAGCCGCCTATGTTCTTTTTTACCGGAGAATACCAGATGTATGATATATGACGACATGGCCAGTATAGTGGTTACATTTGAAAAGCCGGGTGGACAGAGCCGCTTAGTTTTCTTTTTGAACTTTCCATTGCAAGTGTGCAGCATTTTTGGCTCTTTGAGTTTGGAATTTGGTTAAAAAACTGAAACTCAGCATCTTTTGCACATGGATCAGAATTACAGGAAACCCAAACCCCCAATGTAGAGGTAACAGAGTTGATAAAATTTTATTATGTATATAGTAGGACAATGGGGAGGATAGCAAATACTTACCAAAGAGCATGTCTTTTTTTGTTTTATTGGTACATGCTTTGCTTGCTACCTCGGAGAAAATATTTCCAAATATGTTCATTAATCAAGTTTTATAAAGGAGAAGCTGCCTTTAGTCTGATATTCCTGGAACTATTGTGTATATAGCGAAATTTGAAAATATGATGAAATGCATTTTTATCGCTCTCTCAATTAAAGTCCGACTGTGTCGCATTCTTTGTTGTTGGATGTAATTGTTATGCAAGAGTTTTGTGAGGTGAAGCTTTTGGTTTGGTTGCAAAGAAAACAGATTGATCTGTCATAGTGAAGTGAAACAATTATAATCCATTGGTTTTGTGAAATGAGTTATTGAAAGGAAAGAGGAATGGATTGGAAATTTAATTTCCTTTTTCTATTTGGTTGCTCAGGGGAGAGAACACAAGCCAGAAAAAAATTGTTGGGCTCAGTTCAATTGGTGTTCTTGCTGGGAGGGTTGAATTGTAAATTGCTGTCCAGAGATGGTCTCAATTTTAAATTTTGATTTTTTTTTAAAAAAAAAGTAAATAAATAAGAACTTTGATGATTTTTTTTTTTAATATAAAAATGATCTAATTTTTTTTAGCAAAATCTTTAAATTAGGATTATGGTTGGACAAGTCTTTAAGTAATTAGTGAATAAAATTAATGTTGAATTTGGAATTGTTGATTTTGTGAAAATTAATAGAGATGATTAATTTTCGTTTTTAAATGAATTTTTAACAATAATTAAATATGCATATTTAATTGCAGTTATGGGAGCAAGGATGAAACTTTTTACAACTCATATTGTGTCTATTTTGGCTAAAAGAATTGAAATTCAGTTTTATCAACCATGTCAAATTTGATATTTTACCAAGCATCCACTTGAAATCTTTTTTACAAAAGAGAAGAAAAATCATGGAAGGGATATGATCTTATCATTGATAAAATTGATAGGCTCGTGTTTTTTCATAATACATTGGAAATTGTTCTCTAATATTCAGAATCAACATTATACTATGAAGAGAATTGTAATTGCAAGAAGTGACAATTTTTTTTTATAGAACCCTCTAAGTTAAGGGAAAACAAGTAAAAAAAATACCTAAGATGTTCGAAGAAGAGATAATTGAAGTATCAGACATCTCTTCAGTTAGTTGGGAACTTCACAAAATTATGAGAAAAGTACTGCGAGTTAATACAAGACATGAACCTCTGTATTTTTTTAAAAATAACCAGAATTTTACATGACAAATTAAGCCAATAAAGGCAAGAATCTTGTAGACAAGTCACATGGAGAACAAAGCTATGAAAAACTGACATGACAGTAGAAACCAAAATAGATAAAGCCATGCCAAAGGAAGCTTACATGACAGATACAACCAATAAGATTGTTGGTTACATATTTTGTAAAAGCTAATCGCAGCTTGACACGTGGTACATGAAGGGCAATTCAGGGAGTTAATACAAGTCTCCAGTCAAAGACGGACACGTGGCAGATTATATTGGTTATAATGGATCTGTGTAGCACTGAAATAGCTAAAAGGTGCAAGATGACGTGGCCCAACGGTTACTCATAAATTTGAATTCAAAATTAGGAGGGAAGCCTAACGGTTAGAATGGCGTAGTGGGACTGACTGTGAAAGAACATGATCAACAATTATGGGAGAACATTTCGACAGTTAGAAATCCACTTTGACGGTTACCCTTGTTAGGTCCCTTAGTCTTGTTGTCAATCCCATGGACAAACATGGTTTTGTCGAGTTGTATTTTTTCTAAGTTCTTTGTCTTGCTTGCTCGAGTGAAGGAGTCCTCGCTCGAGCGAAAGCTGCGTTGGTAAAAAAACCTAAGAAGAATGAATGTACGCTCGAGCGCAGGTAGCATGGCTCGAGCGAAGCCACTTAAGGAAAACACGCGTGATTGGTTCCTCGCTTGAGCGAGAGAATGTTCGCTTGAGCAAGCTTCGCTGTCCCAGTTTTCTATAAATACTAATTTAGTCTAAAACTAGGATTACGTTTTGAGATCTACTTTAAGGTTTTTTGAGGTTTTCTTTTGGAGTTTTTTGTGAGTTTTCCTTGATGATTTGAGTGAGTATTAAACTCATGTTTTGTTAAGCACATATTAAGGAGGTTGATTGGTTATATTCAAGAGTGTTCTTTTTCGGTAGAATCCGGAGATTCAAGCGTGGAGTTTCAAAGGAGTTTGATATTGTGCGTAGTCGTTAATTCGACAATAGAAGTTATGGATTCAACTTTAGTCTAATCAATTCCGAGACGAAGGTTGCGATGAAAGATGTACAGAAGATTTGAAGACAAATTGGAAGCATTTGGGTAATTTGTTTGTTATCTTTGTAATATTTCTTTCTTCAGTAGTGGATTGATTAAAGGCGTTTCGCCTGTGGTTTTTTGATCACAATTGAAGGTGCTTCAATTGTGGTTTTTTTCACGTAAAAATCATTTGTGTCAATTTATTGTTTTTCGAAAACAACAATCTAAATTACTTTTGTAAGTGTTTGATGATTTAGATTGTGAGTTTTGAATGATTGGGAATTGGAGTAATTAAATCTTGATCTAATCACGAATCACTTAGGATTTTCAATGGGTATCAAAGCAGGTCACTCTTTGTTTTTATCAAAACTATAGGAGTGTAATTTTGTGTGATTGGTGATATGGATTCAATTCGTGAAAGTAACTCGACCCATAGACCTCCGTTACTTGATGGTACAAACTATTTTTATTGGAAAGCTCGTATGAGAGCGTTTATAAATCCATCGATGAGAAAGTTTGGCACTGTGTGATCTATGGGTGGAGTGAACCTATTGTCACCATTGATGGTATTGATATTTCCAAACTCCTTGATAAATGGGACACAACCGATTATCAAAACTCGAGTTGGAACAGTAAGGCTCTCAATTTCCTTTTTTGCTCCATTACACGTGAAGAGTTTCGTTGTATTTGCACGTATGAGGTAGCAAAAGAGGCTTGGGACATTCTTAAAACGATTCATGAGAGTACTACTTCTGTTAAAAGGTCAAAACTTCAATGTCTCACCTTTACCTTTGAAACCCTTTTTATGCGTGATGATGAGACGTTTGATAATTTCTATGCTAAACTTAGTGACAACGTGAATTCCTGTTTCACACTCGGTGAAAAAATCCCTGAAGCTAAGGTTGTTAGAAAAATTTTGAGGTCTTTATCTGAGAGGTTCCAATCAAAAGTGACAGCCATTGAGGAGGCTCAGAATGTTGATACCCTCAAGCTTGATCAGTTGGTTGGAAACTTGCAGACTTATGAAGCCCATAAGATTTCTAAGAAAAAATAAAAAGATAATGTGGCTTTCACTAGTGCTCATGAGACTGCAAAAACTCATGAGACTGAGTTTGATCTAGAGTTTGAGATGACGGCTATGTTTACTAAACAATTCAAAAAGTTTTTAAAGAAAAAGAAGCCTAATTTCAGAGATCCTATTTCCAAAGATAAAAGTAATGATAAATCCAAAACTTTTCCACTAAAACTTGCTCCAAAAACTGAAAAGAAGATAGTAAAGGGGCAAAGGGTCAAGTGTTATGAATGTCAAGGGTTTGGACATATTACACTTGAATGTCCATCGAAAAAGAATCAGAAGAAAGTCTATACAGTGACTTGGGATAATGAAAGCGGGTCGGAGCAAGAACCCGAAGAAACAGAATCTGGTGAAGACGGGGATAGTGCTTTCATAGCATTCTAATCCACTTTCACCTAACCTCTTCCGAAGCCAGTGGAATTTGCTCGTGGTCAGAACCTGCATCATGCTCCCACTTTTGATGGGAGTAATTATTGTATTGGAAGATCAGAATGAGGGCATTTCTAAGAGCTTTCGACCCAGAAGGCTGGCAAGCCATTGAAGAGGATGTTAAAAGTGCTGACAATACGAGCAATCAGAGAGTTCTTATTACTATTCGTGGAACAATTTCTGATGAAGAACAGCAATAGGTTGCTCACTGCACAAAGGCTAAAGATGCATGGGACATTCTGAGCCAATTTCATGAAAGAGGAGAGTCATCTTCACCACCATCTATCACCTTTCCTGCCTTAGTTGCTCGACTGGATGAGATCAAGGAGAATGAGGAGCAAAAAGAAGATGATGAAACATCAGAAGACAATGATGAGATTAATGGTGATGATCTACAACAAGCTTACGAAAAGCTTTACGATGAATCTCTAATTTTGTCCAAGATCAATGACAAACTCACTCTCAAGCTCAAAGCATGTGAAAGCGAGAATGTCAAGCTAAAAAGAGAACTTGTAACAGTAAAGCAGAATGTCATCAAGATCTCTAGTGACAGGCAAGACCTATGTGGGAAACTTCTATCTTGTGAAACTGAAAGGAATGAACTCTTGAAAGTGTATTCCACATATGAAGAGAAGATTGAAAGCCTTGAGATGTCATAAGCTACATTGGAAGAGATGGTTTGTCATAAAGATGAAGAACTCCGAATTGCTAGAGCCACAATTGCCATATGGAACAAAAGTTCCAAATCATTAGAAGACATCATCGGGTCTCAACAAATGGGTTGTGACAAAAGTGGGCTAGGCTATGGTAATACGACAGCTTACAAGGGACAGACCTCTACATCACATGACCTGAAGACTCAAGCAAAGGGAAAGCTGAAGGTACACCAGGGTGATCCCTCACTTCATCTACCTAACGGGGGTAAAATCAACAAAAAAGAGGTAAAACCTGTTTTTATTTGTCATCATTGTGGTAGGTATGGCCATATTCGTCCTTATTGCTTTGAATTGTTTGGTAAGGTGTCTTAAAAGAGTAGAAATTCGAATACTTTTTGGGTTAGGAGACAACCTTACATATTTAGGAGGAACACCAAGGTACATAAGGGTGTTCACAATGCTAAGACATTTACCAAGACCTCCAGACCTGATTTTGTTAAGACCAAAAAGATATGGGTGAGAAAAGATAACTTGACTTGTTTAGTTATTCACACTGCTCTAAAAGCACGTGACTCACACATGTGGTATCTTGATAGTGGGTGCTTTCGTCACATGTCAAGTGACAAATCCTACTTCACATCCCTTGAAAAATATGAAGGTGGAATTGTTACCTTTGGGGATAGTGGCACTTCTAGAGTCATTGGTAAGGGCTCTATAAGTGTAGCTAGTCTTCCCAAGCTTGAAAATGCATTACTTGTTGATGGTCTTAAAGCAAATCTTTTGAGCATCAGTCAAATGTGTGATTCCGACCATGAAGTATTGTTTTCAAAAAATAAATGTGAAATTTTAAATAAAAAGGGAAATACTGTCTTGCATGGGGTTCGCACATTTGATAACTGCTATGGGATTGTTACTACTAATGATCTCACTTACCACTCAGCCATCATAAGTAACATTGATCTGTGGCATCAAAGATTAGATCACATGAATTTCAAAGACCTAACTAAGATAGCCAATAAAGAGCTTGTAAGAGGCGTACCTAAACTGGGTAAGAATCTAAACTATGTGTGTAGACCATGTCAACTTGGAAAGCAAACCCGTGCCTCTCATAAAAAGGTGAACAACTTTACAACCAAACGTCCTCTTGAATTGGTTCACATGGATTTAATGGGACCTACTGGCACTGGAAGCATTGGAGGTAAAAGATACATTTTGTTAACTGTTGATGATTTTACTCAGTTTTCATGGGTAAATTTTTTAAGAGAAAAATCTGATACATTTGATGCTTTTTAGGCTTTAGTCCTTAAAATTCAAAATGAACAAGGTGTTGCCATTGGGCGTATCATAAGAATCCGAACTGATTATGGTCGTGAATTTGAAAACAGTTCGTTTTCGGATTTTTGTGATATGCATGGAATTAAGCATGAATTTTCTACACCTATTACTCCACAACAAAATGGAGTGGTAGAGAGGAAAAACAGGATTGTTCAAGAGATGGCTAGGGTTATGCTCCTTAGTAAGAAACTTCCTCTAAAGTTTTGGGCTGAAGCCTTAAATACTGTTGTTTATGTCATAAATCGTGTGTATTTAAGGCCCGGCACTTTACAAACTCCATATGAATTGTGGAAGGGATTGAAATCTAATGTAAAATACTTCAAAACTTTTGAGAGTAAGTGTTACATTTTCAAAGATAGAGAGCCTTTGGGAAAATTTGACTCCTAAAGTGATGAAGGTATTTTTCTAGGGTATTCAACCACTAGTAGGGCTTTTTGAGTCTATAACTTGCGAACTTCATTTTTAATGAAATCGATCAATGTGGTTATAGATGACACAGATTCTCCTACTTCAACGACAAATGAGGAAGAAAATGGTGAGCCTCCAATCCTGGATCCTGAACCACAGAGTCAAAGAGAAGCTGAGATCCAAGCACAAGAAATTGAGACAGCACCAACTTCTCAGGTAAGTCAGAGTCCAAAGAGTGCACAGAGAGACACCACTTCTGATGCTTCTGTCACCACAAGTCCTGAGTTTAAACTATCAGCAAGGGTGAAACTGAATCATCCAGCTCAATAGGTGATTGGAAGTGTCTCGAATCGAATGAAAACCCGAAGACAAATTCGGGATGAGGTATCTCATATGTGTTGTGTTTCATTAATTGAACCTAAGAATATAAAAGAAGCCTTACTAGATGATAGTTCAGTCAATGCTATGCATGAAGAATTAGGTTAATTTGAACGTAACAATGTTTGGACTCTAGTTCCCAGACCTAGAGACATGAATATAATAGGTACCAAGTGGATCTTTAAGAATAAATCTGATGAGTATGGTACTATAGTTAGAAATAAAGTTAGGTTGGTTGCTCAAGGCTACACATAAGTAGAGGGTGTTGATTATGATGAGACGTTTGCCCCAGTTGCATGTCTTGAATCTATTCGTATTTTACTTGGTGTTGCATGCTTTCTTGGTTTTAAATTGTTTCAAATGGATGTGAAAAGTGCCTTTCTAAATGGGTACTTGAAAGAAGAGGCTTATGTTGAGCAACCAAAAGGTGAGGACCCTAAATGTCCAAACCATGTCTACAAGTTAGACAAGGCTTTGTATGGGTTGAAACAAGCCCATCGGGCTTGGTATGATAGACTTACTACCTTTCTTCTTGATAATGACTTTCAAAGGGGTAGTGTGGATAAGACTTTATTTGTGAAACATACTAAGTCTCATATTCTTGTTGCTCAGATCTATGTTAATGATATTGTGTTTGGATCCACTGCTGATCATCTTGTAAAATATTTTTCGAATTGCATGATACATGAGTTTGAGATGAGCATGATGGGAGAGTTGTCTTATTTCTTTGGTCTTCAAATTAAACAGTCTTCTTTTGGTATGTTTGTTTCTCAAACCAAGTATGCCAAAAATCTTGTGTCAAAGTTCGGTTTTGAGTTTGCCAAACATGCACGCACTCCCATGAACATCAGTCTTCACCTTTCCAAAGATTCCTCTGGTACTGATGTTGATCCTATCCTTTATAGAAGTATGATAGAGAGTCTTCTTTACCTCACAGTCAGTCGTCATGATATTGCTTTCAGTGTAGGTGTTTGTGCCCGTCACCAAGCCAGTCCTAAAGAGTCTCATCTTCTTGCGATCAAACGCATCATTAAATATGTTAATGGGACATTGGGGTATGGGGTTTGGTTTTTTACTGATACTACAGCTGAAATTACTGGTTCTTCTGATGCCGACTAGGCAGGGTGTGTTGATGATAGGAAGAGTACATTGGTGTTTTTACCTTGGGAATAATTTGGTTTCTTGGCATAGTAAAAAGCAAAATGCCATCTCTCTTTCGACTGCTGAGGCTAAGTACATTGCCACAGGGAGTTGTTGTGCACAAATGCTGTGGATGAGGCAAATGCCTCATGATTATGGGATAGATCAGAACACTTTCACTCTTTTCTGTGATAACACAAGTGCCATAAACGTTTCAAAAAATCCTGTCCAACACTTTCGCACCAAACACATTGACATTCGTCATCATTTTATTCGAGAGTTAGTGGAAGAAGGCCTTGTTGTTCTTGAACATGTACCCACTGAGTATCAAAAAGCTGATATTTTTACAAAACCCCTTGATCATCTTCGGTTTGAATTCCTTAGAAAGACCTTGGGTGTAGTGCTCGATCACTAGAGTGTTCCTTGTTCCTTGTTCCTTGAGTGGGTGTGAGTGTTTGGCTTTATGTGTGCTTGGATGCTATAATCTCATAATCATTGATTCCTGTCATCTTTGCATCCAAATTTATATGAACACTGCTCATGCTGCTTACAAGATCTCATTCTTCTTTGTTCATATCTCATTCTGAATGCCTATGCTCATTAACTTCATGATCTCATTCTGTACACATTCTTGAGATAAACTATTGTAGGGGTTTCCGCACAAGTGATCAAAGTTCTCTATGGACCACTAACAGTGTTTCTTGTATTTTTTTAGAGGAATTGACCTATACTAGTATATCATGGGTGATGTTGAGTCTCTTAACCATCTATTATCATTTTTCACTTCCATGTTCTCCCTCAGGTCATTGAAGCCCGGGCATTAGGAAAAGGCTACCTCAGAGGCACCAACTAGGCCATCATTTTTGATTTCATACTTCTCTGGTTTGGTCTCCATACTCTTGAGTGTGCATGCCACCAGTGAGTGCCCACAAGAAATAAAAGTTGAAAAAAGAATAATAATAAAATAAAAAGCGAACTCATTGTTTGAGGGGAAGCCTCCGTATTTACTCAACAAATACCCTGTGATTCCTAATGCTTTGACTTTTCTCTATGATGTTTAGTTACTCTTGCTAGAAATCTAGCCATCCAATCACTACGAGGATTAACTCTAGCTTTGTGGCCTCTCAAGGACTGCACACACACACATTCATTTTGTGAGCTCTCATGTTGATTTTTGAGTTGTACATTCTCATGTAGCTTATGATCACTAATTATATTTTATCTGATTTGCTCATGATTACATGCTTCATATTGTCAAAATTACAAGTTTGCGGGCTTCATGGTTTGTAGATTATTTCATCTTAGTATCACCTTCGTGCTATTGTACTCACTCACTTTTGTTTCAAGGTTCACTTCATAGTGTGAGTATTGGATTTTTGCTCAAAAAGTTTTTTAATTTCTTTTGTTTTTTTCTTCTTCGCTCGAGCGAGGGAGTGTTCGCTCGAGCGTGCTTCTACAGATGGCTTAGATTCTAAGAGCGTGCTTTTTAGGCTCGAGTGACAAGATCTTGGCTCGAGTGACCCCTTGCATGTTAGTGTCTAAGCTCGAGCAATCATTGTCTCGCTCAAGCGACCTGTTTAGGTTTAAATAGCACTGTTCATCCTTTTAGTCATCAGGTTTGCCCCTTTTTTTTTGCTTCAATTGTTGTCTTTTTCACTCTCCTTGGGCAATTACTCTTCCTTTGCTGTTCATCTCTTGGGTTTCACTCGTTTTTGGGGGCGTTACTCTTCATTAGTCATGCATCTTCGTTGTTGGTAAGTCATTCTCTCTATTTTTTTGTTTTCATTCGATTTGTATGCTTGCTTTGGTTCGTTTGTGTCTATCTAGGGTTCTTCATTGTGTTTTTGCATTCTGATTTACTATCTCTCTATTGAAGTTCGGTTTAGTAATTTGGTACATTTGTGCTAGGGTTTAATGTCAAGGTTTAAATTAGGTTTTTTTTTTTTTTTTTTTTATAGGGTTTTAATTTCTGTCTAAATTCTATTAATTGATTTTGATTCTCTTCATCTTCTGTGTCTCAAATACTTTTTTTTTTTTTTTTTTTGTGTTCTTTTCTTTCTCTTATTAATACATTTGTGTTTGTTGGATCTTAACCTAGCTCTGTTCTACCTGTCATTGATATTAAGCTTTGGTTTTGTGATTTTGATATTTTTCTAACACTGTTGGATTACTAATGTTTTGCTGTGCCCTTTTGTTTGGTTTTAGGGGTTCTAATGTTTTTTTTTTGGTACATTGTGGTATGGTTTGGTGGGTGTTTCTATGGTTTTTTTGTCCTCTTGTTGTTTAGTCATGGGTGAGCCTTTGAAATGTCATAAATCCACTGTGTCCCGTCCAAACTACAATACTGAAAAATTTGAATCTAAGGAAAAATCCATTTTGTTTCGAGAGTTTTACACCTCTAGGAAAGTTCACCTCGAGCGAAGTGTCCTTCCTAGTGTGTTTGAGTTGCTCCCCATCCGTTCGTTGTTTGATTCTTTAGGGGGTGATCAAGTGTTGCTTTTCTTAGGGGATCAAAATCTCAGTCTGGTCCGTGAGTTTTATTGTAATATGCATTCTATCCGCAAGGAATTTGCTCCCTCTTTTAGTACCTGGGTTAGGAAGAAAGCTTTGGTCATCACTGATGAGGTTTTTCGGTTGTTTCTTGGTCTACTGGAAGTCCGGGATTTTCATTATCCTTTTCTTACTTGCAGTGGTGTTGACTTTGATCGAGTTGCCACTGAACTTTATGGCATCCCCCGGACTTGGATTGACGGGGCGCTCATTCAACAAAATGAGCTTCTTCCTCGTTTTCGCCTTCTTAACATCATTGTGTGTGCCAATATTCATGTGACCACTCATTCCTCTCACATTACCCAACATAAGGGGTATGTGTTATATTGCATTGATCACTGTCTTCCCATTGACCTGTCAGCGATGATTGTCACCAAAATGATCTCTATTTTTTAGGGACACAAGTCCTTAGGTCTTCCTTATGGTTGCTTTCTCACTAGATTCCTCACTTCTCTTGGTGTCCCCGTCTTTGAGGATGACGAATTTGCCTCTCCTGTTAAACCTATTACCAAGTTGACCGTGTCTCAAAGTCAAGCTCATATTCGGGGGGGACCATCGGGAGTCGAGGGTAGTGATACAGATGATGATCCCTTAGCTAAGAAGGCCGAGTATGATGCAGCCGCTGCTGGTGCCCCAGAGATGCCTGAGATGCGTCTGCGTTCCTTTCATGGCCAGCTGCAGTAGTTCGAGTAGTCGGTCATGCATCGACTTGATCTGTTGGATGTTTGCTTGGATACACTGGATGGTCGTCTTGATCAGCAGAGCACGATGCTAGCCCATATTCTTTCCTTGCTCCAGATGCAGCAGCCACTTCCATCAGACTCCTAGTTTTTGACAGTATTTGGACTATGGTTTTTGGACAATTTTTATTTTCTTGGACAGTTTTTATTTTGGTTTGTATATAACTGTTTCTTTTGTCTTTCCCGGCCAAAAAAGGGGAGTATTGGTTCAGGTAATTTTGGGGGGTTATATATGGGATACATGATATATGGGATATATGTTGATTTTGCATACTCATGGTGGATTTTGTAGGCAGCACTGGACTAGTTTTTTTTTATGACCTAGCTTCTTCTATATTTTCTTATTCTTTTTCTTGGTGATCATTTTCTATTTTTACAGATATTTGGTTTATGTTGTTTTAAGCTAGATATTTGGTTCAGGTTGTTTTGTTATGTTAGGTTGGTTGTTTTTCTTTAGAACTTGTGTTTGCCTAGGAAATTGTTAGCATGTTTTGTTCGGGAATTGACAAAGGGGGAGATTGTTAGGTCTCTTAGTCTTGTTGTCAATCCCATGGACAAACATGGCTTTATTGAATTGTATTTTTTCTAAGTTTTTTTGTCTTGCTCGCTCGAGCGAAGGCTGCGTCTGTAAAAAACCTGAGAATGATGAATGTACGCTCGAGTGCAGGTAGCGTGGCTCAAGCGAAGCCACTTAAGGAAAACATGCGTGATTGGTTCCTCGCTCGAGCGAGCTTCGCTGTTCCAGTTTTCTATAAATACTAGTTTTAGTCCAAAACTAGGATTACGTTTTGAGATCTACTTTAAGATTTTATGAGGTTTTTTTTTTGGAGTTTTTTGTGAGTTTTTCTTGATGATTTGAGTGAGTATTAAATTCATGTTTTGTTAAGCACATATCAAGGAGGTTGATTGGTTATATTCAAGAGTGTTCTTTTTCTGTGGAATCCGGAGATTCAAGCATGGAGTTTCAAAGGAGTTTGATACTGTGCGTAGTCGTTGATTCGATAATAGAAGTTGTGGATTCAACTTCAGTCTAATTAATTCCAAGACGAAGGTTACGGTGAAAGATATACAGAAGATTTGAAGACAAATTGGAAGCGTTTGGGTAATTTGTTTGTTATCTTTGTAATATTTCTTTCTTCAGTAGTGGATTGATTAGAGGCGTTTCGCTCGTGGTTTTTTTTTATCACAATTGAAGGTGCTTCAATTGTGATTTTTTCCGCGTAAAAATCGTTTGTGTATAAATAGTAGAGAAGGTCCCAAATTGAAAGACTCAGACTCAGATCTAGAAACCAGTCATTTACTTCATATTTTCTTTCCAGTTTTACATTTTCAATTCTTTACATTTCCAGTTCTTCAATTCCTGTACCGCACTTCATTTTCTAGGAGTAGTTTCAAGTAGTCGTTACTGTAAACTTTTTCAAGGCTGGGTCATTTCATTGTAAGTTCTTATTTGCTTAATGAAATTTAGTTTCTAAACTGTGCTTTGTACTTGTTATTATTTGTAAGTTTCTCCTAAACAAGCCACCAGTAAAAATCCTCTTCATTGAGGTTAAAAAAATTTCAACACAATCGTTTGATAATTGGTTGGCAATTAAAAATCCTGTAAGGACTTATTGAGCTTTACTGGCACGCTTTAAATTACATAATTAACCTTGGAAAACCAAAAAAGTCAACATATATTTTTTGGCATGCCCAGTGGGACTATTATAATGGCTAGACGTAGATGATAAGGAGAAAATGAATGCCTTGAAAGAAGGCATAAAAGAAGAAATGACAAATGAATTGAATTTTGCTATTCAAATTTTTTAGAATGAAATATATTGGTGTGAAAGAAAAATTTTGGATCTTCAAGAAGAGATCCATTTTCTTGATGAAGAAAATTTCTAAGTTGTTTCTTCATTACCATATTATTTGGTAGAAGAAAAAATATACCATTTAATTGGAGTAATTCATCAACTTGGTGTGAAAATTTGCCAATGTTGACATGAGTTATCAGCCCTTCTTGTCAAGTCTTCAATGACTGAATTTTGTGGAGTTTTACAAAATGTTTTCAAGTTATTTGTGACTGAAATTAGTGAAAATATTTTATCAATGGCTCGGGGGTTCAAGAGCCTGTTTTTAAAGAGCCAAATTATAAAATTAACATAACAAAAAAGCATGTTCTTGAGCCAAATTTGGCTAAGAATGATGTTCCATGCATGGCTCGGGGGGTTAAAAACCTCATTTTGAAAGAGCTAACTTATGAAAATAACATGGCTAAAAAGCATGTTGTTGAGCCAAATATGATTAAAAATGATGTTCCATATAAGGCTCGGGGGGTTGAAAAACCAATTCTTAGAAAGTCAAGCCATGGAAATAACATATCTATGGAGGATTTTCATAAGCCATTAATGGCTAAAATAAAAAAACAACCCCATTTGTCAATGAATGGTGAAAGTTATTTGGCCAAAGAACATGTTCTTAGACCAAAAGTGATTAAAGATGATGATCAACCCACTATTGACGGATTTAAAATATTTGACAGTGTTGAAAATGTCAAAGTATTTGAACTTCCAAGGCTATATTATGCCATGACTTTTGGTGTTCAAATCTATTTTGGATTTGTGGGCCGCATCAAAATTTAATTTTGATGAAATGGCTAATAAAACAATCATCTTAAAGCATTGTTTTGATGAGTTTGATGCACTGAAGAACAAATTAACCGTTTGAAAGGTAGAACTCGGCTAAGAGTGGCCAAAGCACTTCGAAGGTATGCCAAAGCACTTCAAAGGTCTATATATTTGGTTTGAAGATAATTCGAAACTCGAAAACACTTCAAAGTGCCAACTATTTAGTTCGAAGGTAGGTTGAAGCTCCTTCAAAAGCACTTCGAAGGTCTATATATTTGGTTCGAGGGTAATTTGAAACTCGAAAATACATCAAAATTCCATATATTTAGTTCGAAGGTGGCTCGAAGCTCCCTCAAAATCACTTCAAAGGTCCATATATTTAGTTAGAAGGTGATTTAAAAATCTGCAAAATACTTTAAAGTGGTGTAATTTGAAAAGTGTGTATGTTGTTTATCACTTCGAAGCAATTCGAAGTAGTACAATCGGAAGTAAAAATATACGGTTAAGGTTTGAAGAATCATGCTTTGAAGGTCTTGAAATTCCCATATTCTCATGACGCATCGAAGGTCTCGAAGTAAAGCATAGAAGGGCCAATTGTTACTAATAGCTCAAAGAAAATAACATTGGCATGCATTGTGACCAAATCAAATTGGTGATATTTTGCTAAGAATTCACCATTTCAAACACATGCAAAGTAATCCAATTTCGAAACACATATTAAAATTCAAAGCATGTTAACTTATTTTAATTATGTTTTGAAGCCTTATAAACCCTCCAAACAGATAGCTATTATGCATTTGAAGCTTTTAAAGCTTCTAGAATATGCCGTGAGCACCTTCGGAGCAATGTTTTGGTTCTTTTTTAACAAAATTGAATCATGTCGTATGATAAAAGAGCCTTCAAATGTGTGTCTTCCTTCCAATATATTAATTAATTGCCAAGTATGATTTAAATTGATGTACAACTCTTCATGAATTCGAGGTTCCTTATTCTGAAAGAGTTGCGGGGGATAATGTTGGAACCATAAATCTATAATGATTATTATTATTATTGATGATGATAAATTGCAGGACACGTGGCACTCTCCTACTCATTTGGAGGTTATGAGAAGTTATAAATCATTAAACATATGTGAAAAGATGATGGAGAATATGAAGGATCATGGAGCATAATATGGAAGAACATAGAGGACAAAGTGGAGAACATGGAGCATGAATTGAAGGTTAAAGGAAGTTATAAAGACATGGAGGGATATGTGGCATTGTGGGAATGAAAATAGAAGAGTGGGTAGTTTTAGGTGGTTATTGAGTAGTTATTGCTGAAAGTTTTTTCCTGCAAATATTTGCCTATAATAGCCATCCATGGCTATATTGTAAAGACTTAAACTCAAATCCAGAAACCAGTCATTTACTTCATATTTTCTTTCTAGTTTTATATTTCTAATTCTTCAATTCCTATACCGCATTTCATTTCCTAGGAGTAGTTTCAAGTAATCATTGCTGTAAACATTTTCAAGGCTGGGTCATTTCATTGTAAGTTCTTATTTGCTTAATAAAATTCAGTTTTTGGACAGTGCTTTGTGCTTGTTATTATTTGTAAGTTTCTCCTAAACAAGTCACCAGTAAAAGTTCTCTCCATTGAGGCTAAAAGAACTTCAACACAATCGCTTGATAATTGGTTGGCAATTAAAAATTTTGTAAGGACTTATTGATCATTACTAGCACGCTTTAAATTACATAATTAACCTTGAAAAGCCAAAAAAAAAAACAAAAATATAACAAAGTGGATCACATGGTAAGTGAAGACAAAAGAGCCACATGAGGAATGAAGCCAAAGTGGTGGAGATATCATTACTAATTTTGTTAGTTTCAACAAATCAGATATGTAAAAGGTTCATTGTCTTATTGCAAGAACATTATCTTATCATTTAATTATATACATTTCAATTATGAAGTTGAAATCTGCTCTTTGCCTATAAAAGGATATGACTACATCTTGTAAAATCATAGGCAAGAAGAAGAGTCTTGTAAGTAAACAAGAGTGTTTCCCTCTATCTTTCTTGTAAGTTTTGAAGTATTTAATTAAAATTTCTATTTTTATAAATACTTTGTCAGCTGCCTTTTAATTTTCTAGAGGTATGAGAGTGGTAATATAAGCAATGTAATATTCACTAACAGTGAGAGATTATACTTTCTGTCTACTTGTTGAAAAGGTTGAAAAATATTTGTAACAAGCAAAGTAAGGTGGGCATGGACAAACAAAACCTTAAGTTAGTCTGTTCTAATTTTTAATTAATAATAAATTTTGTTTTCGCAATTAGTATAATTGTGATGATATATATATATAATTTATTTATATTATTTTATGCCACATCAGCACCACCTTACACACACCATAGCTTGCGTGTTTATTCGAGGACACAGATTCGACAGATGTAGCATCGTCTTTCTTGTTTTTCTTTCTTTCTAGATGACTAAACAAAATTGATCCACAAATTTATTAGCTTTAACAAGAGAATTGGATCTTCAATAATTGGATGGGTAACAAATTAAAAATTGACATCTATCCTAACATATTATTGTGAGTAGGATTGTGAAATGTTTTTTTGGAAATCTCAAACATTTTCCCTAAAAAAATACTCGTGAATTTACTTTGTTTGGTTTACATTTTTTGAGAAACTATTTTTCAACAGATTTTTGTTTGTCTTTATTAAATTTTTTTTTTCACATTTTAGTTTTTTTTTTTAAAAAAAAACTTTTTAGATACATCTTAAAAATAAAAATTTTAATTAAAATATGAAAAAAAAAATTTACTAAAAATAAACAGATTTTTGTTCAAATTTTTGTTTATTTTTAGTGATTTTTAAAAATATTTTTAGTTAATTTATTTTATTTTTTAGATACATCTTGATGAGGTACATCTAAAAAAAATATAAAAAAGTTGATTAAAATATTAAAAAAAATTACTTAAAATAAATGAAAACTCATCTAAAAATAAATTTTAAAAAATCAAACTAACTTCCTTTTGTTTTACTTACTTGCCTTTCAATCATTAACTTTAAATCCTCTTCAAAGGTTGATTCAATATTTTTTATTTTTTATTTAGTGGGTGTTTGAAATGATCTAAATAAGTATATTTTTTTGACTTTTTATGAAAAGATATACAAAAAAATATAAAGAAGTGATGTGATTCAAAAAAATAAAAAGATAAAAAAGTGTGCTAATGTAAAAAATGCCAAACAATGCCTACGAGTGTTGGTTGAATTTTTTTTTTGTTGGATTCCTTCATGGATAACTAAAAGAGGAGGGGAGAGAACTTGGGCAGAATTATTTGTGTTTTTTTATGGCTTAGATTTCAATCATTTCATTTATATGAAAATGAAATGGGTTGAAAATTTTGATTCATGTGAAAGGTTACTAACTTACTATGAGATGAAATAACTCTTTTTCTATGAATGAATCTCAAAGGTTTGATTTGGTGGATGAGGCTTGAAATTTGAGAGTTTGCTCCTTCAAGGAATCAACCTCGCTAGCAAAATTTTTGGAGCTATGAACAGAGCCCATGATACCCTACATATTAAAATAAAATAAAAAAGTTTTTATGAATGAGTGGTTTCTATGGATTTCTTTGTTCTGGTTTATGTTCATATGTGTTTAAGTAAGATGAGTTTGAGGTGTTTCTAATAGATGAAAAATTATGAAATAAGAATGCCTTATGAAGTAGATATTTTATAATTTCTTATACTCCGTTGGGTTTGATTTTTGAATATGAAAGTATTAAATGGAGCATATTTAACTTACCTCATTGTTACGCTTTGAGAATTTCTGTAACACATGAAGCAATGTTTGAGGTTATAGCAGGCGCTGGAAGGTTCTGGAAACTGTGAGAATGTGCTAGAGTATACTGGAAGACTCTAGAATGTGGTAGAAGGGTTTGGAGTGGCCTAGTAGATTCCAAAATATGGTAGAAAAATCTTATAGGATCCAGAGGAGTTTGGGTGAGTCTGGAACATCCTAGAATGTTGTGGAAAGTGTTTTTGTTGTTTTCTTTTATTTAAATGTTTTTTTAAAAAAAAGAAAAAATTACAAATACACCCTGAGAGATTTATTTAAAATATGAATTGTTTCTTGTGTTTTGAAAAATTACAAATTTTCCCTTGTTAGAGTTTTTTATTTATTTTTTTTATTTAACAAAATTAACTGAAAAAATGAAAATCCTAATTGCTCTCCTACACAATGATAAAATTACCTGAATTATTAATTAAAATAAATTTCTGACATTATTAAAAAAATATTAATTGATTTGATAATTTATTAATAAAATGAATCATTTGTTACGAAAATAAAAACTTCAACGGGTTTGATATAATTTTCAGAATCACATAAGGTAAATCATATTTTATACAAACCTCAGAGGTGTCTTTATAATTTATCAACAAAAAAAAAAAAAAAAAATTTTTTTTGTCTAATTAATTCTTGAGTTCTTCTTCTCTTTTTGTTCTAATGCCCAAATATTTATATTGGTAAGGCTGAAAAAACAGACTCTAATACTGTACGGGGAGCAAATATCCGATAATGCCCGTACTCCTTTCGTCCAAGCTCTTCGACTGTCCGATCGACCTATGAATACAGCGGCGGTGAGCTACCCGGTGGTATACGGCCGGAAAACCCCTCCAACGGTCAAGTTAGCACACTCTCAGGGATGTAGAGAGAGGAGAGAGTTGAGTGTTAGGTTTTTCTTACCAAATTATGTTCCGTGCCTAGCATGGGGGGCGCGATCATGCTTATATACTTTTTGCGCTCAAATTTACTCCCATTAATCTTTCGACACGTGGTGCTGTTTTCCCATCCGTCAGCACAAATCCAGCAATCACCACCCAACCAAGCTGTCAGACGACGTTAGCGGGAACTCGGTAGCCTGCCGGAATTACCTCGACATTCCACGACTGTTCTGCGCAACGTGTATGAATGCTCCTCTCGCCGAGCTCCATACAACTGAGCTCGGTAGCATTCTGGCATAACCAAGCTAATCGTGCTCCCACAAAACCTGGGTAGCAGAAACTCATCTCGGCAAAGGTAAACTTTGGGGATGGGCCTCGACCGAGCGAGTCCACATCTGGGGAAGCTCGGTCCAAACATGAGACCGTCCTCAGGCCTGGGCCACGACCGAGCGAGATCAGCTCTGGGTAAGCCCAAGTTAGCTCGGCCAAACTTGCTCGGCCCCATCGTATCCGGCTTCTTCCACGGCCCAAAGCCAGACTATAAATCTCCTTCTCAATTGCCCCTTAATTCCGTCCGCAAAAGCGTGACTGCAATTACATGATCCGACCGGGGTAGATTCTTCCTCGGTCCTCAACTTGCAAAGCCTTAATCACGCTAAATTCAGGGCTCGGTTTAGCAATTTTCTCGGCTGACGCCTCGACTCGCCCTCCTGACTCTTCAGCTCTGACGCCGCCGTCAATTGAGACACGCGTTAATCATTTATTGGCCCTCGAGCGGCCAACCCAGTTGTCCCTTCATATCCAAATTTGGGCGGCCTTTTCACTCCTATAAACATGCCAACTCCCCCTTCATTTTCTTCTTACTGACTCTCCTTCATTCCAGACGTCCTCGAGCTACAGTGTCCTCATCAAGCTCCATTCTTGCTCTCCCCTACACTCGTGTCCGAAGAAGCAGCTTCTGCCTCTAAACTGGTAAGCCCTTCGAGACTCGTCATTGCATTTCCATTTGGTATTTCACGTTCTAAAGGCACAAAAATCATAGGCTTTAGGATATAGAACCCCAAACACCTCCCACGCCCCTTGCTCTCCTTGCGGTTCTTCAGCTCCAGTGATGAACACATGAAGAGCTGGGGCAGACCGGGCTCCAGGTCTTTTTTTGATCCCAAAAAAACATCTAAACTGAGCAAATTGCGTGTTTATAAGAAAGACTCCTGTAAGAACTGAGGTAAGTAGAGAGCTCGACCGTTCGACCGGGCTAACATCTAGTCCGCTTAAGCGGCCGAGCTTCTAGATTTACCTCCATGATCGAGGTGGTCTGGCACTCCAACTGACCGAGCTAAAGTCAAGCTCGTTTTGCGCGACCGCGCTCCCACTTACACTTACCCTCCTTTTCCTGCAGAGTCCAAGGAGACCACGCAGCAACACCGAGGATCTCAAAGACCGAGCAGCCACCAAACCACCTCAGCCGCGCTAAAACCTGCTGGCTACACATGGGGTGCTACCGTTTCTTGGTTGATACGCCGGCCGCTCTAGCCGCGTTCTGGGAAGAATACGGTATCCCGGACGACGTTCATCTAGAGCTCGGTGCCGAGGAAACGACCCCTTGGGCAGATTCGACCAGTGCCCCTTCACCGTGCTTTCCATTATAGAAGGTGGCCTCCGCTTCCTGGCCAACTCGCTGATTTGCAAATTCTTGTGGCGTACCGGGCTAGCTCCAACCCAGGTCTCAACCAAAACTTATAGAATAATTAACGGGATCCACGAGCTAAACAACCGGCTAGGAACCAACCTAGGTCTGGCCGAGATACTTTGCCAGTATACCCTCGGGCATACAGGCGATGGCCTCGCCTACTACTTAAAGATCAGACCGGGCAAGGAGAAAATAGTGACCGGTACCCCAGACAAGGACTTACACGACGACGACTTTTTCTGGGTGTCCGGCAATTATGAAACGGCCAATGTGCCGGGCTGGTATATCAGCAAGAATTTTGGTGAAACATGTAAGCCGTGCTAACTGCTCGATCAAATTACTTTTATTCTGTATTCTGTACTTAATATCTTTTCTTTCCCTTTTTGCAGCAATCGACGCTTTGCAAGCCAACTATCGGTTTCCTAACGAATCATCCATCAGAACCGTACTGCGGTACCGTAACTGAGATTGTCACAAACTTCTCGGCTACGTACTAACTTATAGATACTCCGCTTCTCGTCGAAGTAGAGTAACTGATTTCCTTCGAGCGCCGTCATCACCTCCCGACTCGACACTACCGGACATGCGCCTTATCTGGTTGACCGAAGCAGAGGAGATGGCGAAACGAAGCCGCATAAAAAATCTCATCACTGCCACATCCACCGAGATACCAAGCATCCCCTCCTGTACAGCCGTTGTTTGGCCAATCGAAGGACCGTGGTTAAGGGCGCGCTGCCGCCCGGCCCAAGAAAGCGAGAAAGCGTCGTTGGGAAAAGACCTCGCACCATCGATCCTCACCGAGAGTTAGTTGGAGTTGAACACCGAAACCGTCCCATGTCACAACTGACCCGATACCTCTATGGAAGCCCCAACTGAAGCACCGGGGAAAAGAGATCCTGGCCAATGCCTCAATTAAAGGAGACAAGGAGCACCTCCTCGTCTTCGATCTAATAAAATCCCTGCTTCTGCCGAGCGACGTGGTCGGCAACGATCATGTTCCCGACACCCGACTGGTGAAGTCCTCGGTCAAGTCTATGACTCGGGTAAGAGTTTTTCATGCTTTATTCAAAATTTTCCAAGTGTTTGTTCGATTTCTAATCAAACTCTGTTCCTACAGGCCATCCAGAAACAACACTTGGTGTTGGAGCGCATTCATAGACTCCGGCAGAAGGCATCCGACGCTACCAACCAAGTAGAGCACCTTCAGACCGAGCTGGGGTGGTCTAAGGCATCCTTGGAGATAGCAAATATTGAAAACTCCAAATTGCTCGGTCAACTTGGGGCAGCCGAGAAAGAAAGGGACGCTATCCGTGCCGAGCTAGAGGCATTGAAACAATCAAGAAAAAATGAGGTGGATGAAGCCAACAACGTCGGTTTCAAGGAGGCCGAAGAGAGCTACACTAAGCAGGTCGAGGCCACCAAGGACATATTCTTTAAGTCCGGTTGGAAGGCTGCTTGCGAACAGCTCAGCCAAGGATCTGGGACCGACGTGTTTGCCTCTCTCCCAGTTGCCTTCTTGCCGATCTACATGGTGCCCTATGCCAACGATGTCTTCACCGCATTGCAGGCTGAGGCCGAGGAAGAAGGCCCAGAGGAAGTCGAGGAGAATGCTGAGGGAGATAACCGCCCTGAATAGGTCGGCCAAGTTTAGCCCGGCGTCCAAGAAAACATAGCCACGGTCGACCTGGAGGCAACTGTAACCGGGGATGAATTCACTGACCTGTCCCCATTGGTTTAGTTTTCTGTCTTTTTCTTCATTTTTAAGAATGTAACCGGGCTGCCTACCCCACCGTATGTAATTCTCTTCCTCATCAATGAAAAGTTCTATTTTCGTCAAGTGTTTGCACCGTGTTTAAGCTAAACAACTTCAGCCGGGCAAACCACCTCGGCTAAACAAACCGTCAACTCGCCCTTGAACAAATTATCAACTTATTCAACCGGCGTAACACATCTTGGTTGAAATCACAAAGTTGAGTAAAACATCAACTTATTCAACCGGAGTAAAACATTTCGGTTGAAATCTCGAAGTTGAGTAAATCATCAACACAACCAACTTGAGTAAAACATCTCGGTTGGAGTCTAAAAGTTAAGTAAATCATCAACTCATTCGACCGGAGTAAAACATCTCGGTTTTTAATCTCAAAGTTGAGCAAATTATCAACTTATTCAACCGGAATAAAACATCTCGGTTAAAATCTAAAATTTGAGTAAATCATCAACTTATTCAACCGGAGTAAAACATCTCGGTTTTTAATCTCAAAGTTGAGCAAATCATCAACTCATTCAACCGGAATAAAGCATCTCGATTAAAATCTAAAAGTTGAGTAAATAATCAACTTATTCAACCGGAGTAAAACATCTCGGTTAAAATCTAAAAGTTGAGTAAATCATCAACTCAACCAATCGGAGTAAAACATCTTGGTTTTTATATCAAAGTTGAGCAAGTCATCAACTTAATCGACCAGAGTAAAACATCTCGGTTTCAATCACAAAGCAAGCATCGAAAATAACAGAATGCTTCAACAAAGGTAAGTCACTTCTATTATATTGACAAAAAGAGTATTACATTCTGAAATGCAAGGCAAACAAGTCTGTGCTCAAAAGAATAATCATAAAAACTATGAAAACTAAAAATAGTACAGTTTGAGGTTGGCTGCATTCCATGACCGGGGTATGCCTTTGCCATCCAAATCTTCCAAGTGGTATGCCTCCTTGCCTGCCAGACCGGTTATCCTGTAGGGTCCTTCCCAGTTTGCCCCTACCTTGCCTTCACTTGGCACCAGGGTGTTGCCCATGACCTTTCTTAAAACCTGTAGACACCCCATTTTTGACCGCCCCCAAGACTTGGACGTCACCGCTTGAACACCCGGTGATTACCCATGATTGTGTTCGTTTTGAGTTCCCAGAGATTCCGGCTGCGCGTCGTGTCTCAGGACCTCTCAACCGGCTTGTTCTATGCTTGGTTTTGCACCAAGACTTGTGTGTTCTTGCATTGGAGGGTAGGAGGAGGCTTGCTAGCCATCCCTGTATCCCACCGGCTGCCTCTACCATCCGCCGGCACTCCATTTTGGCCATCGGCACTGATTTCTCAAGAACTTTGGCCGGTCGGCATTTTATGTTGCCGACCGGCACTTTTTTGTGCCGATGATCTTTTTGGCTGGCCGGTGTGTACCCTGTACACCTCTGTAGCATGGTGCATGCCAGCTGTGCCAGCTGGAATGCACCATCACACTCCCCCGTGCACAGGGGTGATCCCTTTGCACCTTTGCACCCTTAAAGCTTCTAGAAGCTTGACCTTTTGGCCAAAGCTTCTTGGAGAAGCTTGGCCAGCTGTCTTAGCTTCCCTTGGAAGCCAAGACCCTCTTGCACCTCTTGAACCCCCCTCTCTTTGCTTAGCCATTAAGTTAAGAGCTTTATTTTGCCTATATAAGCTCATCTCTTCCCCTTGAGTTGGAGGTTAGCCATTTTAGGTCAAAAACCAGAGCTTATGTCTATATATCTGTGTGATACACTCTCTCTCTCTATATATTTTCCCTCTCTCTCCTCTTGTGTGTGTTTTTGGGCCTAAAAGTGTAGTTTTACCTCATTTTTGCACCATTACACACACTATTACACCTTAGCTCGAGATTGAGAGACTTGGGAGGTTGATTGTTGTGATTTTGGACTAGTTTTGATCACTAGAGGAGGGCTGCTCCACCTGTTCTTCAAAGGATCTTCAAGGGTAAGAACATTACTTTAGATTCCCCATTCTTGCTCTAGCTTTCTACTAGTCTTGCTTTGTGTTTTTGGTTTTGTGTTTAACATAAAAAACTCTTGTTTTTACTTGCTCTTGAACCTTCATTAAGGTCATTTTGTGGTTTGAGTAAAGGCTCGCCCCTTTAGGCCTTGTTTGGCCTTTTTGGTGTCTTTTTGGTGAGGCCTTGTTTACTTGGTGTTTTTAGCCTTCTCACCACTGAAAACCAGTGGGTTTTCAGTGGTAAGGAAGATGGTTTTAAGTCTTATATAGGGGAGGGACACCCCTCTCCCTTTGGCCCTTTGTCTGCCTTTGTTTTGGGCTCAAATAATAGCATGTATGCATGGTTGGTTTTGGCTTCATTTCAGAGCATATTTGTGGTTCATATGACATGTTATGCCTCTGTTTTAGGTTGGTTTTATGGTCCTTAACATGCCTCTTACGTTTGCTTTGAAATGCTCTCTTATGCCTAGAAGTATGCCATGCTTTGAGGCCATGCTTTCTCGCATGTTTTAGCTTAGTTTCATGGAGATACTAACATCATTTTGCCATGTATAAGGGCTGTGGACCACTGTTTTTGTCATATTTAGCATGCTTGACATGGTTGTTTTGCATGATGGCTTGTAAGCCTTGGGTAGGTGATCCATGTACATGCATTGGATAGTCTATTTAGATGATTTGGGATCATTTGACATGCTATTTCAGACCCTAATCCATGCTAATATATTTGTACTTGTCATCTCTTTCATGCTTTAAAGGTGTGTCCTTTTATGCCTAAGAATAGGCCTTGTGTATGCTTCCATGATTAATGCATTTTGGGGGTGCCATGTGAGGGGATTTGGGTGTCATTTTGCACACTAAAAATCTGTTTTTGGTTGTTAGATTCATGCCATGAGTGGTTGTGTAAGTGGTAGTAAGATGCTCTTTTTGGTGCCTTAGGTTTAGGCCCATGAACTTGCATGTTTGTATAGCATTTTGGTCATCATTTAGGGCTTGTTTTGCCACTGTTTTGGGGTGGTTTGAGGGCTGCCCCATTGAAGTTAAGGCCACCATTGTATGTTCATTATATGCTTGATGCATGCTTGGTTCATCGAGTGTTGTAGTAGGTTGGTCCCGTTGCTTGATTGGCCCATGTTTGCATGCCACTTATACCTTGCATGCTCTAGCATTTTGCATGCCTATTGTGATAG
Organism: Camellia lanceoleosa; assembly: GCA_025200525.1. Taxonomy (NCBI): domain Eukaryota; kingdom Viridiplantae; phylum Streptophyta; class Magnoliopsida; order Ericales; family Theaceae; genus Camellia; species Camellia lanceoleosa. The sequence goes on from CM045770.1 coordinate 93,442,224, forward strand.
TTGCATGACACTTGGTATGCCTTGCATCTTAGTCCCATTGTTGCATCATTTGAGCTATGTTGCATACATGCATTCCATGGCTCGGCTTGGGGATTGTCAAGCCAAGCATAGGGTTGAAAGGAGTTCACACTTCAAGTGGTGCAACTCGTCTCAATCCTTGGTCACCAAGACCTTTGACTAACACATGATAAGGCCTTGGATTTCATTTGTTTGTTTGCATGCATTACCATTAAAATGCAACCTTGGTTCCTTAGGCCATCATGCATCAAGATGCATAATTGATGGCCCAAGAACCAAGAGTCATGCCTCCTTGAGTCCCCAAGCATGATAGGAGGCATTGGCCATGCTTACATATGCCTAAAAACCCATGCCATGCATTGCTGGTCTGCTGCTGCTGTCAAACTGTCCCCTGCAGGAACTTTCTGCCGACCGGCAGTTTAATGTGCCGACCGGCACTATATTCTCAGCCGATAGCCTCCAGATCAGCCGATGGTCAATGTAAGCAGCCGGTGGTCATTCCCTCTGGCCGGTGGTGTACTGCAGTTCATTTGGGAGATGTTCTGGGACTTTGGAAGTTTTTCAGAAAGGCAGGGCAGTGGAAACAGAGGCAGCAGTGGTGCGGTGTGGGCTTTCCGGGCAAGTCGGACTCGAGCATACATCATTCGCGCATCCCGAGGCGGAGGCTGTGGCCATCTCTTCTTTGCATTTATTTTAATTAGATTAGAGGTCTTGTAATAATTTATTCGTTTATTTTTCTTGGACTATATTATTTATTTGGTCCCTCCGAGGGAGGGCAAATTTGTAATAAGTGTGGGTGAGTGCGGTGTATGTCTTCCAACCCCCACTTCTTTCTTCCCTTTTATTTACCTGCTTATGATGGTAGATTAGGGCATATTTATTTCAGCATACCTTATGCAATGCATGCGTGCATCCATGCATTTGTTTACATGCACCGAGCTCGGTACATCATGCAAATTGCATTGTATTTCAATTTCCAAATTGAATACGTGTTACTTGTAGCACTTCACATGCCATGATTAGGATATGAGCTTTTAGATTACATCTTTGCATGTTTTGCATTAGACATTTCAGTATGCTTAGGTCCATACATGGATTTCTAATGAGCTTCTGTTTTGGCTTGGAGTACTAGGTGAGCTTTTATGCTTTAGCATCCTTGCATGTGTGTGAGTGTTGCCATAATAGCATGATTACCATGAGACTAGCTGCTTATGTGATATAACTACTTGAATGCCTGTGGATGGAGGTTGAAATACCTAAATTGGGACAATGCATTAAAACTGTGAGTTTTAAGCCCACTAGATAGTGGCAAAATCATCTTTTCTAAAGCCCACTTAAGGGTGGCAAAACCTGTGTTTTAGCCTACTTGCGAGTAGCATACCGTTTTCAAAACAAACATGTAGTGTTTTGTTCCAACTTAGGTGATTTGGTCTATACTTGTTTGCTGTGCGCATAACATAGTAATTCTAGGCTAATAACCGGAATAAGAACACATAACGTTTTCAAAATTGGATATCACGGTTAGTAGAGGCCGGTCTTCGGACCGGGCGAAAGGGGGTGCTCATAGCTGACCTTCCCCGATCGTACCCAAGCTCCCGAGCCAAGACCACTTTGGTGATGACGGACACGTGGCCTTCGGCACCGAGTTAGGGTTTTCTAAATTTCCCATTATAAAATATTTAGGTGGCGACTCTGTATCTGGTAAAGCAGTCCATGTTTGGCACTTCTTTTCAAAATCTGTTTTTCTTCAAAACGATTTGCCAGAATTGGACTCTTTGGCTCAGATTTAGAACCGTGACACAAAATTAAGTCTGAACTATTAGATGGAAGCCCACGGGCGCGTCTACAAAACCTAGTCGCCGACTTTAAACGGTCTGGGGTGCACGATTTTGTTGTACTTTCTGGGCGATTCTTGTTGGTATGCAGCCACGTGAATCAAAGTTTTTTCGCGGCGTTCTTCAACAAGGTCCAATTCTAGGGCGAATGCTTCAGAATTCAGCTCAGGCTCAAAATTTTCACTGCGGATGGTGGGCATGCCAATTTCCAATGGGATGACAACCACCATGCCGTATGCCAGGGCAAAAGGAGTTTCCCCGGTGGATTGCCTCGGGGTCGTCCGGTATGCCCAAAGGACACTTGGTAGTTCCTCAGCCCATTTTCCTTTGGCCTTTTCAAGTCTTTTCTTTAACCCATCTAGAATGGTCTTATTTGATGCTTCGGCTTGGCCGTTAGACTACGGGTAAGCCGGGGTGGATTTGTAGAATTCAATCTTCAATTCTTCACAAAATCCTCTGAATAAGCGGCCGTCAAATTGGGTGCCATTATCAGAGATCAGAATCTTGGGGACGCCAAACTGTGTTACCACATTCTGCCAGACAAACCCTTTGACGTCCTTCTCCTTGATAGTTGCTAGGGGCTCAGCTTCAACCCATTTGGTAAAGTAGTCCGTAGCGGCAATGGAGAACTTTCGGTTGCCTGGTGTCGTTGGGAGTGGTCCTACCATGTCTAGTCCCCACATCGTAAAAGACCAAAGGCTTGTGAGGGGAAGGAGTTCTCTGGCCGGTTGGTGAATTTGGTGGGCGAACTTCTGGCACTTCTCACATTTGCGAACATATTTTTGAGCGTCCGCTTGCATGCATGGCCACCAATATCCCTGCGAGATAGTGCGGTAGGCCAAAGATCTGCCCTCTATGTGACTGCCGCATATGCCTTCGTGAATTTCGTACAAAAAGCTTCCACGCTGTTTGGATGTACACACTTAAGATAAGGACCGGTGAAAGACTTCTTGTATAAAGCGCCAGATGGAGAGAGCCAAAACCGCTTTGACTTCACCCGGACTTTATGTGCTTCCTTTTTATCGGCCGGAAGTGTCCGCTCTTTCAAGAAAAGGATAATAGGGTCCATCCAAGAAGGGCCAAGCTCGGTGTAGAGTACTTATGTCTGCTCCGGTTCCTCTATACTAGGCCTTGGAAGAAACTCAACCAGGAGAGGACTGGGAGAGGTTCGGTCAACCATGGAAGCCAAACCGGCTAACTCATCTGCGTGGCCGTTGTCTTCCCGTCTAATTTGTTGGACCCTGATCGCCTGGAATCGCTTGATGTGGTCCCTTACCAGAGCTTGGTACTTTGTCATTCTATTATCCTTCGCTTCGTAAACCCAGACACTTGGTTGACAACCAGTTGGGAATCACTGTAGACCATTAGCTCGGACGCGCGCACCTGGAGCGCGCTCTTAAGTCCGACCAGTAGTGCTTCATACTCGGCCTCGTTGTTTGATGCAGGAAATCCGAGGGTGATAGAATGCTCAATGGTCAGACCATCTGGCGAGATCAAGACTATGCCTAGCCCGGTACCGTGACGATTCGAGGCTCTATCTACAAGAAGTTTCCACATTTCGCCAACAAAGAGCTTCCAACATTCTGAGGGGTCCAGGGAGACTTGAAGGTTGATGGGATCATGGTCGCGCGGCTGTTCAGTTTCAGGTTCAATGATAATCGGTTCCACTTTCTCCCCCCTCGGTGATGCGGCACTGGACCCAACAGGTTGGGTTGTTATGCCCAAGTACGTCGTCGCATCGCCGAGCTACGGTGACATGCCGACTGGAGGTTCTATGGCGGGGTGCGCAAGATCCGCGTTGCCAACACCGCCCTGCTGTACAATTTCGATGGAATCTTCGCTGGCCTCCTCGGCTACCGCGGTGAGGTGTACCGGACAGACTTGGGGAATCCCGTGTGAGAACTCGGCAACAAAATCTGCCAATGCTTGAGCTTTTATAGCCGTTCGGGGTTGGAACTTGACGTCAAATTGTCCCAATTTGACCGCCCACTTAAGAATTCGACCGGAGAAATCTGCCCGCTCAAACAAGGCTTTGAGTGGGAACTCGGTCAAAACAATGATTGTGTGAGCATGAAAATAGTGCGCCAATTTCCTGGAGGCCATCATCAGCGCCAATGCAAGTTTTTCTAGCAGCAAGTATCTCGACTCTGCCGGTAGCAAGGTTTTTCTCACGTAGAAGATGGGTAAATGCTAGATACCTGTTGACCGGACAAGCACTGCGCTAACTGCATGCTGGGACACGGCCAGATAAAGGTAGAGTTCTTCGCCGGGCTTGGGCATTACCATAGTGGTGCAGAAGACAAATACTCTTTGAGTTCGGCCAGAGCCCAGTCACACTCCTCGTCCCACGAAAACTTGGATTTCAAGGCTCGAAAGAAAGGGCGGCAGCGATCTGATGACCGACTTATGAATTGGTTAAGCGCGGCGGCCATCCCGGCCAGATGCTGCACGTTCTTAGCCGAGTTGGGCTACTTCAATTCCTGTACGGCTCTAATCTGTGTGGGGTCTGCCTCGATGCCTCGGTTTGTGACTAGGAAACGCAAGAATTTTTCAGATCCCACGCCAAAGGCACATTTAGACGAATTCAGGCGTAGCTTGTGCTGTTTGAGGATGGCAAATATCTCGACTAGGTCGGACAAGTGGTCTGCTTGATGCCGGCTTTTAACCACCATGTCATCGATATAAGCCTTCATCGTCCGGCCTAGCAGAGGAGCAAACATTTTGGTCACCATCCTTTGAAAAGTTGCCCCGGCGTTCTTCAAACCAAAAGGCATAACTCGGTAGCAGAAGAGTCCCTTTGGAGTAGTGAAAGAGGTGATCTCACGGTCGGGGCCATGCATGGAAATCTGATGACAGCCGCGGTAGGCATCCAAGAAACTAAGCCTGTTATGTCCGGCTGTTAGATCCACCAACTGGTCTATTCTGGGTAGGAAAAAGCTGTCTTTAGGGCATGCTCGGTTGACAGTCTTGTAGTTAACGCAAACTCGCCACTTCACATTCTTCTTGGGTACTACGACCGTGTTTGAAATCCACCGAGGGTAGTGCACCTCCTGAATAGCCCGAGCTTCAAGCAAGTTCTTTACCTCCTTTGCAACTACCTCGGCGTGGTGCAGCGCTGATCTTCTAGTTCTTTGAATGACCGGCCGTGCACCAAGGAAAACATTGAGGTGATGACAAATAAATGTTGGATCGATGCCAGGCATGTTGTATGGCGACCACGCGAAGACTTCGGTATTCATCATCAAGAAATCTACCATCTCGATGCGTTCCTGGGTAGTTAGGCTTGATCCAAGCAAAAAGAACTTGTATGGGCTTCCCGTGTCAATCCGTACTTCGACCAAGTCCTCAACAGCTTTGTCCTGGGCCTTGGTGCCTACGTCCTCAAGGACACTCTGGTCTTCTGGGCCTTCGATCATTTGCACGAAGCCTTTGGCAGCTCGGCTCTTGTTAACTGCCACGAAGCATTGCTTCGACATGACTTGATCGCCCCAAATTTCCTCAATGTCCCCCATGGCCGAGGGGAATCTCATAACCTGGTGGTAGGTCGACGCTACAGCCTGCATAGCGTGAAACCATCCCCTACCGAGGATCAGATTGTATGTAGACGACATGTGCAATACCCAAAACTCCACTTGCTTGACCACTGATCCGGCTTTGACCGGCAAAATTATTTTTCCCAAAGGCCACTCCAGTTTCGAGTTGAAACCTACCAGTGGCGAAGTTGTCGGAGCCAAGTCTGTATCTCGAAGTTTAAGTTGTTTGAACGCATCATAGTACGTAACCTCAACCGAGCTGCCCTGGTCTATCAAGATGCACTTGACATCAAACTCTTTGACGCGGAGGGTGACCACGAGGGCGTCATTGTGTGGCGTTTGAATGCTGTCTAAGTCCCTTGTGGAGAAACTAATCACATCTTTCTCCTCGGTCTTCCCATTTTTTATCGCGGGCTGGACGGACAAAACTTCCCTCATGTGTTCCGCCCTTTTAATTATTTCGCGGAGCTCGCATATACGCGCCGGCTCCGCTATTCCATGGATCACATTAATCATTCCTTGAGGGGGCGCCTCCATGTCATCCGGTCCATGCAGATTAGCCAGGGCGGGATGTGCTGCCTTGATACCCCCATCAATGTAAAGATCTAAATGTCCGGCCGCGACTAACTCCTCCAAATGTTGCTTTAGAGGCAAACAGTCCTCTGTCTGGTGTCCTCGCTCCCGGTGATATGTGCAGCGGTACTGCGGATTGAAACCCTTTTGTGCATCGCCCAACTTAGCAGGAAACCGGGCGTAATCCTCGTCACGGATTTCACTAAGTATGTGATAGATTGGAATCTTAAAGACCGTGGTGACGCTTGTCCGAGCTTTCAACCTTCTGTTGGCATCAACTACGTCATCGCGGGGTATTCATCTCGGTCATTACGACGACCCTTCCCCGGTTTCGACGATTTGATCCTCGGTCAAATTCCTCGACGCGATCATGTGGACAGTTAGTCTCCTGTCCGACCGCGTGTTCCTTGCCAGCCGACCTCTTGTCTGTTACCACCAGAGTTGTCTTCGCGGTGGACGCCGCTGCATCATCCTCAACTCGAATGTGCTCATTGATGCGCTGCATTAGTTGGCCCATGGATGTCGGCTGGTTCATGGTAAACGAGTCTCGCAGCCTATGTCCGACCGGGAGACCGCGCTTATATTGGGTGATTGCCAAGTTGATCGGGCAATCTAAAATCTCATTGAAGGTTTCCCAGTATCTGGAGTTATATGCCTTGAGTGTGTCGCTCGACTCCATTTTGACACTGAGAAGGTGGTCCACCTCCTTCGGCGTTTTAGTGTTGGTCTTGAAACGAGTTACAAAGGCTTCCGCCAACTGTTGCCACCTTTCGATGCTTCCCTCCGGCAGCCTTTCAAACCATTTCAAGCCCAGTTCGCCCAAACTCGACTGGAAGATAAGGCACATAAGAGCGTCATTGCGCCTATGTCTGGCCATGACCTGCCGGAAGTGGCTTACGTGCATGTAAGGATCGGTCTTTCCGTCGTAGAGCGTAAACTTGGGCTGGTGGAAGCCCGCGGGGAGCGGTGTGATTTCTATCTCAAGGGAAAAGGGGGAGGCGTTCAGCCTTGCCAAATCTGTGTCTAGGGGGAGTGGCACAGCTGGGCGGGGTGGCAGCATTATGACCTCTTCACTGGCACGGCCCCCGTAAGATAGCCGCTGGAGCACCGGCACCCTTTGAGTCTCTCACCGGCGAGCCCACTCCTTTAAGACTGCCCACAAGTCTTCTGAGTGAGCGGAATAGGAATATCTCGATGTCGTCGCCGGACGTGAGGGTTGATAAGTACTATTTTGCGCACTAGACTTCTCTACATGCGCGTCGGAATCTCCAACCTTGTAACTTCTGGTGATAGAAAGGGACGGAGTGTGCCGCTGGCTCTAACTGCCTGAACGGCGGGGTTGGGTGCGCTCACTGTGGTCTCCCACTCCAACAACACCCTTCCCTTTGACATGCCGTTTGAGATCCTCCATCTCCGCCGCCATTCTTCGAATGACGGCGTCTTGGTCCCTTAACTTGTGCTCCAGACGCCTAGCGTGCGATTCTCTTCACCGCCGGTGGCCGTTTGGGCTCCGAGAATGGCCAAAATTTCTTCCGCGCTTATCACGCACGTCTCTTGAATGCCCTTCGGGTGAAGTTTCCAAGTCCGCCATGTTTAGAACGGTGGGGAGTCCTTCTCTCCGTCTGGCTGACTCCGGGGTGACACCGTCGATGGCGGACAATGGTATCTCGTCGTTGTTCGCCATGAAAGGCGATCAGATGAGCTTGGAGGACAAGGTTTTGTCTATCTACTTCCCACAGATGGCGCCAATATTCGATAATGCCCGTACTCTTTTCGTCCAAGCTCTTCGACTGTCCGATCAACCTGCGAACACAGCGACAGTGAGCTACCCGGTGGTGTGCGGCCGGAAAACCCCTCCGACGGTCAAGTTAGCACACTCTCAGGGATGTAGAGAGAGGAGAGAGTTGAATGTTAGGTTTTTCTTACCAAATTATGTTCCATGCCTAGCATGGGGGGCGCAGTCATGCTTATATACTTTCTGCGCTCAAATCTACTCCCATTAGTCTCTTGACACGTGGTGTTGCTTTCCCATCCGTCAGCACAAATCCAGCAATCACCACCCAACCAAGCTGTCAGATGACGTTAGCGGGAACTCGGTAGCCCGCCGGAATTACCTCGGCATTCCACGACCGCGTTGCGCAACGTGTGTGAATGCTCCTCTCGCCGAGCTCCATACAGCGGAGCTCGGTAGCATTCCGACATAACCGAGCTAATCGTGCTCCCACAAAACCTGGGTAGCAGAAACTCATCTCGGCAAAGGTAAACTTCGGGGATGGGCCTCGACTGAGCGAGTCCACATCTGGGGAAGCTCGGTCCAAACATGAGATCGTCCTCAGGCCTAGGCCACGACCAAGCGAGATCAGCTCCGGGTAAGCCCAAGTTAGCTCAGCCAAACTTGCTCGGCCCCATCCTATCCAGCTTTTTCCACGGCCCAAAGCCAGACTATAAATCTCCCTCTCAATTACCAATTCTAAACACAAGCAATTTTACATGGATTTTATAATTATACTAATAGGGAAATAAGGCCTTATAATAACTAATAGAATTTATGAGTTTATAGTTTATTTCTACATTTTCTTCAAGGACTAAATTGATTTGGCATTGAATCTTGAGGGATTTAATTGACACAATTATAACTATAGGGATTAAAATGAAATAGGTGTCAAACTTGAGTGACTACAGCTATAATTCACCCCTAATTAATAATGGTTTGTATTAATACTATAAAAACTCATAATGTTTCTACAAAATATAGTATATAAGTAAGAAAAATAAGAAGTTGAACCCCTCTCCCCTCGCGAATGACGCAGGCACCATTGTAGCATTGAACTTCCTCTGATACACACCCAGCGAAGGCAGTGACAGGACCAGACCAAGCATCTTGTTGGATCATAAACTTGTTTTGGGCCAAAATAGTCCAAGTGATAACAAATAGGCCCAAGCATGGAGGCCCATGAAAGTTCTAGAATATATATTTAGAAATATCTAAGAAAGTCTAAGCCAAAATAGCTAAATATTTTGTATTGTAAAATATAGAATTAGTCACATGTTATAATGTAGAATGTACTTAAGAAAATATCTTGCAATAAATATCTTAAGTCTAGAACCATCCATTGAGTAGTATAAATAGGGATTGTTACCCAAAAGACAACCTAAGGGGGGGTGAATTAGGTTTTTATAATTAAAATTAATAATACCCTAATAAAAATTAAGATTAGCACAATAGATAAATATAATTAATGAAATAAAAATAATTAAAACAAGTGTCTTAACAACTAGTTTAGTTAATGATTTTAGCACAGTAAAAATGTGAAATATAGCTATGGTAATTTAAAATAAAATAAAGAGATAAGAGAGAGAGAGGCAAACAAATTTATAGTGGTTCGGCTTCAACTCGGCCTACGTCTACTCCTCAAGCTTCACTTGAGATTTTTCACTATCTTCTATCTTCACAAGGGTGCTAGCAACCTCTTTACAAATGGAGCAATCCTCCACGGATTTTACACAGACTTCACAAGTCCAAACCCTTGCAAATCTTAGGTGATTCACAATCACTCTCAAGATTTCAAGAATACAGTGTTTGCAACACTTTTACAAGATGAAATGGTATTTTTGCTTTCAAAGAAAGGTTACAATAAATATCTCTCAAAGATAGATATATAAAATGAAGTTTTGATTTTTCTGTAAATCTCACACAAGAAAAATGAGCTTAATGCTATAAGGCTCAATGTATAATTTCTGAGAATAGATGTGAGTGATTATAGATCAAAGAATATTTTCAGGTTTTTTTTGTAATTTGTTTACATTAGAGACTTTGGTATATATAATGAAAATTATAGCCGTTTATAGCCGTTGTATTCATTTGAGTTTATAGCCGTTTATAATCGTTGTAGTCATTTGAATTTATAGCCGTTTATAGTCGCTCTACTTCCATCATTACCAATTTGAATATCTTCCACTCCATCATTACAAATTTAAATATCTTCCACTTGAACCTTTTGAACCTTTTGGCCTTTTGAACCTTTATAGCCGTTGTACTTCTATCATTACTAATTTGAATATCTTCCACTTGAACCTTTTAAACCTTTTGGCCTGCTGCTGTGCTAGGTTGTTTGAACCTTTGTTTTGGACTGTTTGAACTCCTGATTTAATCAAATATTAAATATATTCTAACAACATTTAGGATAAAGGTTTAGGTGAGAAATAAATCATCAAAATAAATTTTGATTCTATTTTTCTCTTTCAAATAAATTGTCAAAATAAATTTTGGATTCTATTTTTCTCTTTCAAATAAATTAAGACATAATTAAATAAATTATCAAAATAAATAAGTCTAATAGGGATAATGCCTAGCCATTTTGTATAAACCAAAAATTTTGAAACCCAAGTTCAATACAAAAAGTGTTTCATTGCTTACAAAAATTTTGATAAGCTTTTTCAATAGCCTTGTTCATCTGTTGAGGAACCCATACCAAGCAACTTTGCTCATTTGTCGAGGAACCCATACCAGTTCCACATCCTTGAAACAGCGTTTTAAACAGTTTGCCAAAATGTAAAATAAATAAAACCCAATAAATAACATGATATTAATGAAAATAATAGTAATAAAATAATATTCAATATAGAATACTTACTGAAGCTTATCAAACAAGGGAGAATCAACTAGCATATCCGAATTTATTTGCTTGACCATTTCTTTGTCCGTCATCTCTACAATTAACAAACTAATCTCACTCTCACTGTGAAAGAGCACCTTAACATGCCCTCTATGAATACCTCCAATTGGGCTTTCTTGATATCTATCTTGCCCTTGTTATTATGTTGATAGCTAACTACCCCCAAGTTTCATCCCGTAGTAAAGCACAAGTCAAAATATCTCCATCTTGTTCAATAACTCCAATATTGAGTTTATGATAGTTTGTTGGAGGGAATCTCAAAACAAATATTTGTCGTGGTTTATTCCGTGTGAACTCCCAATTGTCTTCTATAATTATCCTCTCTTTTATGATGCGGAGGATAATCGTAACATCTCTACTAGGACAAGAAATTAGCCACTGTGAGACGTCTGCCATGGACAGTAATTTCTTTGGTTCATTGGTTTGTCCTTCAATAGATTTGTTGATCGCTTTTTCATATTGAAAGTATATACTTTTTAAAAGCTCCAACTACTGCCAAAAAAAAAATTAAAATTAAACAACCCAAAGCTGCACGAAAAAATTATGATGCACAACATCATCTTAATAACAAACAACCCAATAAAAAATACTTCGTCACTACAAGCTCCAAGTACTTCTTGTACTCTATTTACATCAATAAAATTTCTTTTGCCAACTAAAAAAAAAAAAATGTTTTGAGGAGGATATTCTAACATAGTGTCAAGTGATGGTGTGGATGCTCTACAAAAATTCAACATAATCACTCAAAGAACAAAAAGGACACATAAGTCCTAACATTTTAACATCTCATGTTTGTTGAGTTTAGTCTATTATATTTTATATATAAAATAATGTAAATGGGTGATTGTAAAGGGTTTAGAAAATTAAGGAAATGCACTAACTTACACTAAATGCCAAAGAGAATAAGCATGATATCACGTCCTTAATTGAATCCACTCAATTCCTAGCAGAGGAACTATCACTATTGGAATCTGCGAATGGAGTATCAGATTCAATTAATAAATGTATTTCACAATCAACTAGTAACCCTTTAATGGAAGTTGAATTACAGTTGAATATAGAGATGAAAACAAAACAAATATCATTTACCTATTGAAGAAGAACCAGAGTCACTGCTAAAACTGCTCTAACTACTTGATCTACTCACAAAAATAATAGCATATAATGAACAATCGAAATTCTCAAACTAACACAAATTCTTAATTGTTTCAATCAGAAGGGCTTTAACAATCATATTCATAAGTGATCAACTGAAAAACATAACACTAAAGTAGTTAAAACTAATTACACAAAAATTGATATTCTATTTGATATATAAATGTTGAGTTTTATCTCTGTTTAGTCCAATTAATAATGCTAGTTATATTTATTTGACAGATATGGCACCCACAAAAGCATAATTTCATAGGCAAAATGGTAAATTCAAACAGCACTCGGAACCATAGATTATCTATGGAATAGTTTGAAATCAAGCACCAAGACAACTACACAAGTCCAACTTACGCAATTTTCTGATGAAACAAAACATATCTAAAACCATAAATTTAACAGAAAGCAAAAATAAAAAAATAAAAAAAACAAAGAAAAGGAACTTGCAATGCAAGTTTGCATGTGTGTGAGTTATTAAAACACCACATACTCTACAAGTAACTTAAAAAATAAAACTATGGCTACAAGAAGCATAAATATAATTGATTTTAGAAGTGTGAAGAAGATGAGAAATTGATCATCATGAAAAGAAAGAGGCAGTTAGCATATGCCAAAAATCGATTGAGAGAGAGAGAGAGAGAGAGAGAGAGAGAGCACGCTCCATACCTGATATCTAGTTGGAGAGAATGCCTTCACTTCAACAATGGAACCCAATAGAGGTTTGTAGTTCCATTGTTGCTGGAAATCAAGGGTTATACAGAGATTCAACAATAGAACCCAGCTGTTGGCTTTTTGGCTTTCGAAGGTTATTTTTGTAATTACGAGCGTGCCAGCAAGGATCAATCAGTCCTTACAGAATTTTAATTGCCAACCAATTATCAGACGATTGTGTTGTAGTCCTTTCAGCCTTAATGAAGAGGACTTTTACTGGTGGCTTGATTTAGGAGAATTTAAGCACAAGAACAGTTAAATAAAGAATAATTGAAGTATTTCATTAGTATGAAAAACTTACAATGATCCAAACTCAGCCTTGTAGATGTTTACAGCGACAATCTACTTAAAAATACTCCTATGAATGAAGTGCAGTGCAGGAATTTAAAGTACAGGAATGTAAAGAACAGGAAATGTAAAGATAGGAAAGAAAAATATGTAAAGTAAGACTGGTTTGTTGTATCTGAGTCTGGGGCTTTTTCTGGGACCTTCTCTACTATTTATACTTTTCAAGGATGACCATTGAACTGCACTTCAAATCGTCAAACTGCTCCTCCATGATCGCTGATCATGCTGACTTATAAGTAGTTTCACTACGCCATCACTTGCAATTGGGCTTCTCTCCTATATTTGAATTTGAATTGTGAGTAACCGTTGAAGCCATGTCACCTTGCACCTCTTTACTGATCCAATGCTACTCAGATCACGTGAGAACCAATATTAACTGCCACGTGTACGATCAGGATCGAAGATTTGAATAGTCTTCCTATATTACCCTTACTCTGCCACGCGTCGAATTGTAACTGGCCTTTTACAAAATATGTAGCCAACATTACCCCCCGCACTAATATACCCAATACTTGGTGATATTAGTGGATCAAAACCTTTCTCCCGCGTTTTTTAGAACGTGCATAGGGTTTGCATTCCCCTAGGAATGCAACTGTCATTCATTATCTGCATTGAACTCTCCTTCAATCTTTTGAACACCCCCCCACCTTAGTATTCGAACAGACTGATACATTTTCTATGGCCGAATTAATTTTTCCCTCCATTGATCGAGCACACGAAGAGTCATATGATGATGCTGCCCTTCCTCGAAAGAACTTCCACGCATTAATTAGCCATCTTTACCCACCTTTCTATATTCAGGTCATGGAAGCCTTTGCAAATTACCAACCTTTGGATTACGAACACATTGCCCTTAATCTTTCGATTTAAAAAGTTGCAGATATAGATACAAGAAGTTCTTCCTCTAACTCTCCCTTGTACCTCGAACAAACTGCTCTCAAACCTTTGATTCGGAAAGTTGCAAATATGGACTTGGGAAACTCTTCTTCACAAACCTCTGCATGGGATAAAGCTACAACTTTTTCCTCTTCTGGGGTTTCTGACTGGACAAGCTGGTCAACACTTGAGACCTGTGATTTTGGGGAACGAATCAACCATCATTTTATTGAGTTCACTGACCCTTTAGAGTTTCCTTCCTACGCTCGAAGTTCAGTGGTGTACCCCTACGTGCCTATTGACTGTCGACGTAGTTTGGAGAAGAATCTGCTTGCAGCATGGTACACATCCTCCATGCCTACAAAGATAGTGCACGCTGCCCGGTGCCTAGAAGAAACACAAGGGTACAACCCATCATTGTTAGCCCAGAAGGTGAAGATTTGTTCTTCTGACTGGCTTGATTATATTAATGCCTTTGTTCTTTTTGCTCCCGTGCCATCTCCCATAATAGAAGCATCCACACTTTCTTCTCCATCTCCTGAAATTGAAGCATTCACACCTTCTTCTCCATCTTCTGAAATAAAAGCATCCACACATTCTCCTCCGCAAACTCTTTGCTGGACAGAGAGATTGAGGCTTGCCCTTTCCATGGATAAAGTCTTTCCACCTTGCAAACCTCCACCTTCCCCTACTCCAGTTGAGCGGAAACAAGCTCAACTTCTGCTTGCAGCTTTCTCTCACTTGCCCTTCAATGTTCTTGAGGACGAAGTCCCTCTCAAGAACCTTCGATGGGCTTGTGATATTCGGACTAGGGGCCATGTCCTTAATCCCCTTGCCCAAGCAGAACTTCATATGTTCCTGGACCAACTTCCATTGCTCCTCTACTGGCATCGAAATTCTATGGCCACTACACAATCTTTAGACCAACTTTCGTCTCTTCGAATTCATGCCCAGTACGAAGCAGAGAACTTCATCAAAGAATTCGATGATTTCAAGAATAAAGATTCTACGTATTGGGATGACTTGGTCATAGACGAATTGGAACAAGGATTGAGAGAGGTAGCTTTCGAAATAAAGGCTGAAGAGCTCTACTATGAAGTGAGAGCACATCAACTCATGCAGCCAATGTTAGAAGAAATAGAAGATATAATAAAGAAAGAACAAAAATTCATTAATCATTGTTGGACTAAATTTCATGATCTTGTTATTTATTCCATTCCTTATTTTTATGAGCTTGAGTTTATACCCGGATAGGGTCATTAGATGTAATTGCTCTGGCTTTAATATAAACAAAATTCTTCTTTATTTGGCATTGTTCGACCCTGTTTCCATTTGTCTTTAAAAGCCAATTCAGAGCTTCAAACTGAACAATCTTATTATTTGAATATGGACTCAATTGTTTAAAAATGAAACACTAAGAATCAACATGAACCATTCCAATCTATGGAATACAGTTGACATTTTTTGCTGATTTTCATCTAGAAACAGTGCTTCGAATTCAACAGTCTTATCCTTCGAATATGGACTCAATTGTTTAGAAATGAAACACTAAGAATCAATATGAACCTTTCCAATTTATGGAATACAGTTGACATTTTTGCTGATTTTCATCTAGAAACAGTGCTTCGAATTCAACAGTCTTATCCTTAAAGCTTATTTTAGTCACAACCAATATATGGCCATGGCTAGTATGATCAATCAATCCTAAATTGACCATTTTTGCTTCGAACAATAGTTCATGCTTTTTTAGTCCAAAAGACAAAGTCTTTCCGTATATACACCAACCAACTATTGGTTTTGATGTTTCGAACAACAATTCACATCCTTAAGGGGCCTTAAGTTTTGTTTCGAAGGACTTCACTTTCTGAAGTAAACAAATACTTGAGCATTCTTGCATCCTTAAGTATGGAATGTGTTTCGAAGCTGGCTTCTCTGTTTCGAAGCCGATGTTATTTGACTTTTGGCGCCAAAATTTGGCTTCGAAGCCAAATATTTTTCTTCGAAGCTAGCCTCAGCATCTGGGCTGTGATTTTCCCTTCAAAAGTATCAATATTGAAGGAAACTCTTCGTATTCGTACATCTAGTATTTAACGACTTACGCAATATATTTTCCAGACACAAAAGTTTTAAAAACCCTTTTGTTTCGTGCTCTGAAATCATTTGCTCTTTTAACGCACAAACCCTTTTTTCTACCGATCTTCTGTTAACCCTCTCTTCCTTGCTGCTTGCTACCAATGGATCCTTCCTCGTTGAAAGTGCTTGCTGGAGACCGTATCAGCCCTACCATGGCTTTGAAACAATGTATTGATGAAGAAATCACCAAGCTAACAACTGGTGGGCTAAGCGCCATAGATGGACGTCTCTTTGTTTCTCGCCGCAGCAACCAACAAGAGTACGTCTTACGTCCCATCTTTCGGGAAGCCCCTGACCAACTTCCAGCTTTATACCCCTGTTTGGAGGACCACTTTCTTCTCTACGAATGAGGGCTTGACTGGAGCAATTGGAGAATGACCCGACCTCATCGTTGCTGGCCGACATTGAGAACCGAATGGGAGGAATGGTATGACAGAGTTGTACCTGCGAGAGAAGATGACCTACAGAAGCTCTGTATCCTGACGCCCTTCGTCTTTCCAGGTTCATCATTCCTGAGGACCTCTTTTTAATTCCTGCTGCTCTATGTTTTTGGAATATGACTTTTAATTTCTTCCAATTTCGGTGCGGCATGATGGCCTCCACCGTTCTTGATATTTGCCATCTCTTAGGGCTTTCACTCCTTGGCTCTCCTTTCAATTCCAACTACCCAGACCTCCCTGTCAAATTTTCCCTTCCAACCTTAAACTCCTCGTACAGTGACTTCGTAAAGGCTGAAAATAAAAGGGAAGGCCTCGTGAAAGACAGAGAACTCTTTTCCTTCATTTTATACTGGTTATGCAAATTTCTCTTTTGCACATCATCTTAGAAGATTATGCCTGAGTTCGCTCCACTCGCGAAGGCACTTGTCTTAAAAAAACATATAGCTCTTGCTCCTTATCTTTTAGGTCATGTTTACAGAGCTTGCTCCCAATTTTGTGAAAAACCTTTTGATGTTAACCAAGGAGGTCCCCTCTGGGTGCTCCAGCTCTGGCTCTTCGCCTATTTCACTGATCTGCATTCTAAATGCCTAAAATTCCTTGTTCAGGATCCTAGCACCTATGGGGAGAAGTATGCCAGGATTGTTCCTTATCCTGCTTCCTTTACTTATTACCTTGCTTTCTTTCACCAACTCCCCATTTCTCCATCTGCCTTCTTCTTTTGTCCTTTCGATGCCAATAAAGGACCTGTCTGGCTGCAAACTTTTCTGGCTGATAAAGAGTGCTCCACCTCACCTCATAAAGATATGTGGGCTTCTATACTGCTACCAAGGGAGTTGTTCATTGGCACTTTAAACCCTCGAGCTTATAAATGCATATCTGAGGTGTATTGTCCTTCTCAGTTTGCTAGACAATTTGGGCTCACTCAAGGGATACCTGTTCCACTTTGCAGTCTCTCGAATGTCCACCTTACGGCTAGAGACTTGAGAATATCCAAATCAAAGCTAGAGGCGGCAATATTCGAACTGCTGAAGGAATTGAATGAATTTCAATTTGTCCCTTTTCTTCTATCTGGCTTAGTTTTGAAAAGATTCCAGAACTGGTGGACAGCCAATATGGAAGTGCGCCTATCTGTACACCCTCATGATTGGCTAATAGGGTTAGAAGTGCCTTCGAAGGCTAAGTCAACAACAATTAAGAACATTCCCCCTCTTCCTGAAGCTACCAAAACTGCTTCTGCAGCTTCACCCTTTCCATCTAGAGTCACTAGAGCTGCCTCAAAAAAGGGTTAGTATTTTCATGTCCCTTTTTCTTTTTGAATCTTTTGTTTGTTTCCTTTACACTCATATTTTGGTGCAGGGTCCCCACAAGAAGAATCCCCTAAGAGAGCTGAAACTTTAGCTACTCTCAAAGAGAGAAAACAATAGAAAAAGAAAAGGAAGCTAATCCTCCCTCTTGAGGAATCTGAATCTCAGACAGAAGAGAGAGAGAGGTTGAGCAAGAGTAAGAAGTACCTTTGCAAAGAACAAAGAGACAAAAGGTGGCTGCTTCCCCTTCTGATATAATCGAAAATCCTACTCACGAGGCAACTACCACAATAGTAGAGAAAGAACTTACCTCTGAAGAATCTGAACCCCAAGTTGAAGAGAGGGAGGTCGAAAAAGAGCCGGTAGTATCATTGCCAAGAATGAAGAGAAAGAAAGTGACTGTTCCTGCTATTGACTTGGTTGAAGACCCCATTCATGAAGCTTTGCCAAGCGATGAGCGAGGAACATTCCAAGGCCATAATTGTCTTCGAGAGAGCTGAGAAGAGACGACAATAACAATTTCTGAGAGATGAGGCTGCTGCTGCTGATGCACTACAAAGGGAAACTGCAAGAAGGCAACAAACTGCCGGACATTACTCCCTTTGTAGTTCTCCCATCATTGCCGACACTTCTGGAGCAGGTAATTTCTTTCATATTTCTGCTGTTTTTCCCTTGTCAGCCTTTGGTATTCAAGTTTGACATTGCTTTACATTTCTTCCTCTTGCAGCAGCAACTACTAAGTTCATCTTTTCAATGAGGCCTCCCTCAGTTTCAGTTGAGGTTGATCAGATGCAGGATGTGAGGGCTATTCAAATCATACTCCCACTTCCAAGGTCTACACTTCCTGCACTTTCCCTGAGGCCAAGCATTCCTGCATTTCTTTCTCTTGGTTTGACTCCACATTTTCCTCACTTAACCCTCGACTTTCCTCAATTTACTTCTCTTTCGAGCCTTGCTCCTCCTCCTCCTTCCAAGGAAATTCCAACTGCTACTCCATCTCTGATGGTAGTTGATTCCCCTATTGAGGGTGCTGGTAGCTCTCCAACTCGTGGTTTATCACCTTTACCTAGCTCCAGCCCTTCTTCACTTGATTCCTTGGTGGCTAGGACCATGGAGACTGCTAAAGATGCTTCAACCATTTTTCCTATCCCTATGCAGTCTTCTGTGTCTTCCACCACAACTCTTTCTGCGTCCCTTATGTCTATGCATGAGGTTGATGTCTTCAAAGTAAGACTAGCTAGTCTCTTCGACATACCCTCTACCTCTCCAACATTCAATGAGGAAGCTGAGCCATTAGTTTTGGCTAACTCTTTACTGGAAATTTTTGAGAGCTCTTCTTCCTCCAGCAGCAAGCCTTCTTTACCTTTGATAGGCTTAGACACCTGCCTGGAACTGTTAATCTCCTTTTCGAGGATTCCCTTCGAGGCTCTACAAAGGCCTATAATCAGAAATGGGTTTCTTCAATGCTGCAAAATTGCTGAGCAGTCCGGCATGAATGTCTCAAGTCATCTATCCCAAGCAGCAGCTACTATCGACTTCTACATCAGCATTTGTCATGCTGCCAAGGCTGCGGATGAGAAATTGGCTAGAGACCAGAGTTTTGTTTCCCAAGAGCATACTGAAGTATCAAAGCTTAAGGAACAACACTCCTCTGCCTCTCACTTTCGAATTCAGCTGCTGGAGAGGAAAGCTCAACTTGAAGAGGAGCTTTCTGCAGTGAACCAGGCCTTAGTCCAAACTAACACCAAATTGCAAATCACCAATCAAGGACTGGCCGATCGAAAGGAAGAAATGGCTGCAACTATTCCACTATTTGCATCATTTACCCATAGGAAATCTGTTGTACAAAAACAATTAAAACATTGTAATGATTTTTGGGCCAATTTGTGGCACGATGTACTTGACTCTTTATGAAAAAACGAATTCTTGTCTATCATCTGAGTAATCTTGTGTTCTTGTACTTAGTGTTTATTTTATTCCTTGTGTTTCCCAAATAGTTGAAAAATAAGGCTTCAAATATCTGCCATTAATCTTTTTGGGATGCACATAACCATTCAAATTTCTCAAATGGTATGCTCCAAAAGGCAGAACTCTACGAATTTGATATGGTCTTTCCCAGTTAGGTGACCATTTGCCAAACTTATGGCTTTTAATTCCTATTGGGAGTATTGTCTTCCATACCAAATCACCTTCATCAAAGCCAATGTGTTTGACTTTCTTATTATAATTTTTGGCTGCTTTCTTCTTCTGAAAGAGAATGCTATTTAATGCCAGAATTCTAGCTTCATCTATGCTTTCTAACTCCAAGCGCATACTCTGATGGTACTGCTCAAGATCCAACTGGTCATGGCATTTTACCCTCAAGGACTTAACATTGATCTCCACAGGTAACACTGCATTATGCCCATATACTAAGGCATAAGGAGTGACTCCTGTGCTTGATCTTGGGGAAGTTCTGTAAGCCCACAATACATCCAACAATAAGTTATGCCAATCCCTAAGATTGTCTTCCACAACCTTTTGTATTCCTTTCTTCAAGGACTTATTGGATGATTCAGCTTGACCATTGGCTTGTGCATAATATGGAGTGGAATTAACAAGGCTAATTCCAAACTCGGCCACAAAAGACTTCACCATTTTCCCATCGAAAACAGTCCCATTATCAACAGTTATAGTTTGTGGGATGCCAAATCTATGGATCAAATCCTTAATGAACCCAATGACCCCTGTCTGGTCTACAACTTTGTATGGCTTAGCTTCGACCCACTTAGTGAAATAATCGGTGGCCACTAGAATGAAACAATGGTGCTTCGAAGAAGGTGGGTGTATTTTTCCCATCATATCCATGACCCATCCTCTGAATGGCCAAGGCTTCACTATTGCATGTAGGTCAGTTATGGGCACATGCCTTATTGTTCCATGCTTTTGACATGCCTGGCAACCCTTTGCATATTCTATGCAGTCTTTAAGGATAGTTGGCCAATAGTAGGAATGCCTTCGAAGCAATCATCTCATCTTTACACCAGGCTGATGAGCACCACAGATGCCTTCATGAATCTCGGCCATAGCTGTTAATGCTTCTTTTGGGCCTAAACATTCCAACAATAAGCCATCTCCCCCTCTTTTGTAGAGGGCATTACCATATATCATATATTGCATAGACTGCAATTTAATTTTCCTGTTGGCCTTTAAAGATGGACCAGCCAAGTAATGCATTATTGGATGCCTCCAATCTTGTTCTTGTAAGTCATTATCATTAACTTCCAAGACCACATTCCTTTTATTCAAAGGTGGTATGAATTTCTGATATGTTGTTTGGCTTATGTCCCTTTGGGCATTATCCCTTTCTTGAAATTCGAAGTTTTCTGAGCCACATCATTAGCTCTATTATTCAAGAATCTTGGGACATGAGTTACATTTGCTATTTGAAATTGAGAAAGCAAATGTAATGCAACAACATAGTATGGAAAAATGCTAATGCTTATGCTTTGACACTTGAAAATCCCTCTCACTTGATTAACCACCAATTGAGAGTCTCCAAATATGTCAACTGCATAAACTTGTAATCCAATAAGAATTTCTAGTCCCACTATTAAGGCTTCATATTTAGCCTGGTTATTGGAACAGGTAGCTTCATCCACTCTGAAACCATGTGTGGTTTCTATCCCTTGTGGTGACCTAATCACGATACCAATTCCAGTTAAACCATTGGCTTTTGATCCATCGAACCATATTTGCCATGGCTCAACACTAGCTGTTCCAAGTTCCATTATCTCTTGGCTTTCTGTTTAAGATGGATGGTCGGTCAAAAAATTGGCTAAAACTTGGCCTTTTACTGCCTTTTGGGGAACATATTCTAAATGAAACTCTGATAAGGCTAGGATCCACTTGCCAATTCTTCCCCTCAACATAGGTCTAGATAACATGTACTTAACCAAATCTGTGGTTGCAATTACCAACACAGTTGTAGGTAAAAGATAATATCTTAATTTCATTGCAGCAAAATACAAAGTAAGACACAGCTTTTCAAAAGCTGAATATTTACATTCATAAGAATTTAGAAACCTACTAAGGTAATAAACAGCTTGCTCCTTGTCTTCTTCATTGTCTTGGGCCAAAAAGGCTCCCTATGAATCATCTGCTGCAGCTATGTACAACTTCAAGGGCTTATCACCCTTTGGTGGCATCAGCACTGGAGGGTTGGCCAAGTAGGCTTTGATACCTTCGAAAGTAGTTTGATGCTCTACTGTCCACACAAATTCCTCTTCATCTTTCAGCCTTAACAAGGAAGAAAATACTTTAGTTTTTCCTGCAGTGTTAGAAATGAACCTTCGAAGAAAGTTAACCTGACCAAGGAACCTTTGCAATTCTTTCTTACTTGATGGAGGCCTAGCTTCAATGATGGCTTTGGCTTTATTCTGATCAATCTGTATTTCTTTCTTGTGCACTTCATAACCCAAGAAATTTCCAGATGATACACCAAAAGCACATTTAAGAGGATTGAGTTTCAACTTGAACTTCCTCATTCTTTCAAAAGCTGCTTCTAAATGAAACAGATGCTCCTCCATGGATTGGGATTTCACTACAATGTCATCAATGTAACACTCTAAATACCCTCCAATGAGGTCATGAAAAATGGTGTTCATAGCCCTCTGATATGTAGCCCTAGCATTCTTTAGGCCAAATGGCATTTTAACCCATTCGAAGGTGCCAATATTCCCAGGACATCTAAATGTTATTTTGTGGACATCTTCCTTTGCAATGCAGATTCGGTTATAATCAGACTGCCCATCTATCATTGATAAAATTTGATACCCTGCTGAACTATCTACCAGCAAATCTACTATAGGCATAGGGTACTCATCCTTTGGAGTTGCTAGATTTAAGTTTTTGAAATCAATGCATACCCTCATTTTGCCATTCTTCTTAACTACAGGCACAATATCAGATAGCCATTCAACATACCTGGCTATCCTAATAAAGCCTGCCTTGAGTAGTCTAAGAATCTTCTCCTTAACTTTCTGAATCACTTCTGGACTCATTCTTCTTGGTTTTTGCTTGTATGGCTTGAAATTGGGCTTCATAGGGAGCCTATGTTTCATTAATGACCTATCTAATCCTGGTAGTTCATTATAAGACCATGCAAAGCAATCTTTATATTTCTTCAGGACAACCAACAACTGGTCCCTGTCCAGAACTTTCAAACAAGCACTTATATAGGTGGGCTGTTGTATAGAACCTTACCCTAAGTTTACTTCTTCTAAGGGGTCTTGTGTCTGAGAACTTATTGAAGTTTTTTCTTTGATTTCTTCTAGCTTCGAAACAACCTCCTTGCTTTGTTCTGTTCCCAGGTTTCTTATTTCAACATCTTTACCCTCCTCCTCATAGACAAAATCTGTCCATAAGGCTTCTTCTTCTTGAATTTCCTAGACTTTTGTTTCAATGTCCAATGCACAGTATTTATCAAGGGCCAAAACTCTGACCTGCTGTTGCTCTTGTTTGCAGCCAATTATCATGGCTTCTTTCTCTTGCTCCTGTACTTTCTGGACTATTGATTCTACATCCAATGTTGAGAATCTAATTAGAGCCAAAGATTTGGCTTCTTGGACTTCATTTCTTTGCCTATAACTAGGCATCATTGTCATCCTTAACGACAACTTCTTCATCAGTACTCTCTTGGACTAAGTGCTTCAGGTGTGTCACTTCCTCATCAGCCGTCACTTCGGCTGAGCCATCAGATTTCCTCAGTATACTGAGTGGTGTCACTTCTTTAATATACAATTTGGCCTCTGCGAAGTATGCACAGGCTATGAAGGGTTGAGGATCTACATCAATTTCCTCTGTCTCTCCATTGCCCAAAGCCATCATTATTTTCTGATGCAAAGAGGAAAGCACACATTTGTTGGTGTGAATCCAATCTCTCTCAAGTAAAGCATTGTATTTAGCATTACTGTTGATTACGAAGAATGCTGTCATGTAGTCCCTGGTTCCCACACTCAGGTTGATGGGTAGAATTCCCTGAGCCATCTGTTTGTCTCCAGCGAAACCAGCAATGGTTGTGCTGGTTGGGATCAACCTGGGATTCTTTTTCCCTAGTTTCTTCAAAGAAGATTTCGGTAGTAAGTTCACTGCTGCCCCATTATCTATCAGGACTCGATTCAATTGTATCCCATTGAAGAAAGCCTTGATATACAAAGGCTTGACATATTGTGTCATAGAATTCGAGGGATACTCAAAAGAATATGAGAGGTTAATGCTCACCTCTTCTTCGCTCTTATATTCAGTTTCCATTGGGGTAGCCATTACGGAATTATCCTGTACCATACTCACTTGTGAGTCTTCACTAGAGACTGGAATTAGGTCAATTTCTTGACCATCTTGGTCCTCATCTCCAGCTTGGAACTCATAAGGTAGTTTGTGCACCATGTTTATTGATACTGGAGGAAATGAGCCAAACTGGATGGCTGGCTGTACCTGTTTCCCCTCTTGGCTACCTTGATCAGTTACCTCAGAAGCATCCTGCATGCTGCATTCTGGCACTTCATTGCTAACAGGTTCCTTCGAATGGTTTTCCTCGACTGGTTTTTCAACCAAAAATGTTTGCTCGGCCATGAAGGCTTCGAACATGTCTTCTTCCACCATTTCTTTCTTTTGGCTTATGCCGATTTGTTGTTCTGTCTCACTATCACTCTCCATCAGAGCTTTCTCCAATCCTACTAAGCTAGCTTTCTCTCTGGCTTTTAGTTCAGAATGAACCTTAGCCAACTGTTCTCTGCTGCAACCCACCTTGCTTTGGAGTTGGCTTTGGAGTATGGTCTGACTTTGGATTCTTCTTTCCTTCGATCTGGATCAATGAAGAACTCTCTCTACTTTCTTTCAGGTCTTGCTGGTACTAGGTGTACCTACGCTGAATTTTCTTTCTTTGTGATCTGGAAATTACGGGGACCATATCTGGTTCCTTCGTTTTTGGGTGTTTAAGCAATACCCAATTGTTGGGGGCTACCAAAGGAGGCTTAACCATCCTATCTTGGTTTCCAACATCCCTTTAGGTAGGCACTTCCCTAGGTTTGTTCTGCATCACAAACCAATCTGGAACTCCAGGTACCCACGAACTTACTGACCCAGATGTTGAGCTGCCATTTTTTTCCTTCAAAGCCATCTTCGAAGCTGGCTGTGAAGGCAATTGCTTGGCCCTGACCTCAAGTTTCGAGCCTGATTCAGGCCTTCGATGAAGGTGACCATTTTCTGTCCTACGCGAGGCTGGTCTAGGGGGCCAATCTCTGGCTTTGATCCTAAAACCTGAACTCTTCTCCAGTCTTCTTTCAGAATGACTGTTCTCCATTCTGTAATAGTTAGGTGGCCTGGACTCATATAAGGGCCTCTTGCCTTTAGTATGCATTCTATCAACTGCAGGCTCAACCAATAATAGCTGCTGCCTAACACTAGCCGGATACGGCCTTTTATTATAAGCATTGATTGGTTTGGGACGCCTCTGCACATCCCTGTAATATTGCTTCCCATCAACTTGAAGGCCTTTCAACCACTTATAACTCAGTCTGCACTTGGGACACATCCTCTACATTACTGCTGCCTCTAGGGAATCATCATCCAGTGCTTCTTCATCAAAGTCTTCCCTCTGGTATGAGAAATCTTATCCAATAGCTGGCAGATTTTTGATGTCCTTCTTGGTAGTTGTCTGATTGGCAATATGCATCTGCACATTGGCCTCTTCCAATTCGTACAGAGATAAATTCTGGAAGTTTGGTACAACAACATTAGCTGCGCTTTCTCCAACCTCTGAAAATGGATTACTGTCGATCCCCATGGCCTTTTCTGTTTTGGCTGGGAATTTCAAACTTCCTTTCCGAATTTGTTCTTGGATCCTGTCTCGAAAAACAATGCAGTTTTTAGTTGAGTGAGACCAAGAGTTATGCCATTTACAATGGACTTTTCCCTTAAGTTCATCCGGAGATGGAAGTTATACTCCTTTTGGTAACTTAAGGAAGTTGGCCGCAAGCAAATGATAAAAAATGTCATCTGCCTTAGTTAAATCGAAAGAGTACTTCCTATGAAGGTCTTTTTTTTTAAACTGTTGGTCAATTGTTGTATCCTTATGAATTAATGCTTCACAGATTACAGGTTCTTTTCCCACAATCTCTGCTGCATCGATTTGATAATTAGGATCTCTATAGTATGTATTGTACGATGCATTATTTCGATCCTGTTCCTCCTCTAGTAATGCTTCATACCTAGACACCTTATAGGTTAGTTCCACCAGGTCTCTGAATTCAGTTAAGTCAAACTTCTTTCGAAGCCTGAACTCTAAGCCATTTTGGGCCAATCTTACGAATTCTGGCTCTGGCAGGATAACTCTACATTTATTTCGAGCCCTTTTAAATCTGGTAATAAACTGAGTAGCCTTCTCTTCAGGCCTTTGACTCAATCTTGCCAAGTCTGCCATGGAAACTTCTGGCTCCGATTGGAAGAATTGGGCATGAAATGCCTCTTCCATTTGTTGCCAAGTCTGAATAGAGCCAGGTGTTAGGTTAATGTACCATATAAATGCTCCCCCAGTTAGGGAGTTTGGGAATAGTCTCAACTTCATATAGTCATGATTAGTAAATTCACCACATTGAGCAGCAAACCTAGTAATATGCTCTACTGTTGATTGGTTTCCATTCCCATAAAAAAAGACAAAATCTGGTATCTTGAAATCCCTTGGGTATTCATGTACCCTGTCGACCCATTCTGGGTATGGTTTTCTGTACACAGGAGTTTGGACCCCCCGAGCCATTGGTCCATATATCTCCCTAACAATATCAGCAATTTGGTCCCTAGGGACCATATTTTGTGCTTGCTGAACCACTACTGGGGGAACAAACACAGGATTTGGTGGACAAACTTGTGTTTGTGGTCCTCTTAGTCCATAAGGTGGTACATTTGGGACTGGTTGTCCTTGTGGTACAGGTTGCTGTTGGGGGTGTGGGTAACCCCTTTGAGCCTATCCTGCGAAGGGACCTGCGAAAGGTGCTGGAACAGGTGTTGTGTCCCTTCATTTTGTGGGAAAACCTTCTAACCCCCCGGGTATAAATTCGAATAAGGGATTATTGTACCCCCTAGTGCCAGGTATGGCTTCGAACGTGGGATTTGGAACCATTCTTATGCCATTTTCTTGTACTAGGCCAGATCCATCAACTTGCATGACTTCACTGTTAAACATTGAGGCATTTTGGCCTACTATAGGCCTCGAAATGGGTTCGTACCAAGACTGAGGTGGTGGTATTTCATAATTCTGATTACTAGTTTGACCATTAGAATGTCCATTAACTTGCATAGGCTGTTTATCTCTAGCCAATCTTTGCTGAGGGACATTTACTTCCTCCATGTGTCTTGCATTTGTTGGTTGGTGGTTATTCATTCGATCCAAAAAGGATGTTTCCCACCTTTCCATTGTGTTCATTAATTATTGTTCCATGGCATCTACTAGGCCATCCCATGGATTTACTGGCTGAGTAGATGGAACAGTGGATGGTCCAATTCCTTGGTTTCGTCCAATACTATGAACATGTGGTTCTTGCTCCGAAATGCTGGTCTGTTCGACCATAGGTTTTGATAAAATAGGAGTTTCCACAGGATGTGTTATCACATTATCCCCTGGATTAGGTATTTCTACCTCTCCTTCCACGCCTTCTTCCAAGCGTTCATTTTCTCCTTATCTCCTACGTCTAGCCATTTTTAAGAGTCCCACCGGGCGTGCCAAAAATATATGTTGACTTTTTGGCTTTCGAAGGTTATTTTTGTAATTACGAGCGTACCAGCAAGGATCAATCAGTCCTTATAGAATTTTAATTGCCAACTAATTATCAGACGATTGTGTTGTAGTTCTTTCAGCCTTAATGAAGAGGACTTTTACTGGTGGCTTGATTTAGGAGAATTTAAGCACAAGAACAGTTAAATAAAGAGTAATTGAAGTATTTCATTAGTATGAAAAACTTACAATGATCCAAACTCAGCCTCGTAGAGGTTTACATTGACAATCTACTTGAAACTACTCCTATGAATGAAGTGCAGTGCAGGAATTTAAAGTACAGGAATGTAAAGAACATGAAATGTAAAGACTGGAAAGAAAAATATGTAAAGTAAGACTGGTTTGTTGTATCTGAGTTTGGGGCTTTTTCTGGGACCTTTTCTACTATTTATACTTCTCAAGGATGACCATCGAACTGCACTTCAAACCGTCGAACTACTCCTCCATGATCGCTAATCATGCCGACTTATAAGTAGTTCCACTACGCCATCACTTGCAGTTGGGCTTCCCTCATATATTTGAATTTGAATTGTGAGTAACTATTGAAGCCATGTCACCTTGCATCTCTTTATTGATCCAATGCTACTCAGATCACGTGAGAACCAATATTAACTGCCACGTGTACGATCAGGACCGAAGATTTGAATAGTTTTCCTATATTACCCTTACTCTGCCATGCGTCGAATTGTAACTGGCCTTTTACAAAATATGTAGCCAACACCAGCAAAGGCTTCTTCTTGTTAATGGAAATCAAGGGTTACACAGAGGAATAGAAGAAGAGGGAGAGACGAAATAGAGAGAGTGAGGGAAGTAAGATGGAAATTGGAGGGTTAACCAGTTGCCCTGGTTTTCAATCTTTTACCATTAAACAGTTCAATGGTCTTGATCAATTCTTTATAATCTAAGGGCTAATAATTAGGTTGTGGGCAACTTTAAAGGGGTAGTTTTGAAAGGACATATTGTATGCATTTTTAAGAGTGTAGCATAGTTTTACACATTTTACTTATTAAAAACACTCAAGTATTTTTATCTTCCATTTATTAGTTTGAAAATTTTGTGTACGCAATGCAATCTATAATTCATTACTATTCACGTACGGGATGAACTATGTAATAGTACTTCTCATTTCCATTTTTTAGTGGTAAATCACCAAAATTTAAGTTCATGGAATACATTTTAAAATTATTTTTTAGCTTAGTTTTAATAGTGATTTGTTAATTTTAGTTTGGACTTATTTAATATCTTACTTTTGGCTCTCCAGTGCCGTAATCCTAGCTCTGTCCTTAGTCATTCATCCCCTATTCTCAATCCAAATCTGAAATAAACCAAATAAGACATACAGAGACATATCACAAAAAATAAAATTTCAAAAAATCCCTCAAAACAACGTTGTTTCTATGAACACAAATTTCAACCCTTCATTTCTCGCGCTCTCTCTGAGAAAGTACTACAAATTGCATTACAATTTTTACACTACGGAGGATATGGATTCTGGACTCATGATGAGATGAGTCAAACTAACCAATTTACTTCTATTTTACATTAGGTTCATAGTTAGTGTGACTCAATGAGATCGGTTTAGTTTTTGAGTTTGCTAATAATTCAAACCAAGCCGAGCCATATATGTACCCTTTCGTGCACCACTTGCCAAAGCACTTTAAAATTTGTTAAGAAGAACATATGCAATTTGGGATTTATATAATAGTATAGATGGATAGATTGTGATTGAATCGAACTAACGGACTTGCTTCTATTTTGGGTTCACATTTAGTGTGAGGCAATGGGATTGGTTCGATTCTTTGAGTTTGCTTTTTAATTCAAACCAAGCCAAGCCATATATGTACCCTTCGTCCACCACTAGCCCAAGGATTTTAAATTCTCTATGTTCATTTGTTAGTAAAAATTATGCTAAGGCTATGATCGACAAAGACTTTACAATAATTCAAACAAACAATCAACCAACAGGATCAAGCAATTATGTAATTTATTCAAATGCCTCAAAAAAAAAAAATGAAAACTTTTATGAAACAATTGACAGTTACAAAGTAAACAAAAGATAATTTCAAAAGAAACTACCAAAGTTTATAAGAGTCACAAGTTACAAATTACTAAAACTACTTCTAGATTGAGAGAACTACTCCTAGCCAATTAAGTCCATCACGATTCAATTCCAAATCAATTTAGTCCTTGAAAAAAATATAGAAATAAACTACAAATCCAAAAGTTTTATTAATTATTATGAAACGCTATTCTCTATTAATATAATTATAAAATCCCTGTAAAATTGCTTGTGTTTAGAATTGGTATCGGAGTTTATTTTCTTAGCCTTGCCAATATAAGTATACAATTACTAGTGTTGAAATTTGTGTAGTTGTTTTTATAATGTTTGGTTTTTATAGCTCTTATTCTTGTCTTACTAGTAATTAAGTTTTCACATTAACTGAGGAATCTCGTGTTTCATGTCCGATGGGTCCATGTACCTTATGTTTACTTCATTCTTAGTTCGGATTTTGGAATTTTTAAGTAATTGAACCAATTTTTCCATATTTCATGTCCGATGGGTCCATGTACCTTATGTTTACTTCATTCTTAGTTTGGATTTTGGAATTTTTAAGTAATTGAACCAATTTTTCCATATAGCTGATGTATTTGGCACCAAATGTTTTTTGCTTTGGCTCTTCCTTTCTGGACTATAATGTTTTTGGAGATTGTTGGGTAGGGGAATGTTGTCTAAGTGCTGTCTTTGAATTATACATGATAGAGAGCCATCTCTTTTTCAAGATAGTTTTATTTTTTGCAAACCATTATGTATCAGATTTGGCATGGTTCCCCCCTAATTTCAGTATCTATCTTTTATGAAGAACGAGTTCAAATGCCACGAGGAAAGGCTATTCAAAAGCAAACCAATCCAATTAAAAAAATATGGTCCAAGGCTGAAATGGCTCAATGGTTGACTGTATCTCCATTTGTGGACATTGATGATATTCTTCAAATTATACAACAAAGGAACCTAATTATAAGTGCCTCTTGGAATTCACAACGAAGGATCCTCTGGTCGATTTGTTTCGAGAAGACCACCCAAAGGTTTTTTCAAACTAAACGTGGATGCCACTATTCAAAAGGGAGAAGCCTATTTTGGCATTGTCGTAAGAGACGAAAATTTGGAGCTTATTTTTTTTTTTTTGGTTACATTGGAAAATTTGGAGTTTATTAATTTCTTTCACTACAACTACCGCTGTGAAAATATAAAAGAGACAGAACTGGATACTCTTATTATGGCGATGGAGATGGCTGAGATGAAATTAAAAGGAATTGATCAATTAATTGTTGAGATGGATCGACAAGATCTTGGCCTTGACATCAATTCTCTCAAAATTCCAAAAAATTCTATCTACTTCGAGAAAATTTTGTAAGTACAATACCATAAAATATGTGGGTGTTTTGTATAATAATTATAGATTTAATGGATCTAACGTGTTTTAACAGTTTCGCCAAGAATTTGTTGCATTTTTTAAGGATGCATCACTAATTTGGGTTCCGCGAGAGATGAACAAGGCTGCCATTGTGATTTCGTTACTTGATCAATATTAAGATAACAAACGTAAAATCATAAAATCTTTTGAGCAATACATTGAGCAGGACAAATATATGCTAGTGGATTACGTGCTTCCTCCTACTCGTGGTAAATTAATACTTCTCATTTTAGTATCCAAAATAAATAAATGGAAAAGTTGTTTCATTTTTTGAAGTTTGTATTTTTGCTCTCTATTTGCAAATAAGGCCGGCGTGAATGAAAAGGGATTAGAGCAGACGCAGATGCAGACTTCCTGGTATGCATGACTCATTACAACCCATGTTTTTATAGCATCACCAGATATATGGGATACTTTCGTTTTTTTTTTTTTTTTTCTCCTCATGTTCTCTGTGTTAACATATATAGTCAACTTTTGAGGCCAATCACGGTAGGCCAGTAGTAATTGTCAAGGGAGTTCTGTGTGATTTGCTCTCATTTTTGTTTCCTCTTTGTCATAAAATTGGTCTTAATTTAATGTATATGGTAAAGCCATAGTAATGTGTTTGAATTCTTCATTTCAATGCTTTTGGAGTGAATGGGTTGATAGTTAACTATTCGTTGTTTTAAGAATTTGTGTGTAATTTGATGATTACATCACTATCAATTTCGGGTTTCGGAGCTGAATCTTTTTGTACCTTGCGTGCAGACAGTTGTATAAAAGGAGGTTTTTACTACAAGATGTAACGGATGTCGATTGGGATTGTAATATGGTTGGTATTGTGGATGGATTTATTTGGCAATGTTATGGATTTCTATTGAACAATGCATGTTTTATTTTTGGGATGTGCTCTGGATGGATTTGCACAAATTAGTAACCATGGTGGGACTGGGACATATCTTGCTTTTTTTTCCTGTGGGTTTGAAATTCAAATGTGTAACTTGCTCAATATTAGTGAATTTTATAGTTGTGACATCTCCAAACTTAAATTTCATTTCGGGATGACAATATGTGTTTGTTTAAATTTAATATTGTATACTTGCTATTTCATCTACTTCCTTTACGTTGTGTTTTTTTTTTTTTTTTTTGGGCTAGTTTGATGAAACAATGGAGATTATTTTGTTGAGTTTGTTTATGTACTGAAAAGGCACAATGACTTCTTTGGATTTGAAAGATGTTGGCATACCATTTGTTGGGTGTGATGAGTGTCTTGTTTATGGTTTTTAAAATAAATAAAATGAAAATTTGTACAAATCGGATGATGCATCAGATTATCTAAAGGGGTGTTTGGGAAGAGCTAATTTTAGCTTTTTTTTGGCTAAAATAACAGTATAAGATAAAATAGACTAAAATAGTCAATAAGACAAAATGTCACATTAAACCCATAATCATTTTATTTTTTCTTTCACAAACATCACATCCAACTACAAAAAAATTCAACTATATTCCCAAATACAAAAATTGTAACCTCCTAAAATAGCCTACTAAAATAATAACTTTTCAAACACTCACATTGTAGCCAACCGACTTGAGTTGAGTTGATCTCATGTAGAGGTAGAGCATAGCCTAGCACAGGGCCAAAGAAAAGCAAAACTGATCTAAGGGTGGGTAGAGATCATCCAGAGAAGAGTAAACTCAAGAAGCATAAAAGAACTCATCCATGAAGAAAGAAACTACTGAGGACCCGGAGGTCAAACCTGAGAAGGACGACCCCCAAAAAAGTCACATAGAAGGAGCATAGTGGAGCAAATTTCACCCCTAAGGATTTCAGCATCAATTTTATAACTCCCACATCAGAAAGTTCTGTTTGGAGTTAGGAATCTCAGGGCTATTATGACATGTTCTATGTTTATTTTTATTTTTATTTTAATAGATGATCAAACCTTTTTATATACAATTTTGGATTCACTATAATAAACACAATAAAAAGTAAGAGTGTAATTTTTTGAGCATCCACCAAGAAAATTTATGGGATCACAAGAATATTTATGTTTTTCTTTAGAGATTTTTTAGTAAATGTCCCATCCCGAATTTAGTTTGAATTTGAATATGATTTATCAGTAACTGTCCAAAATATATTCAAATTCAAACTAAATTAGAGATGGGATAAGCTCTCCTTCATATCTCATCTTTCCATACCTCTCTTGTGAGTCTCAACCTATATTCAAACTAATAATTTAAATCGTCTATTTCGTAAGTCTCGTAATAAAAATTATCATACAAAAAATCAATAATATGAATCTTTTATTTCATAAGCCTCGCAATAAAGGAGGTGGTTGTATGTGTGAGAGAAATGGTACTCCAAATCCCTACTTGGTTCAACTTGTAAGTCGACTGAGAGATGCCACATCAATCAACACCACCTTATATACCGGTGCCACAACATCAAGAAAAGATAAAGAGTTTTAATTCGAACATTCCACAACTTCTTCCCCATGGATTTCTCTTTTCTTGCCCCTGATTTTCTCCCTCCTTTCCTTTTGGGTAAACTACCACTAAGTTTTACTGATTGGACTTAATTCTTATCAAGTCTTATTGAAAATAAGTCCTAATAAAATTGTCGCTAAAAATAGTTTTATTGTAAATTTTTTTACATGTTAAAAATTAAAAATTAATGACTTTTTTTTCACAATTTTTATAAATTGTCCCTAAAATATACAATTAGTGATGTTTTTTTCTGAATTTTTTTTCAAATTGTCGTTGAAAGATGTAAATTAGTGGCTTTTTTTGTGACAATTTGTTAAAACTGTCGCAATAAAATTTTCAAACTGTTACTGAAAATTAACAATTAGTGACATTTTTTAATAGTGTTTAATGAAAAATGTCATTAATTATCATAGGACCTATTGGACAATAAGTCCACTTAGACCTACACGTAAGTCCCCATTTTCTTTTTTCAATCAACATTCCAAAAACTTTAATCAATAATGTAAACATCTAACAATTTTTATTCACCCTAATTTCTATTTGCATACATTATGGAGACACGCATTTGATTAAAAAAAAAATTCAAAAACAAAATTTTTGGATTGCCACTGCCACTCTCAGCCCTCTATCGCCACTAACCCCAAAATCCTAATTTTTATTCTCATAATACTCTCATCTTCAATTTTAAAATTCTAATTTTTCTTCCATTCATCCACCCATCCTTTGTCGTCATTGTTGCCACTCTCAACCCTCTAGCACGACTACCATGGCCACAAACGCCAAAATCAAAAATGATTGCAAGGGACTTTGAACAAAGGTCTCAAATGGGGTCAGTCATACACTAAACTGACTCCAAAATCAAGAAAGAATAATAAACCAATTTGACCCTCCTCATGAAGATAGTCCCAAATAGAACATGGACCCTCACCGAGAGGATGGTTTAAATAAGACTCATCGCAAATGAGCTCAGATTGGCTCAAAGCTAACCCTAAAATCAAAAAGAATTGCAAAGGTGTATTGATTCCAAAGAGAGTGAATCTTACTCTAACAAAGGCCCAAAACAATCACAAGAACTTATATAAACTTGGCTCCTTGGGGTGGTCTTTTGAACATAGCTGACCCCGTGGGATGACCCCAGGGTGACCATTTTAAACTTGTCGACTGGTGGTCTGCTAAACTTGGCTGACTCTATTGATGGCCTTTGACTATCCTGCACATGGAGAAGGGCTCGTTCAACATTCCTTGATCAGCATTAAATTGCCAACTCTGTTGATGGCCTTTGGCGATCTTGAACATTGGCGAGTCAGCTCTCTCAGCCTTCATTTGCTAGTGGCCTTTGTAGAGCTGCCATTCAAAGTATACAAAAGTGTATTGAAAAATAATGGAAATATTATTTATAGAATCTACAATAAGGGAAGTAATTGTGTCCATTTTCATAATTAATTTATATCATCATACCTTTTTGTTTTTGTTTTTATAGAATCTACAAATCAAAATTTATATCTCATGACCTCATCAAATTGTTGGGCTGGCCCAGCCTGCAAGAGTATATCTTGTGGTGATTCAATCTTAAAATATAAAATCAAGAAAGGATAATAAAGGACTAGAGTCCCAAATGGTGTTAGTTTTGCCCTAAGCTGACTACAAAATCAAGAAAGAATAATAAAGGACGTGCAACCTCACCAAGAGGGTGTCCCGAATGAGCGCAGATCAGCTCAAAGCTGACCCTAAAATTAACAAAAATTGCAAAGGTATCTCTACTCCAAATAGAGTCAATCATGCCCTAACAAAATAAGGCCCAGAACAATCACAAGATCTTATAATAAGATTTCGAGATACAAAGCTTAAGATCTTAGAACAAATACATGAAGATACAAAAGTTAAAAGCAAAACAACCACAAATATTGAGGGTCAAAAGGTTATAACCGGCCAAAGAAATAAAATGGCCGATATGAATTCTTTACAAAATATCTAAAGGAGGATGCAGAGTAAGAATAGGGGGTCATTTTTCAGCCAATAGCAGCATTAGTTGTGACGGGTTGCATCACTTCATCCCCATCACCTACTTCAGCAGCAGAGAGAAAGTGCAGTAGTGCAGATGCTGAATCATGTAGCAGAGATCAAAAAACCAAGGGGCAGAAATAACTTTAAAGATTACAAAAGTAAAATAAAAGAAAATGTCAGAGCAACACTCATACCTCAAATAGAGTACATAATCAAATCATAAACGCCTTATCCCCATCTTAATAGCAATGGAAATGGAGGCCCATTGCTGGCATGACAAAATATTTCGCAGATATGGTTTGATTGTTCTCTTTGCCTGAACATCCCTAGAGGAGGTAGACTGAGAACCTGAGGCTGCTCGTATTGTATGGAATGATCGGGCCATAAAGGTCCAACCAGTTGGAAAAATGTTAATCTAGACCAAGGAAAAGAAAACATCACAAATTAGAAAACAAAGAACAAGGTAATACATCAGCACAACTATTTGGTAGTCTAAAAAACAAAAATAAAAAAATATGAAAAACAAAAACAAAAACTTAAACAAGGATTCCTTTTCTTTTCTTGGTACATAACCAAGGCTTCCTCCTGCTCTTTTTTTAAATTTTTATTTCCTTTTCTTTTCTTTCGTCTTCTTTTTTTTTTTCACATTTGGATTAAGTATGGTAGAACATAGGACTAGTGACATGACCAAATCATCTTGTGATGACAAACACCACCGCAAGAGGCACCTAGGTCATGTGTAATGACCCTCACACTACCCTAATTGCACCCATATGCATTCTACATGATTTTGCCTTGTTAAGTTTGCATTTCGAATCTTGACTTGTCTCGCATAAGTGTTACTTGAATGCTATGTCTCTTGGTGAGTGTGTGTGTGTTTCAGCCGAAGTCATCTTGAGCATAGGTTATCCTTTTGATACCCTTACACTTAGGACCATCTTAGGATTTCTTTGTTGACCTCCACCTTTGTCCTGGCATATTGGCCGAGATGATTATCATCTGGGCCGAGGTGTGTATCGCCTAGGCCGAGACGTGTATCATTTGGGCCGAGATGTTAACCTTGTGCCGAAGTGATCTTGTCCTGGAGTGGTATGACATAGACCGAGGTGTGGCGCATCTAGGCCAAGGTGTGGCACAGCTTAGTCAAGTGTTGTTCTTCCTAGCCGAGATCATTGTTCTTTGACTTGCGAAGTTACGTCATGGCAAGTCATTGTCCCTTTGTTGCCGAAGTCTCGTTGCTAGCCGATGTCATTACTTGCCGGAATCCCTAGCCGCCTAGCTTGTTGAACACGCTTTGTCATAGACTTGTCTTGTCAATCTATCACCTTTTTTAGGAGAACCAACCAACCTTTGCCACGTGTCCGAGCTGAGTGTTAAATCAGCCGGCAAGACCAGAGATGTCTCATTTTGTATCATATTTTGTTCTTGAGGAGAGAGAAACTCTAGGAGGAGTTCTAGAGTGAGAAAGTAGATAGCAAGCTTGATCCTTGGTGTTTGATCCGTTGGATTTGTGACTTGAGGTTAGAATCTTCACCTCCTTTTGTTGTTCTTCATGATCATCTAGTTGCATTAAATGATTGAATATGTTTTGAATGTCATACTTTGATTTAAAGTTGGTTTTGGAAAGAGAATATGAACATTCATGTGTTCTTGAGGAAAAGCCATGATTTGATCCGAAAGCTTGCATTGAAATCCATGCTTTTGTGTTTGTTTCACCAAGATCTTCTAGTGTGGGTACCCAGGTCCATGTTTTCAAACTCATATCATGAAATCTCAGATTTTGTAATAACAAGTTATGATCCTTGCATTCATTTCTTCATGCTCTTCATGATCATGTTCTTGATGCTCTTGAGCAGAGGGAAAACCCAGGTTTTTCCCGACTTCATTCGCCCTTGAATGTGGCCTCGGAACCTCACCTCGGCGAAGAGGTGTGGAACCTCGGCTTAGACCTAGTTAGGTGCCCAGCATGTTTTCCGAAATAAAGCAGATGTTTGTTTTGATTTGACTTAGTCTTGGAGCATGCCGAGATCATTTGCATGCATGTGAAACTTGTTTGAAAGTGTATTCAGTGAACTTGCCATGTATTTGTAGGACTTGGACTTGCCTTGACCCCGACGTTCGAAGAACTATGTGAGTGGCATTCTTAATAAAGCTATGTGCAATGTTTTGATAAAAGTCTTGTCTTGCCTCGTTTTGAAAAGTATTTGTAAGCATGGATGATTATCCCTATTTTGTATGCCAAGTATTATATCTTGTTTTGATGACACTCTTGGGAGTCCGTACGTGCCAGGGGACTTTAAGCATTTGTGGCACTAGTCCGTAC
The DNA here is from genome assembly GCA_025200525.1 of Camellia lanceoleosa. Lineage (NCBI taxonomy): Eukaryota > Viridiplantae > Streptophyta > Magnoliopsida > Ericales > Theaceae > Camellia > Camellia lanceoleosa. The sequence goes on from CM045770.1 coordinate 93,479,894, forward strand.
GTGCTAGGGGACTATAAGCACTTGTAGCACAAAGTTTGGGAGTCCGTATGTGCCAGGGGACTTTAAGCATTTGTGGCACTAGTCCGTACGTGCTAGGGGACTATAAGCACTTGTAGCACAAAGTTTGGGAGTCCGTATGTGCCAGGGGACTTTAAGCATTTGTGGCACTAGTCCGTGCGTGCTAGGGGACTATAAGCACTTGTAGCACAAAGTTTGGAAGTCCGTACGTGCTAGGGGACTATAAGCATTTGTAGCACATTCTTGTCTTGCCTGGCCATTGACGGTTTTACCGCGTGGGTTTGCTTGTCCGAAATGTCATCTCTCTTGTATTATATTGATGTTAATGAGCATCTCTTGAAGCTTGAAAGATTTGAAAGACAACTTGATTTGTACCATGTATTGTTTTGTTAAAGACCTCGGATATCATTCATGAAAACCCTTTATTGTTTATGCCATTCACTGAGTATCCAAGCTCACCCTCTCTATATATATGTAGGTGATGAGCAGGGCGGCGGTGACGCCTAGGTGTGCTTGTCGATGTGTTTTGGATTCATGTTTTGCAACATCTTGAAGATTATGCTTCTTTGTCATTTCCTTGTATTTTGTAATTGTTGGCCGAGAAGCCTTTTAGTCAAGATGTAATTTTTGGTACTCCATTTTGTTGTATATAAACTATTCTAAGATGTATGTCATTTCATTTGAATTAAGCACTGCTCTCATGGACCACTGGTAATCTAATTTTATTGCTTCCGCATTTGTAAGCCCCATATATTTACTCTGATTGGTGTGTGAATTCTTGTAAGAGGCCTTTGGTAACCTCGGGTTACTGGCCATCTCGGCGCCGACCTTCTAGGGGCGGGTTGGGGTCGTGACAGATTGGTATCAGAGCACAAGTTCCATGTAGTACGCTGTTCACACACTTGAGTCCCAAGGAGCATAGGATTTCCCTTAGAAAGATGCTAGGATTGCATCATGTTGCTTGCTATTTGACAATACGTGCATCATCTCGGCATAATTGCTTGTTGCTTGCATACATACTTTGTTGTTCATTTTGTTTTGAAGCCACACTTTGCATACTCATAGCATTATGAGGAGAGGAAGACCGCCAGTTGGCCGAGGTCAATCAGAAGACAGATTAGATCGACTAGAAAGACTAGTTGAAGGGTTAACTCGGGAGTTGAGACAAGTGAGACAACAGAATGCTAGTGCTACAACTACCGGGCGAAGCGGACTAATGGCGATATGCGATCGCCTCCATCCCTCCAAGACCCCAAGTGCCCCTACAACTTGACCTTGTATGGAGAGGAACCACGACTTTGATTAAGGAGTTCAAGAAGATGAACCCGCCGAGATTCCATGGGGCATAGAGCGATGAAAGCGAAGCATGGGTTCTAGGAATGGAGAAAGCTATTTGAGATCTTTCCCAAGCCTGACGCCCAGAAGGTGGCATTGTCTGCATCCACGTTAGACGACGATGCTAGAAGATGGTGGATGATGACTCGAGAAGAAAATCCCGACTTAACTTGGGCCAAATTTTTGGAGCTATTCTACAACAAGCATTTTCCTATCAGTGTTGAGACCGCAAGACCACGCGAGTTCGAGACCTTGACACGGGGAAACAAGGCGATGGCGAGAATCTGACCGTGCTTTTACCGAATTGGCGAGGTATCGCCTCATATAGTTAGCGATGAGTATAGGAAAGCTAGGAAATTTGAAAGCGGATTGTGGACCAATGAGGATAGAGTCAACATGCTCAACATGCCGACCTCTGTTGGAGTTTTGGACAAGGCCATTCTTGCGAAGCTAATTTGAACCGATATCGAAATCTGAGGAGAGAATCGGAGGAAGAGGCGAGTTATGAGAACCGCCGAGCTCAGTTCAATGCCAAGAAAAAGCGAATGTCGGCGGCTCGACCTTTCGAACCGGGAAGGTAATACTAAGCCGATGTGCACAATTGTGGGAAGTCGCATTCCGGGGTTCTGGTTAGGCGTCGGTAGCTTGTTTTGAATGTGGAGAAATGGGTCATCGTGTGAAAAGGTCGTCAAAGTCAAGGGTGATGATGGTAAGAAGAATGGGAGCACCTCGGGCTCTGCACAGAAGCAACATCGGAGGACCTGAGGCAGAGACAAAGGCGGGGTTTTGCGCTAGTGCCGGGAGACACCGAGAATCTTTGAGGCAGTGAGTGTCGGTATACTCCCAATCTGCTCTCAAGATGCATACATATTGATTGATTGGGTTCTCGCATTCATTCGTATCTGCTAGGTTTCTTAGAAGTTAAATAGAACAAGAACCCCTTGATTATGTGTTATGTGTCTGCTCCATCCGGGAGAACTATGATTGTTGCATCTATCTATAGGCGTGTGTTATTGTGATTGAGGGTGTAGAATTGTTAGTTGATTTGATGCCGTTAAACATGACTCACTTTGATGCCATATTAGGAATGGATTGGTTAGTGACGAATCATGCATCTATTGATTGTGTTTCGAAGAGTGTCACATTGAGACCCCAAACCAAGCCGAGGTTATTTTCCAAGGTAAAGGAGTAGTGTCCCCACCTTACCTGATTTCGTCCACTAAGGCCTATAAGTTAATTCAGAAAGGGTGCCATGGCTACTTGTGTAGTATATTGAGTGATCAGAATGGAAATGTTAATTTAGCCGACATCCCAGTTGTTAATGAATTCCCCCACGTCTTTCCAAATGAACCGCACGGCCACTTAGTCGATAGAGAAATGGAGTTTACCGTGGACATCATGCCAGGAACACAGCCGATCTCCAAGACACCCTACAGGATGGCCCCAGCCGAACTTAAGGAATTGAAAGTGCAACTACAAGAATTGTTGGATAAGGGTTTTGTTAGGCCGAGCACTTCACCATGGGGAGCACCGGTCTTGTTTGTTAAGAAAAGGATGGCACAGCCGTCTTTGCATTGACTGAGAGAACTTAACAAGGTAACCATTAAGAACAAGTACATTGCCTAGGATTGATGATTTGCTAGATCAATTACAAGGAACGAGTCTTTTCCAAGATTGACCTTAGGTCGGGCTACCACCGATTGAAGGTTAAGGCGAGGATATTGAGAAGATCTGCTTTTGGACGAGGTATGGCCACTCTGAATTTCTGGTAATGCCTTTTGGGGTGACTAACATGGCGGCAAAGATTCATGGACTTAATGAACAGAGTCTTCAAGCCGTACCTAGATGAATTTGTGGTTGTCTTTATAGGCGACATATTAATCTACTCCAAGAGTAATAGAGCACGAAGTCATCGAGACTTGCCCTCTGAGACCTTGAGGACAAGAAGTTGTATGCTAAGTTGAGTAAGTGTGAGTTTTGGCTTTCCAACATTTCATTTTTGGGGCATGTGATTGATGAAGAGGTATCTCTGTTGATCCAGAAGATTGAAGTGGTAAATCGGCGACGCCGACCAACGTGTCAGGGTTCGTAGTTTTACGGGTTTGGCGAGGTTATTCTGAAAGTTTGTAAAGGACTTCTCAAGGATTGCGGTGCCATTGACCACATTGACTCGAGAAGGAGTGACCTATGTATGGACCGAGGATAGAGAATCAGCCTTCCAAGAATTGGAGACAAGATTAATTCTGACACCGGTTCTTACTTGCCATCAGGTAATGAAGAATTTCAGATTTATAGCGATGCTTCACATAAGGGTTTGGGTTGTGTATTAATGCAGGGAGGTAAGGTCATAGCATATGCATCTCGCCAGTTGAATCCTCACGAGAAGAATTATCCTACCCATGATTTAGAGCTAGCAGCCGTGGTATTTGCTTTAAAGATTTGGCGTCATTATTTGTATGGAGCTTCTTGCCAAGTTTTCACGAATCACAAGAGTTTGAAGTACTTATTTACTCGGAAGGAATTGAATTTGAGGCAGAGAAGATGGCTGGAATTATTGAAGGACTACGACATGCAGATTCAGTACCATCCAGGCAAAGCCAACTCGGTAGCCAATGCATTAAGCAGGAAGACAATGGGAAGTTTGGCGTGTTTAGCCATGATCTCAGCGGAGCCGACCATCATTGAAGAAGTAAAAGCAAGGCAGATGGAGGATAAGTTCCTGAAGAAGGTAGCCGACGAGATTGACACCAGGCCGAGGTTGGGTTACACCTTTGAGAATGGAGTGCTTAAGTTTGAGGGAAGGTTGTGCGTTCGGCGTCCACGAATTGAAAGGAAAGATCTGCAAGAATCTCACGGTTCGAGTGCTGTCCATCCGAAACACTAAGATGTATCATGATGTAAAGCGGACTTTTTGGTGGCCAAACATGAAGAGAGAGATAGCGAGTTCGTATCCCATACTGCAATGTCAACAAGTGAAAGCAGAACATCAAAGGCGGCGGGACTTCTTCAACCCTTGCCGATCCACTGAATGGAAGTGGGAGCATATTTCCATGGATTTTGTAATTGGTTTGCGAGGACATCGAAGGGAATGGATTCGATTTGGGTTATTGTCGACAGATTAACCAAGTCAGCACACTTCTTGCCTGTTCAGACTACATTCAATGCTGTCCGACAAGCCATACAGGATATGAATGAGATTGTGAGACTTCATGGGGTGCCGATGTCCATCGTTTCGGACCGAGATCCAAGTTTGTTTCAGATTTTGGCGAGTCTACAAAGCGACCTTGGGAACCGAGTTGAGGTTTAGCACGACTTTTCACCCGCAGATGATGGGCAAGCGAAAGGGCGATTCAGACACTTGAGGATATGCTCGGACTATGTGTACTTGATTTCGGGAAGTTGGGGAGCACATTTACCATTAGTGGAATTAAACACAACAACGGTTATCAAGCTAGCATTGGCATGGCACGTCTGAAGCCTTGTATGGAAGGAAATGCGGATCGCCGATATGTTGGTGAAGTAGGAGATAAAGTTTTGATCGGCCGGCTGATTCAAGTGACAACCGAGAAGATCAAGCTTATTCGGATGAATCAAAAGCGCGAGTCGGCGGAAGAGCTATCTTGAGCCAGAGAAGAAGAGAATTGGAATTTGAAGTTGGGGATCATGTATTCCTGAAGATTTCGCCAATGAAAGGAATTTCCAGATTTAGGAAGAAAGGTAAGTTAGCACCTCGTTACATCGGGCCATTTGAAATCCTTGAGAAGATTAACACGACTGCTTACAGACTTGCTTTACCACCAGAATTGAGTCAAGTGCACAATGTGTTCCATATTTCGATGTTGAGGAAGTATATCCGAGATCCACTGCATGTGATTAATCATTTTGGAATTGTGGTAAATGAAGATTTGGGCTATGAGGAGAAGCCGATGAGAATTCTTGACAGACAAGTGAAACAGTTGAGGAACAAATCTATAGCAATGGTGAAAATTGAATGGAAGGAACATTACGGCAAGGATGCCACATGGGAAATAGAAGAAGAGATGAAAGTTCGATATCCTGAGTTGTTTTCAGATCAAGGTAACTCAAGTTTGGGGACCAAACTTCTTTAAGGGGGGTAGGATGTAATGACCCTCACACTACCCTAATTGCACCCATATGCATTCTACATGATTTTGCCTTGTTAAGTTTGCATTTCGAATCTTGACTTGTCTCGCATAAGTGTTACTTGAATGCTATGTCTCTTGGTGAGTGTGTGTGTGTTTCAGCCGAAGTCATCTTGAGCATAGGTTATCCTTTTGATACCCTTACACTTAGGACCATCTTAGGATTTCTTTGTTGACCTCCACCTTTGTCCTGGCATATTGGCCGAGATGATTATCATCTGGGCCGAGGTGTGTATCGCCTAGGCCGAGACGTGTATCATTTGGGCGAGATGTTAACCTTGTGCGAAGTGATCTTGTCTGAGTGGTATGACATAGACCGAGGTGTGGCGCATCTAGGCCAAGGTGTGCACTGACTTAGTCAAGTGTTGTTCTTCCTAGCGAGATCATTGTTCTTTGACTTAGAAGTTACGTCATGGCTTAGAAGTCATTGTCCCTTTGTTGCCGAAGTCTCGTTGCTAGCCGATGTCATTACTTGCCGGAGTCCCTAGCCGCCTAGCTTGTTGAACACGCTTTGTCATAGACTTGTCTTGTCAATCTATCACCTTTTTTAGGAGAACCAACCAACCTTTGCCACGTGTCCGAGCTGAGTGTTAAATCAGCCGGCAAGACCAGAGATGTCTCATTTTGTATCATATTTTGTTCTTGAGGAGAGAGAAACTCTAGGAGGAGTTCTAGAGTGAGAAAGTAGATAGCAAGCTTGATCCTTGGTGTTTGATCCGTTGGATTTGTGACTTGAGGTTAGAATCTTCACCTCCTTTTGTTGTTCTTCATGATCATCTAGTTGCATTAAATGATTGAATATGTTTTGAATGTCATACTTTGATTTAAAGTTGGTTTTGGAAAGAGAATATGAACATTCATGTGTTCTTGAGGAAAAGCCATGATTTGATCCGAAAGCTTGCATTGAAATCCATGCTTTTGTGTTTGTTTCACCAAGATCTTCTAGTGTGGGTACCCAGGTCCATGTTTTCAAACTCATATCATGAAATCTCAGATTTTGTAATAACAAGTTATGATCCTTGCATTCATTTCTTCATGCTCTTCATGATCATGTTCTTGATGCTCTTGAGCAGAGGGAAAACCCAGGTTTTTCCCGACTTCATTCGCCCTTGAATGTGGCCTCGGAACCTCACCTCGGCGAAGAGGTGTGGAACCTCGGCTTAGACCTGGTTAGGTGCCCAGCATGTTTTCCGAAATAAGAAACAGTGTTTGTTTTGATTTGACTTAGTCTTGGAGCATGCCGAGATCATTTGCATGCATGTGAAACTTGTTTGAAAGTGTATTCAGTGAACTTGCCATGTATTTGTAGGACTTGGACTTGCCTTGACCCCGACGTTCGAAGAACTATGTGAGTGGCATTCTTAATAAAGCTATGTGCAATGTTTTGATAAAAGTCTTGTCTTGCCTCGTTTTGAAAAGTATTTGTAAGCATGGATGATTATCCCTATTTTGTATGCCAAGTATTATATCTTGTTTTGATGACACTCTTGGGAGTCCGTACGTGCCAGGGGACTTTAAGCATTTGTGGCACTAGTAAAATGCGTGCTAGGGGACTATAAGCACTTGTAGCACAAAGTTTGGGGAGTCCGTATGTGCGGGGGACTTTAAGCATTTGTGGCACTAGTCCGTGCGTGCTAGGGGACTATAAGCACTTGTAGCACAAAGTTTGGAAGTCCGTGCTAGGGGACTATAAGCATTTGTAGCACATTCTTGTCTTGCTCGGCCATTGACGGTTTTACCGCGTGGGTTTGCTTGTCCGAAATGTCATCTCTCTTGTATTATATTGATGTTAATGAGCATCTCTTGAAGCTTGAAAGATTTGAAAGACGACTTGATTTGTACCATGTATTGTTTTGTTAAAGACCTCGGATATCATTCATGAAAACCCTTTATTGTTTATGCCATTCACTGAGTATCCAAGCTCACCCTCTCTATATATATGTAGGTGATGAGCAGGGCGGCGGTGACGCCTAGGTGTGCTTGCCGATGTGTTTTGGATTCATGTTTTGCAACATCTTGAAGATTATGCTTCTTTGTCATTTCCTTGTATTTTGTAATTGTTGGCCGAGAAGCCTTTTAGTCAAGATGTAATTTTTGGTACTCCATTTTGTTGTATATAAACTATTCTAAGATGTATGTCATTTCATTTGAATTAAGCACTGCTCTCATGGACCACTGGTAATCTAATTTTATTGCTTCCGCATTTGTAAGCCCCATATATTTACTCTGATTGGTGTGTGAATTCTTGTAAGAGGCCTTTGGTAACCTCGGGTTACTGGCCATCTCGGCGCCGACCTTCTAGGGGCGGGTTGGGGTCGTGACATCATGCCTCAACCAGGGCAGGCATAGAATACACCATAAAGAAGGGGACCAAAGGCAATGATAGATAGAGGATGTCGCACTCAAGGGGAGAACATGTTCATCTAAGAAAATGGTCCAAATGACTCCAGAGTGCCATCACCGTCAAGCAACCAGTTTAATAAAATACAAAAGAACTGTATATACTGGCATACCTAAGTAGGATGGTTGTTGAGTATACGGCATAATGGAGCTTAAAATTGCATGAAGAAACTCTTTATTATATTACTAATAAACTCACACAGATGAGGGGAACCAAGCAAGGGTGAGAGAGAGAAAACTAGGAGGTGAGACATACAGATTTGAGAGGGGGGGAATCAAGAGAGAGAGAACCAAAAGGTGAGAGAGAGTTCAGTCCAATCCATATCCCAATGAGAAAGATGATGATAACCCTTACAAGATAAGGGTGATCTCTCAAGAACCATTACATGTATCCCTTGTAGATTAAAAAAAAAAATATCTGATTGAAGTTAAAGTGCAATAATCTCACATATTAATAAGGTTACACTATATAAACAGTCATGTAGGGCCAGACAACCAAGAAAGGCGAGCAAAACATCCCAATCGGTATTTTTCTCACTTTCAAGTGCATACAGGAAGCACTTTGATACATAAGCACAATGTGTCATCATGCAAACGCATTCAAAGATGGATGTAATGAAGTAAATGCATACGTAAAGAGACAAATGTAGGTTTTTGTTGTCGTGCTTATCTGAAACTCGACATGTCTTACATCCAAATATGATATACATCTAAACAAGTTAAATAAGACATTCAAAAAACAGCCCAACCTCTTTGTTTGAAGCTTTGCCACGATCATTTTTAGGGACTCTGTTGCTCTTACAAATTTTTGAATAAATGGTTTCCATCTTGCTAGAACTAAAAGAGATAGCTACCTTTGGCGATTCCTCAGGTCCCTCGATACCAACCTACTCAAGAAATACTTGAGAAATCAACAATCCCGAGTCTTTTACGTTACCCCAACATCAAGGGAAAAAATAAATGAATAAAGAGGACTCAACATGTAGTGATCTTCTTACCTTTGTGTTCTCATTCATTTCCCCATCCTTCAGCTTCTTCTTCATCAATTCCTTTGCTCGAATTGCATACCTCGTTGGTTGCATAAATCCTTACAAAACAATATAAATATAGTAATAAACAAATACATAAAATAAAACAAGTGAAACAAAATCCTTTTCTTTTTGGGAGTTACTTCCTCTTCCTTTTCTTTGATGTATGGAACACTTAAAACTGTTAAAAGCCCAGAGTCAACCTCACCTAAACGCCTCTCAGGTCTTGACCTTTCCCAATAACATAGATAGCATCATGTCAACAAAACAAAACTAACATTCATCAATATTACAGATAATGATAAGCACGTAGAGATATTGAGTTCAATTTAATATAATAACATTAAAAGTCGACTCAATTAATGAATGAAAGACAATACGAAATAAATATCCTCAAAGGTTGTATGAACATTAACAGAAAAGCAAAAGTCACAGACCAGATCTTGTTCAAATTAATGCCTCGGTACTTTGGCAGTATCTTCGCTCCCTGGAGCAGCCATGCAATATCTAAGGCCACCTGTTCTTTTGACAACTGTCACAGAGCGCCAAACAAATTGAAAAGAATTGAGTGTGCCACAAAGTGGGGAATGAAAAAGGACATATCAAGAGGGGAAAGATGCAAGGATTACATATATATATCAATTGAGAATAATCCATCAATGAAAAAAAGAAAAGAAAAAGAATTCATGGCCAGAAATAAAAACAAATATGTTTTTCCCTTTTGTAGATCAGGAAAAAGAAAGTATATAAATAAAAAATCAACACAAAAGAAAAATAATTGATGTTGGGAGGGGGTGCTAAGAACTGAATTAGTCTTGGATTTTCATGAAATGCAGCCAACAACGATTAACTAGCATTTGAGAGTTCTTTTATGTTTTAAATGAACCATCTTAAGTATCATTAATTCTTCTTTGATGCTAGAAACGCAACCACCACAAGGAGTACATACATTAACTCGTTCTTGCCGAATATATGCTTCGATAGTGTCACCCTCCATCTCAAAAAATTCAAGCAGCACTAATACGGATGTAAATGCAGCCTTCTTCTCCTTGCCCGCCAGACGCAACTTTTTTTGTTCATTGTAGGATGTGGGTTTGTACTCCTCACAAATTAGTGCTTCCAACTTACTTAAGATATATTGGTGGATAGATATGCGTCCATTTGAAGTAGAACCATCTCTGATCTGAGACATGAGTAGAGCCACCTCTTTCCTAGCAGTCATCAGAAGAACAGCCAGTTCTATAACATTTCCTTCCTTTGCATAGTGACAAATTTCTAGCTCAGCTTCTTTGGTGTTCAATACAAGCACCCTGATAGAATCCATCTGCTTTTTCTGCAGGAATGTAAATGTTCAGGATCAGCAAGCTTCGCAAAAATTTTCATCAATGCCATCACACAATTTTTTGAACTATTAAAAGGGTAAAACATTAATTCTTTGGCAAACAATTTGAGCAAAAATGCAGTCAATTGATTAGAGAGAGAGAGAGGGAACCTCTATGACCATGCTCAGCCCTACAAGCAACTCAAAGAAAGGTTTTCTGGGATTCCACTTCTCAAAAAATATTGATGACCTGGAAAACAGAGCTCTGGCCACACACACACACACACAAAAATCTACCGTAAATGTCCTCCACTTGGAAAAGGTAACAAAAAGCTTTGAATGGAGATAAGTAGATAATAAATATTGTCGTAGTTCCATACGATATTGATTCAACAGCTGCATTTAGTGGTAGCTTCCCTTCTAGATACCACAAAGATTGTCCAACACCATAACACCTGTGATCAAATGAAGCTCCATGGCGAATAAATAACTCGATAAAGTCATAGTTATCAGTACGAGCCAGTGTATGCATCATGGGCAATCTGAATGTGTCACTGCTGTAGAAATCAACCGTCTGACTGGTCTCTCCTTGAAGCAATGCGGCAGCACATTTAAGGGCTCCATATTCAAAAATCCATTCCCAGTGCACCAGCGGGACCACATCAGCTTTATATTTATGGCGATTAATTCTGGACACAAATTTATCCTTATCATCATCGATGATTATACTCCTAAGTTTGTAGTCCTTTTCTGGAGAGATGTCAAGCCCTAAATCAAAATCATCGCTGCATCTCTGGTAATGTGGACATAATTGAAAGACCAGATCACATTTCAATTTCATCGATACAAAACAAAACTTCATAACTGTAAAGAGAAATAGGAGGACTTTGAATGATATACGCGGACACAAATTTTTTTTTCTATGTGGACATAGAAAAAAAATAGATGATATACGCGGACTTTGAATGATAGAGCACCTAGCATACCTCATCATTCGAACCCATCAACACTCGCTAAAATTCAAAGATGCCTATCCTTCATACCAACAAAAGCTTTCATCATTATGTAAGAAGAAAAGAACATGAATATTTACCTACTTCACTCCACAGCAGTTCGAAATATTAATTTGTAAGTAACCATTGTAACACAGTTATTATACTAAAGAATTAAGGAAGAGAGAAAGGAACCACAAAATGTGATGTTTAAAAGAGCAATAATTTAAAGCAAGATGACAACATCAACATTCGACACATTCAATCGATTTGCCAAATCCTATCTTTGAACAAACCACAAGGGCTGAACTTCCTACATATGTACATATATATTACACAGAGCTAAAGAGAATGCCTGAGGTCAAGAAATGTGTCCAACACTTCTTAGGTGTCTACGACTAAGAAATTAATACATGACCGACACTGTTACACTTACAAAACATGATTATCAAAATTTTGGAATTTGACAAATCACTATCTTATACAAGTTGGAAATATATATTTGCTAAGACTAATCATATTTAAATTTCACTTAAATTTGTAGAAAAATGCAAAAGGCCCGTAATTCTTTTATTAAAGAAGAGATTTTAGGAGGATGAAAGGCTTATTGTAATTATGCATGCATGCTATACTTTGTTTGTAAGATAAGCTAAGAAATGGTGATAATAAACTCTTACAGACTATTTAAGCATTTTTGTTAAGAGTATGAAATATTTACTTATCGTCTCATATTATATAAATATTTATTGTATACATATATAAGAGATAACAACATAATTCCATTTCTATAACAAGATCACGAGTAGCATTTTCTAGCCGTGTCCATGTCATATTTTTTAAGGATTCATTATGTCGAATTTGTATCCCTTGACTATGTATATGCTTTATAATTAGCTTATTATATCTCATTTATCATTGGGTGCTTGCTTGGTGATTAAGAGAGACAGAGACAGAATGAATTCTAGATGAAGAAACACCTTCACCATTTCATAACCACCCACAAATTATATAAATAAGGAAGATATAGATGCATATATGTATCAAATATACGCTAAAAAGCACGGACATGGATACAGATGCAGATACGGACACAGATGCGGACACAGGACACAACGATTTAAAAAAAATGGGGACACGGACACAGTAGGGACACGGCAATAAAATATATTTTTATGTATTTTTATTTGCCATCTAGATTAATATTACATCCACAAACAATCCATATTAACAAAAACCAACTCTATTCTATATATATATTTTTAAAAAGTACTTTTAAATTAACACATACAGTTTATATCTTTTTCAATGGATGATCTATTAAGTATGTAAATCTAAGAAAAAAATAATAAATATTCAACATTCATCAAAAGCACTAAATAAAATGGGAGAGAAGACAATTTGGCGTGTCCTTAATGTGTCATCGAAGTGTTCCCGGCGTGTCCCCTGAAAATAAATTAATTAAATAAGGGGACACGCCATGTGGTATGTCCCATACGCGTCCCCGCTACATCCCTAAAGTGTCCGTGTGTCCAACACGGATACGGCACTTGTTTTGAAGTGTCGATACTTCATAGAATATATGTATATCTTACATGAATGTAAGATACCATTGTGACACTAGACCTAGGAAGCACGGATACGGCAATGTGACGAAACCTTAAAAAATAGGATATAGGTGCAAAGGGGATATGTTTGTAAAAAATATATATATATTTATAATTTCTAAAAATATATTATGCATAAAAATAAAACCAAAAGCAAGAGTTCATTCATTTAATCAAAATCAAACATTGATTTGGTACTTGCCAAAACCAAAAGCAAGCTAATAAAAAAAATCTACTAAGCTAGTAATCTTCATTCCCAACTCCTACTTGTTCCTTTTCATCTGTGTGTGTGTGTGTGTGTGTGTGTGTGTGTGTGTGTGTGTGTGTGTGTGTGAGAGAGAGAGAGAGAGAGAGAGAGAGAGAGAGAGAGGTTGCCTACCTAGTCAGTGATCATCTGATTGTTTGTTATGTTTTGTTGAGATTGTTTATGTAATTGAGAAAGGTTAAGATTTGAGAGGTGTTTAGGTGAGGCTGATTCTTACCTTTTAACAATTTTAAGTGTTCCATATATCAAGGAAAAGGAAGACGAAGTAAATCCCCAAAAAAATGTTGTTTCACTTGTTTTATGTGTTTTTTTTTTTTTTTTTTTTTTTTTTTATAATTATTATTATTATGTAAGGATCTATGCAACTTACGAGGTATGCAATTTGAGAAAAGGAATTGGTGAAAAAGAAGCTGAACGATGTAGAAGAGAATGAAAACACAAAGGTAAGAAGATTACTATATGTTGAGTGCTCTTTAATCAATATATTAATATAAAATGCTAGCACAACTTCATTGTATATCTTTCTTTTTTTGGTTATGATATGACTGACTTATTGGAAAACAAAATGCCAGCACAAAAGAGTTCCAATAGGATTTTGGGATACAATAGCACATAGCAAATAGATTTCCTAACCAAACTTAGCATAAACAGAAACCAAGAGAAAGCTGAGAACAAATTTCCAAGAGAGGAAACCCACCCGTTACCTACTACTCTGATGTACAGTCCCTATATATTAATATATTGAATAAAGAGCACTCAACAAATAGTAATCTTCTTAAGTTTGTGTTATCAATCACTTCTCCATCCCTCAGCTTCCTCTTCACCAATTACTTCTCTTGAATTACATACCTCATAGGTTGCATACATCCTTACCAAATAAATAAATAAAGTACTAAACAAACATATAAAACAAGTAAAACCGTGTTACTTCTGAGATTTACTTCCTCTTCTATATAGAACACTTCAAACTGTTAAAAGACACGAATCATCGCCTCTCACGTCTTGACCTTTCCTAATTACATAGACAACATCATGCCAACAAAGCATACCAAACATTCAGATAATCACTGAGTTGGGTTTGCTCAAATAGGCAGAAGAATATAGAAGGATACAAAACATAACAAACAGGGTGTAGAATGATAAATAATGGTACTGCTCATAACTTGAACAGCTAACATTTGGAACGCACATGCCCTTGTTTGACACTGATGCATATAACTTTGAGCAACAAAATAGGGCTCAGAGAGACGGTTTAACAAATCTATGCAGTATAAAACAAAGGGAAAAGAAAATATGTAAACTTCAAAATCTAGCAAGAAGAAAGAACCCTAATAACAGAGTTACTATTATACGGAAGATTTTAAGAAAGAGAAAAATGAAACCTCAAAATGTGATGTTCAGAAGAGAAATAATCTAAGCAAAACGAAAACACCAACCTTCGACATAGTCAATCAATGTTCCAAACAAACTTTAAAGAGACTGCAAGGGCGGAACTTTATTTAAATGTATATATACACACAAAGCTAAGAATAACAAAAGGGGTTGACAACAGTGAGGCCATGTGGCGCTAGGCCATGAAAAAATGGTGGGATATAGACCATCAACAAAACCAATGGTTTGACCAATCCAAATTTGTATTTGATCCACTAGTCTGCATATTAGGAATGGGAAACGGGGCAAGTTTGTATCTAATCCGTTGCACATATGTACTGGTTCACCAATTGGCACCCACACACACGTTACGCAAGGTATGCACATCTTTGTGAAGTAAAACAATTCTTGCCGAGTTTTGAACCAGTGACTTGAGAAAAAAAGCCTAACTTGCACTAATTGCCAAGCTCTATCATTGTCGACGTATCATGTATTGTTTCGCAAATTATGTTATTACAAAAAAGAAAAAGAAATAGAAATATATCACATAATAAAAAGCAATAGATAGAGAATAACTAGAGGGTGTGGGCACAGAACAATTAACAAAAACAAAAAATTAACGTATTATATAGAGTTATTGGCTCTCTCATTTTTCCTAGAGTCAAAAAAGGTTTACACATAATTTTTTACTTAATTTCACACACATTTGTCCGTAAGAATTGGACGAACATAGTTTAGCTTCAGACATGAAAACGATGAACTCAAAATGAAAGTTGAGAGCTAGCCTGAATATTAACATAAATAAAAAATGTAAAGCGCAAACAAACAAATTTGAGCGAGCAGAGTCAACCACATAAAACAAAAACTAAAAACACACTTGTATAAAGAGTATAAATTAAAACCCAGGCATGTAGGAATAGACATTGAATTGAAAGAAAAGGTCCTGCCCTTACTCTTTTTTATTTATTTATTATTTTATTGTTATTAATAAAGAGAAAATCATTGGGGCATCCATGGAATAAAGTGCTGAACTTTTTGAAACATCAAACCACTATTGGGTAACTTGAAGATTATAACTGTGCAAAAAAAAATCTTATATTGGGCACAAAAAAATAAAATAAAATAAAATAAAACATATGTTGGTGGATGCGCAGGTTGCAAAGATCACATTTTTAATCGAGCATTGAAGAAGTCGCGTGCAGGGACCAAATTTTTTTACACGTTAACCAATTTTATTTATTTAATATAATTTTTTAACCACTTCAAAGAAAGAAAACCCAGAAAAAACCTAAAATAATGTATATCCTAGTTACGAAACAATAATATATCATATATGCCATGTAAGCAACAACAGACGAACAGGATCCACTGGAAAATACACTACTAAAAATCGAAAGCGAATATGGAACTGAAAATAAAATAATTGAATTCGTCAAACATCTTTATTCACATACTAATTAGATCTCCAATAATGGTAGCTATATAAACACAAATCAAACCAAGAAAGACCCTTTTTTTTTTTAGTAAATATTTTAAGAAAATTTAAAAAGTTTTGACAAACTGAAAAATGGGGTAAAAAAGATGCAAGATAGGTAGAAACAAAACAATGAGGGGGGAGAGAGAGAGAGAGAGAGAGAGAGAATACCCGTCCGGTTCGGCAGAGGCGAATATTATGCGTTCGGCGATGAACTGGTGTGGACTGTAGAAGAAGGGCCAATTTACCTGCTGTTACATTACTACTTTATTCCCAATATAGGATAAAATGGTTTTGCTACGTTTTCTACAAGACGGTTTTTCTATTGCCCTTTTTTATGAATAAAAAAATAATAAAAATTTCCTTCATAAAAACGGTTTTAGAAAATCCATTTTTAATTAATGTGTAAATTAATTTGTGTTTATATAAAATGGTTTTTGTAAAATCATTTTTATTTTTATTAAAAAAAATTTCCCAATTTATAAATATTGTTTGCCTAAAATAATAATTTTATCATAAAACGGTTTTGGGAAAGCCATTTTATCATTAACAAAATCCATCTTCTTCTCCATTTGAACTTACGAAAACCGTTTTTGATATCCAACACAACATAGTTGCGATTCTCACTTAGCCGAATTCCGAAGGGAAGACCGACGACGAAGAGGAACCAAACGAACAACGGCCAATAGTGCACCACCGGCAAAACGAGAAAGACCTTTAGCAAACACCCACATTCAGGTTTGTATCGCATAAAGGAGGTTTTTCATTTCAGATTTGAGATTTTAAATTTCGAAATTAGGGATTCAAATTTTGGATTTTAAATTTCGAAATGAGGGTTTGTATCGCAAACACCTACATTTAGGATTTT
The DNA here is from genome assembly GCA_025200525.1 of Camellia lanceoleosa. NCBI lineage: Eukaryota > Viridiplantae > Streptophyta > Magnoliopsida > Ericales > Theaceae > Camellia > Camellia lanceoleosa. Next base: position 93,496,733 of record CM045770.1, read on the forward strand.
AAATTTCGATTTTCTGTATCTCATTTCACTTTTTATGTATCTCAGTTCACTCCTTTTTTGTTTATCATATAATTGTTATGATGGGTTTTTTTTCATCAAGTTTTTTGTTATTTGTAAGATATAATTGTTATGATCAGGTTTTTTTTTTTTCCCATTAATTTTTGTTGTTTGTTACTTTTGGGTAGTACTTTGTTCAGTTTCACTGTGTGGGTGTGCATATGTGATGTCAAACTTGGGTTATAAATTGATGTTAAAGAAATCAAATATGAGAGAGAAATGTGATAATTTTCTCGTGTTCTCTAATAGGATCAAAATTCTGTTTCAGTAAGTTCTTTCGGTTAGGTTGGAAATGAAAATAGAATTGGAAACTTTTTCAAACGTTTTGAAAACATAAGAAATAACAAAAGGATTTGAAAGTGTGAAAATATTTGGGAAAAAAAAAAAAACAAAACAAAAACTTTTATTGATGTTAATAAATTCTCAATAGTTAATTACTTGAACATGTTGAGTGTTATGAATGCTTAGTTGGATAAAGGGGTTTGCCATTTTAAGAAAAATATATTACAAGAAATTACGAAATTCTTGTAACAGTAGGCATGGAAAAATAAACAATCAGTGCATTGCTCCTTTATGTTTTCTAGACTACAAGCACAATTGGTAGCTAATTTGTTATCACAATAAAACCTCAAAAAATCTTTTTTGGTTGGTCTTAATTCTTATGGTGATTTTTAGTCAAAAGAAGTTCAAAGGGTCTATGTGTCATTGATTTGCACTTGACCTGGCATCTGTTTGACTGGCATTTACTTTACCAAGTTGCAAAGCTAACCTCTTTATCAATGTAATTAGCCCAATCAAACGAAGTTAAGAAAACAAATGTTTATTCAACAATCCTCAGAGGTTTTTCTAAACAGAGGTGTTGTATCTCCATGTAAATTGATTAACTGTAGCTACATGAATCTATTAGACTAGCGATTGACCCATAAGCGTAATGTGTTTATATTTCCAGAAGGCAAGATCCTTTTTATTCTTCATGGAAAGTTGGAATTTCAATATTTTATACTATTGTTTCAGACTGAACAATTGTAGGCATGGTAGTTTAGAGTTTGAACTTGTGAACAATTTAGGATTTTCCTATTGGAAGTTCTTAGGTTGTTATAGTATGAAAAATTAGGGCTTGTAAAATCAGGTTCTTATAGTATGAAGAATTAGTTTAGTAGAGTTTTGTTGTATGAAAGGCCTATTGGTTATAATGTCTTACATAGATGGTTCAATACATGAAGATGAAATGAGAAATTATGGCGCGCACAGTGAGTTTGTGGGAAGAGTTCTTACAGTATGTGCATGCTATTTCATAGAATGTGAAATTAAAAAAATCAAAGTATGAAAGCAACTACACACAAAACACATGACGAAAACGGGTTTGATAAACCTGAACAAAATGTCAATTAAAGATATGGAAAAGGTTCTTTCAAAGCATTTGAAAACACCCACCCATGAAAGCCCCCAAAAAAGAGTTTTAATTGAAAAATTGTTTAAAAAATAATAATAATACCAAAGGAAAGCATAACAACATAAAACAAAGAGTAAAGGAAAACATAAGCTCGTAAGAAGGAATGAAGAAATCATGACAAATCACAACAAAAGAATTCAAATGTTAATTCATGATAATTGCAGAAATGATCCCACACAAGATTTTTTGTTTAAATGTACAAATAGATAATCCTTCTAAATAATACACGAAATATAAGTCATATACCATGCTATTATATATGGAGGAAATAACTTTCATTTCCATGTTCACGTCGATATGCCACTTAAATATTTTGTAATAAAAAGACCCATGCCTAAAGGCACTCCTGTGTAATATATGTGGTGTTTGCTCTCAAATGTGCTTACTTTATTATTTTGAAATAATTGAGTTACTTTGAATGCAAAGTTTAGGTATGAAAGTTGTAAGCATTATGTTCTATTGGGGTGGTAAGATTTTGCGCAATCGCGATGATGAAGGTGTGTCGCATTTACATCGAACCTCGGGGTTGTATAATGTGCACAGGGGGATAACATTGGGCGAGTTGAAGGCTATGATGGTGCCGAAGGTTGGTACGCATGGGGAAATAATACGATTAGAGTTTAAATGTAGACTCCCATGTCGGGGGAAGTATAGGTTGCTGCCAATCAAAGATAATGAGACCTTAAGTAATGTCTTAGAGCTCCCACATAAATTAGGCCCTAATTATTTTTTGGAAATCTATATGGAAAAGGAGAGCAATTTTGGTGGCACAGAGATGCCAATTCCGGTGGGCGGGACATTCACTTAAATGTTGACACAATCGCAATCCCCTAACAATACACTTATACAGTCTGCACACATGTTCCCTGAATATTACCCTTCATTCAATCATTCTCAGAGTTACAATCAATTAAATGCATCACAGAACATAGATGGTTATTATAGTGCCAGAGCAGGTCCAAGTGCTCCGACAGCATATAATCCGATGGTTCTTACAACCCTATATCCCCACTAGAATGAAGAATGTCCACCGGTTTGTAATGTTCAGCATTACCAGAGGCATTTGTCAAAATTATGCATCCTCCGATGATACAGTGCCATTCTTTGACGAGGTTGGAGTAAGTGATGAAGATTTCGTGGAATATGTGGATGGAGCATGGGAAGGTGCAGACAATGACTCCGATGATGACAAAGTTGGAGGGCATCATGATATGCAGGAGGTACACCCAAATGTCCATATCCCTTTTCACCATAATTTGCATTTATTAATAATGGTTCCATCACTAGCCGTGATGTTGTTGAACGTTGGCCATTGTGGGACTTCGAAACTGCTCATTTGGAGAAAGGAATGATATTTACTGATAAGAAAAGACTAGTGCACGTTGTTCAGTTATATAACCTGAAGCGCAATCGAGAATGCAAGGTCATAGAATCCAAAGAAAACAGTTGGCTGGCCGAGTGCAAGCACGGCTGCAACTGGAGGGTTCGAGCAACGAAGTTGAAAGACAAAGATTTCTTTCAAATTAGAAGGTTTGAAGCACCGCATCAAGTGTGTGTACCCTAGAATGAATGTCACGCCCCACTTTTTATTACTCGAGGTCATTACCAAGTTCATTAACTTAATTCAATTTCAGAGATAATATGCGGGAATAAACTCATACATTCAATCCATAGCAATGAATATCAGTACTCTCATTCGTATGTAAGTAAATGTTTCATGAACAAACTAATAAATTACCCTTAGGCTTACAACCTTTAAACAAACAACTGAAGGGTGTAACCCTTTTACACATATGGCTTTCCGCCAACAAGAAAGAGGCCCCGTGGCCCACAAACAAGAAGATCCAAATCTTGTAGCACATCCTGCTAAACACCTGAAAAAGATTCAACAACGTGGGATGAACATATAGTCCAGTAGGGATCTCAACTTGATCCTCAACAATAACAACAGTACAGATAGCTATGATCATGCACACTCATTCTTATACTAGAATAGTAATGTGACAGTTTAGACAAAATATATATATAAATATATATAAACTTTTCTCAAAAACAATTATTTCATTCAACACTATGAGCGATTCATCTTTCCCTTTTTCCTTTCATTAACCCCATTCCCAATCCTTTACACATAAGCAATTACTTAGGAAATAAATTCACTAAGACCACTATTATTCTCCAATTTCCACACATATTCTATAACATATATTTAAAATGTTTGATTCTCCTTACACTTCTAAAAAGACAAGGGGAGCAACTAATACATGTTTAACACAAGATAATCTAATTACAATTTCATGACACGAATGTCTACATTGCCTATGACACATAGTCTATGGCACAATCCACCTTCCAATTATGGCTCAGAACCTGGCCAAATAACTCAACAAGGGTTCCATCTCTCATTAACAATATTTCCAAATTCAACAGGGATAACAAATCAAGTTAAACATATCTGATAACATAACGAATACACATGTTGGTATCGTAACAATCACAATCAACTCACTTCTATACTTCCCAACTGATACACATTTTGGTGATGTATCATATCAAATAAACAAACACTTTAAGTTAAACCTCTCTATAACATAACAAATACACATGCTGGTATTGTATCAATCACAACCACATTCACTTCCATACTTCCCAACTGATACACATGGTGGTGATGTATCATATCAACAATAAATAGAAATACTTCTATTAACAATAAGCACACATATATGTGATGCTAGTGGAGTCCATCCTTTCTCCTCCCAACAAATCTGGTTTAGAGGTCCATCCTTTCTTCCCTAAACCCTCCAACAAATCGGTTTAGAGGTCCATCCCCATCTTCCCTAAACAGGAGTACATCCCTATCTCCTCCCATACACAAGTAATGCATATAAACACAACGTCATATACACAATCAATCAATAGTGTAATGCATACACAACAGTTCAACGCAAACCGTGTCATCCTCCACGATGACCAAGGACAAAACCTCTAGATGCGTATATTGTATATCTATAAACATACTCAATTATCATGAGATTATCAACTTATCACTAATACTAACATAGTAGTATAAGATACAACAATCCAACATTCATACTTATTTCAAAGTGTCTTTCCCATTCCACAAAACCAATCTTGCTTCCTTTTGTTTTCACAAAACCGTCTTCATTCCTTTTGTTTCCACAAAACCAAATCCAAAGGCAACAAAGCCAAAACCCATTTTAATCTACCACATTCCTTTCAAAGCCATTCCAATTTAATTTTATAAATTAAATCATAACTATTAAATTAGGGTTTTACTCTCTCTTTCTCAATATTGAACAAAATGCCTCAATCATCTATAATAACCAATAATGGCTTCAATTAAATCCAAATACCCAAGTATTTACCCAAAGATCAAACCCCTCTATCTTATTATTAAATCAATAAATATTAGGGTTTCCTCTCCTTTCAACAACAACTAGCTAATTAACACCCAATTAGCCCCAAAACACATATAATAATCATGGATCTAAAACCAACAACCAACCCAAAGTTCAATCTCATGAATTTATACAAAAATCCAACATGATATAGTTTTCATGCAATACAAAAATTACCACATGTCTATCTATAGATGAAGTATTGAAAAAGATCAAGGAGAATCCCTACCTCAAGAACCAAGCAAGAAACCAAACCTAGAGAAGAATCCTACGCAATCTCGAATTCCAATCGGTTGAAAAAATGTTCATCTCCTCTTGTTCTTCATCCTTGATACAAGAATCATGGTGGGTTGTTGATCAAAGTAAAGGAATTCAAGGGTTTGGAGCTAGGGTTTCGAACTTAGGAGAAGGGGAAAGAAGAGGGGAAAAGAAAATATCAATAACGATCAAAATCTCGTTTTTAAAGCTGCTGTCCGAAACCCTCGCTCGGCGTCCAAATGCTCGCTCGAGCGGACTGTCCAAACAGATTCCAAAACTTCAAATAGGTGTAACTCTCCTATCCGGACTCCGTTTTAGGTCATTCTTGTGTCCAAATTGAAGCCCCGGAAATAAGCTTTCCAATGGTTCTAACCTCATATCCAAATTCAAAGTGTGGAAAAAGAAAAGGGAAAAAGAGTGGCAACTATTCGTAAAATAACTATCCGAATTAAATTCTTTGGTTCAATCATACATTACCATCATATTACCACCTCAACTAAAATCCCAAAATAAAATAAAGACACTCCAAATACACTAATAGGATGTCAAAAATGAGTCCACATGCCTCAGAAATACAACTCATCCTGGAGACCCGCTTGAGCGCCAACTCCCCCGCTCGAGCGGAAGGAGAAATTCTGGGTCATTACAATGAATAGGGACAATTGCAACCTCAAGTCCGAGGTCATTGCTCATTTCATCAAGGCACAAATTGCGGTAAGTGCCATGCTAGATTATTGTTTTTAGGATTTCATTATGACTGTAATGTATTCAAATATAATTTATATTTGCAGATATCACCAGAATTGCCTATTGCTACCATAATTGAGGTCGTGAATGAGAAGTTCCAGTTCACTATATCATATAAGAAAGCGTGGCTTGCAAGGACGAAGGCAGTTGCAATGGTGTTTGGTGATTGGGATGAGTTGTACCGAAGGTTGCCTAGATATATATAGCTGCATTGCAGGCATTCAATCCAGTACGATTGTCATGTGGGACATGATTACGAATTTGCACTCTACCTCAATCGAATCGAAATGTACATGAACTATGTGTTCGGCATTTAAACCGCAATAGAAGGCTTCAAGTATTGTCGCCCGTTGATATGCATTGACGACACACACTTGTACGTAAAAATCTGAAGGAAGATTGTTATGCCATCGCAAAGGATGGCTATGCGACAAGATTGTACCTCTTGCCTTTGCCGTTGTTGACAAGAAGATGATCGAGAGTTGGGGTTGGTTCATTACTCTACTTAGGCGACATGTGTGCCGTGACCAAGAGGGGGTCACATTGATGTCCGATCAACACACAGCTTTACTTAGTGTGGTGTCAAGAATTTGGGACAATGCAGTAGTTCAACCAAGAGAGTACCATAGGTATTGCTTGCGACACGTATGTAGCAATTTCAATGACAAATTCGGAAATACAGTAGCGAAGGATCTTGTGTGGAGAGCTGGTTCTGCACGGCAAGTGCGAAAGTTTAACAAGATTATGGACGATATCTACAAGCTCGAGAAGAATGCTGAACGGTGGTTTAGTCGGATGAACCCTATTCATTGGACATTATGCCATGATGGTGGTCGTCGTTGGGGCATATTGACGACAAACCATATAGAGGGCTTCAATGGCATACTGAAAGGCACACGCAGTGTTCCCATTACAGCATCAGTTGAGATAACTTTTTATCGGCTCATCAAATATTTTGACAAGGGCAAGACCATTGCTGAAAATGCGAGTAATCGGGGTCACTTGTACACGGCTAATGTTCAACGATGGATTGACGAGCACCAAGCTAAAGCGAATGTGCATATGTTGGTACCAATTAATAGGTAATTTTTATTGGATGCACCGAATTCACTACACGTTAACATTTCGCACTCGTCGATCATTGATGTTAGTCTATATTTAAACATATATGCATATTAATCCACGTACATACATTTTTCCTACAAGGGATAGGGGAATATGAGGCGAGGACAACACCGCATGGGATGGGGGGTGGTGCTCGTCAAATAGTTAGTCTCCGACCACCGAGTTGTTCATGTGGGACGTACACATTATTTCACTTGCCATGTTCCCACATGCTTGCTGTGACAGCAGACTTGGGCGAGGACCCTTTTTCTTTCGTTGCACCAGAGTATAGGTTGGAAGTCCACAAGCGTATCTTCACACAAAAGTTTAGGCCCATGCCGTACGAGCAATATTGGCCTAACGATGATTACCCAACTTTGCTTGTTATTCCAAATCGATAACGTGAAGTTAAAACGGGTCGTCCTCAACATACCCGCATCCATAATGAAATGGATACTTCCAGACAAAGTGGATTGCACCATTGCAGTTTGTGTTTGCAAAGAGGGCATGATAAGAGAAAATGTCTAGCGAGAATCCGATCGATTCGACAGTAGTTTTTTGTCTTCTTTACATATTAGTTCCACGCTTCTTTCTTTGAATTGGAGTCAATGTAATATTCAATGAATCAGTATTCAGTAAATTGATAATGTATTTACGACTTCAATTACTGATGACATAGATTTGGTCAAATGTAGCAAATCTCTTCAATTGCTTTAGTTGTTGCAAGTGTCCTTTGTGCACTGGATTGTGCAGACTTTGGTGCGTTGATGGTCGATTGTGTCCTGACCTCCATGGACACCAGTTTATCTAATGTTAGAAAAATGCAAATATTCACAGAATGAATATTTAACCATCACCAATATAAATGCAGTTTATATTCAATGTTTTGCCACATTTTGTTATGTGGGAAACTATTTTTTTAAATTTTTTTTTTTTAAATCCATTACGTGGGTGAAGGCCATTTTATGAATTCAATCATTTCTCGGACATTTACTACGTATTCGTATATGCTTAGTTCTTGTAAAAAGTTTGACTAATTTATTTCAAATCTACATAAAACCCTCTTCAAACCTTCGTACTTCTTTCCTGTCCAAATGACAACTCCTTTAAAGTGAAAGCACATTTTTTTCATGTCATACAGGTTGACATGACAACACACTGACAATAACTTTATTCGCATAGGTACCATGTGAACCTTATCTCCTATGACAATAATGTCAAATGAATTACTAATCACCAATATAAATGCATGTCATATTGAATGTGTTGCCACATTTTGTTAGGTCGTGAATTGTTTTTTTAGTTTCCAAAAATTCATTAGGTGAGGGAAGTCCATTTTATCAATTCAATCATGTGTCTTAAATTTAGTACATATTGGCAAATGCTTAGTTGTTCTAAAAAGTTTGAGTAGTGGATTTGAAATCTACTTAAAGCATGGGTTTTCATGTCATAAAGCTTGACATGACAACGCGTTGACAATATGTTAAACTCACAGGTACCATGTGTACCTTATCTCCTATCACAATAATGTGAAATGAATTACTAATCAGCAATATAAATGCATGTAATATTCAATGCGTAGCCACATTTTGTTAGGTGGTGAACTATTTTTTAGTTATCAAAAAATTCATTACGTGACGGAAGCCCATTTTTCCAGGCAAGAAATTTCTCTTAAATTTAGTACATATTGGTAAATGATTAGTTTTAAAAAGATTTTATATGTGAATTTCAAATCTCCTAAAAACCCTCGTCAGCTCTATGGATTTGAAATCTATCGAATTGACAAGTCGAATTGACATCTCCTAATGACATGAAAGCACGTTTTTTCATGTCATAAACATTTACGTCACAACGCTTGTCCAATTACTTTAGACACACAAGTACCATCACGACATCAACTGAAAGCACGTTTTTTCATGTCATAAAGGTTGACGTGACAATGATCTTCCAATTACTTTACACACACAGGTACCTTGATACCGTAAATTGAAAGCACGTTTTTTCATGTCATACAGGTTGACATGACAACACTCGTCCAATTACTAAAAACACACAGGTACCATCATCACATAAAGTGAAAACACGTTTTTCCATGTCATAAACGTTGACGTGATAACGCTCTTTCAATTACTTTAAACACATAGGTACCATCATGACATAAAGTGAAAGCACGTTTTTTCATGTCATAAAGGCTGACGTGAGAACGCTCTTCCACTTACTCTAAACACACAGACATGAGTAATTGTGTCCATCTCCATTTTATGTGTTCTGCATATTGGAACTACTGTTCCCAGTCACCGCTATAAGTATCACACCCTAGCAGACCTACATGTTTACACAAAAACTGAGAGATATTATCATGACATATTGTCACGCTCTCAAAATAATAACATTAAACCCACAATATTAACATGCATTGATATATAAAAGATCAACATCCTTCTATTCATCAAAGTAATTCATTACAAAAAGTATTACATGTTAACAACATAAATGCCCTAAGGGCTTCTGACTTTCCAAGTTATCACTTGGTTACAAAAGAGAGTACTAACTCAATTACACATTAAGCCCTTAGCTTGAATCTACATGTAATACATCAAAACAAGGAAAGACAACAAAAGTCATTCGCCTCTAGCCTCCCAAGCTATGTCCTTGGAGGTGGCATGCTACTGCAGAAAAATGATGTTCCCATATAGGGTGAGCCACAGCCCAGTAGAAATATACTAAACCAGTTATGAACAATGACTAAAAGATTAACAGTTGATAGATGGTCAACACTTTTACATTCTTTCATAACACATTACAGTTTCATGACATTCAAGTCCTTATCCATTTCATTTTTTCCATTCCTTTTCAATTCTCAATTCATAACCATGGTTCAGAACCTGACCAAATAACCGATATGAGACAGTAACTCATATTAAACATTTCCCCATTTCACAATAGATAAGCATACTAGCTATATCAACACATCAACAGATAAGCATATGAGCTATATCAACACTTCCACTGATAAGTATAAGAACTGTATCACACTTCCAAAGATAAGCATATGAGTTGTATCTACACTTCTCAAAGATAAGCATATGAGCTGTATCACGAGTCCATCCCTATCTCCTCCCAAAACAATATCCGGTTTAGAGGTCCATCCCTATCTCCTCCCAAATTGTGGAGTACATCCCCTATCTCCTCCAACACAACACAATGCATATAAACAATTATTATACACATCATCAATCAATACATAAAGTTAATGTATTCTTTCAATCGTCATACTCAATGACACATTCCAGTGATTAGTTTTAGTTTGCCTAATCATCATGCATTGTCTACAACAATCAAGACTATCCTCCACCGATAGCCTAAAGCAGTTATTTCTAAATAGAAAATAAATGCACAAAATGGATAATATATCAACATTTCAATTAGGTGAGTGATAAATAAATCAACTACACCCTTTAATTCCATACATTCTCAACATTCCCAATTCAATTCCTTTTTTCTCACAATTAATTATACCAATTAATTAACCAATGTAATTAGGGCATTTTCCATAATTAACATTTTAACCCTAAGGTTCCATTTTTATCAATGTTTCAACATTAATTCCATTTCTTCATGCTAAACATGCATATAGGTTTTATATATTTAAAACCCCAACTTTTGTAAAATCACACAAAAGCCTAAACTTTCTCAAAATTACCCAACAACCCCCAACATATCAAAATGCTAAAATTTAAAGACAAAGCTCATAAAGAGGAGTAGGATATCCCTACCTCAAGCCAAGAAGAGGAATTGGATGAAAACTCCAAAATTCGACGTTGCTGAAATTCGATCTCCAATGGTTAAAATGTTGCTCTCGCCCAGCACTTTATTTTGGTCTCAAGAACATGGGTCTGAAGCTCACTACAAGTGTCCCTTCTAATTATCCCACAAAATGGCTGAAAACACACTGCCCATAACTCACAAGCCCAATATACGCACTGCCGATAAATAACATGGGCCAAACACCATGAACCAAAAACCAACGTGGGCCAAGAATTGGCCTTCTTCACTACCAGCAACTACACCATAGAAGATGATGTCTCCACACAGAATCAAGATTCGCAAAGAAATTCCTACACTCGGCGCCGCAATTTCGCCATGGATTTGGATTCTGATAACTGCGTAATTATAGACAGAGATGATATTCATCCTAATAATGTAGCATACTCAGAAAACTCGAAGAGTGTAGACATTGCTGTTAGTCAGGGAGATCCTCTCTCTTCTACTGGTGATGTTTGGCCACCAGTTATCATGCCATATTCTTATTATCGGTCTACGTTAAACCATGAATATGCTTCTGCCAGTGAGTTGTCACTCGGGCATTCATGAGTTTTTGAACAGCAACAGGTCCGACTGATTGATCTGAAATCTGACAATTGTGAAGAAGGCACAAGAAAAGATCTATCGCACAGACAATCTAATGATGGGCCTTTCTTCAATCCGTACGCTGACCAAGAAGTCCAAGGCCAAAATGAGGTACTACAACATTTCTACAAGGGTCAAGAGGGTTTACCTCATCATCACAAGCGTATTAACGGTTAGATTTGACCCGGCCAAATGTTTCAATGGAGATGGGTCAGTTTTCTGGACTTTTCAGAGAGCATCTGCATCCGTCGCTGCCCTTAGAATTGAGGCAGAAGAGATCGAATGATATGTATATGCATCAAAACATTCAGATCAGCTAGCAAGCGTATACCATTAAGCCACACAGCAGGAACTGGCTGCTTCTCTTTCCCAGTGATTGAAACTACCACGCAGCTCTTCCCCACTCACTCTTGTCCCAACTTTTCTCTCAAAAGTAGATGATTCTTAACACCTTTTGACCCCACTTCCAGCACTCACATTTCTCTTTTCTTTTATTCCCTCAATGCATGGTTGGCCTTCCACCGAATTGAACACTAGATATAGAGATATATTCTATTAAATAAAACAAATCATTTGCCACCCACCAAACACCCTTTAACCGAATACCCTTTACCACAAAAATCATCACCAGAAAATATTCCCTACCTTATTTTATTTTATTTTATTGAGTCATTACAACCTACCCTCCTTAAAGAAATTTCGTCATCGAAATTAACTCAGGTGATGTAATACATTCTACCATCACCCACAAACTATCTCCATCGCCCGATCTACATCACACTAATATTATGATAAACCACGAGGCCAAACATAAATTATGTATATGCCGTTACCACGACGGAATATTCCGTTAGCTGACGTCATTGCGCGTAAGCAAAACACGCAAAAAGAAAAATTTGTTACGAATACACAGATATGGGGTTTCGAACCCCTGACTTCAAGCTCAGGCCACAGCCCAAACCACTAAGCTAAACCACTAAGCCAAGCTACTCTTGTGATCAGATATTCAAACAAATATATATATGAGACACATATACATAAAATCAAAACAAAACAAAATAGAAGAATTACTCGTTGCGGTGTTCGAACCCTTAACCTCAGGCTCAACCTCTTCATCCTTAGACGCCGAACCAGACCACTCAACCAAGTCACTCTTGTGACACGATTAGTCGAATAAATGTATATAATACATAAATATACAATATATATACATATATGTATTCCTTCGAAAACTGCGTCTGACACGCGGTTTGCTTTTGCGTCGATTGGCTGACAAAAGCAAACTTCATCGATTACCGCTCGCCTCGACTCTCTCTCCATCTTGTCTTCTTCTCTTCGGTATTATTCTGAATCGAAAATTCTCCCTTCTTCTACTTATTCCCTCATTTCCCTTTCTTCCTCATCACTCTCTTCCATCTCCCTCTTCATCACTCTCTTTTGTTTCCTCATCCTCATCGAGAGAAAAGAGAGACTGAACGGAGGAGAAAAGTTGTCTCAAAACTCAGTCTGTTCTCTGTTATTTTTCTGACTTTCCTTTCTTTCTCTCTACATCTCTTACCACACATGGCCTCATTTCGTCCCCTCACTCTCTTTCCGGACCTCCATGATCCGAGCTCCTCCGGACCAAGTGTCCTCGCTCCTATCCTTCCTAACCTTCTCGGATCGAGTGCCCTTGTTCCCATTCTTCCTAACCTTCTTGGACCGAAAGTGCCCTGCTCCCATTCTTCCTAGCTTTCCTATGATATCGTTGAGCAAATCATGGTCGCTCAACTGATATTGAGGCCAACCACTTCACACTAAGCTCTTACATGGAAACCGTGATCGGTTACCAAATTATCTCACCTGATTCTGAGAATAGAACCATTGAAGTACAAAAGCTAAACTCCCAACTTTCTCGCTCGAGCATGTACAAAGATCCGCGAGCATAAATTAGCGTCCTAAAGGCAGAGAAGAAAGAGTTGAAGCAAACGATCACCGTCATGACCCGAGTCCAAGCACCTTCGTACTTCACCTTTGACAACCAGCAGGGAGTCATATCCTCGTCGCCCTGCACATCCGAGGCAGAGCCTTCAAAGGTCAACCAGCAGGGAGTCAAATCCCCCGGCGGTCCTGCACGTACTGAGGTAGAGCCTTCAAAAGTCTCCCGAAGCGACAAAAAAAGGAAGGGCTCGGCGGGAGAGTCGAGTAAGTGAAGTCGGCATGTGGCTGTTATCCAAAACAAGATCCTTCTCTTTTTTTTTGTTGTTGTTGTTGTTGCTGTTGTTGCCTCTGTAATCGAGGATGTCATCCCCTGACTTCAATAAAATTAGTTTTGCTTTGCCCTTGTTGTTTTACACAACTATGGCATAACTAGCATAATACTTTGAGCTCGAAAACAATTTCGTCCGACTCAATTTGAGAATGATTAAATCTTAAGTTCTAAACTGAATATTGATTCCATACAGACCAAAATCAAAATCATGGCTTAACGCAAGGAAAATGACACAAAACAATCCAAAAAGAATTTTTCATAACACGAGCAACTGTTCTTGTTGAGCTATGTCGTGAAGTTCATATTAAATTTCCTCAACGACTAGCCATGTGTATGCCAATTGACACTCCACAGTTGTTGCAAAGGGCATTGCATCGTATTCGCGATGAAGTTAATCGCATGACCCAACGTTTGCAAAGTTCTGAACTTCGGAAGACAGCAAATGAATGGGCTGAAGATGGCTTAATGGATGATGTGCAACAATATTTTAGTTGGAGCATGGATGCTATGTATCAATCTGACATTGAGATGTCAGATGATGATGATAATGAATGAAACTGTTTCGATGTCTAGCGGAACAATTTCTCTTGTAATGGCTTTGTAATGCGTATGCACAAGTTATCAATAAAAGGAGAATTTAGAATGTGAAATTATGACTTGTGTAATGCTTTCACTAAAAATGCACAATATTTTTAAAATGCGATAATTGTCAAGATTAGCATATAGCAGATGCCCCTTCCAATGGCCCTTGTTAATGTTTAGCATTTTATTTTATGATCTACATCCATAATTGACAGATTAAATGGGTCTATACTTTCAAATAAAATGTGGCTATCCAGCTGATCGCATTCGTTTGGTCCCTTTAATGTAAACAATTTTTTTTGCTTCCCTGAAATTGATTATGGAACATTCTTTCGAAAATAATATACCAACCTGACATTGGCATCCCCTATTCATAATGATGACAATGACTGAACTTAGTTGGATGTATGATGATAAGAGATAAAATACATTGTAATGGCTAGCCACAAGTTACCAATGCAAATACAAATGTTGTAGGCCATGTTTATAGGTGAGTGTACATAAATGTACACTTTTCATAAATGAAGCTTCATAAAACAAGAATAACATAGTGCAACGGACGGTTAATAACGTAGTTGAACAACAACAATGCAGTGGACGATTACACAACATAGAGCCAATACACACCAACAACATAAAACAGTCACACATACTGAACTCCTAGGTTACATATGTTGAAAATAGACTCAGTACGACATACACACATATTGAACAACAAAACTTACATGTTTGATTTGTCATTCCTCATCTGAGATGTAGTAGTCAGAGAGATATTTTTCATTGTGTAAGACATGATTTCGCTCGGTTATAGTCAATTCTCTGCTGCTTACTTCCGCCACTTCAGTTGCTAGTTCAAGCATGAAATGGCAACATCTCCGCAGCAACATTCTATTGTTCTCCTTTTTAATTCTGCTAACTGCTTTCTCATAGTCACCCACATTTCGTCTAGGCATGCTCAATGAACGACGATGAGGTGCCGATGCCCTTAAATTACGTAGATCATTAAACAAGCTCTCGACGATGAGGTACCGTTGTTCAATTTTCACCAAAAGCTACTCCTATCTCCTCTTCACGGTTGCTAGTTGAATAATACGAGAGTTTAGGTTTA
The DNA here is from genome assembly GCA_025200525.1 of Camellia lanceoleosa. Taxonomy (NCBI): domain Eukaryota; kingdom Viridiplantae; phylum Streptophyta; class Magnoliopsida; order Ericales; family Theaceae; genus Camellia; species Camellia lanceoleosa. Next base: position 93,512,125 of record CM045770.1, read on the forward strand.
CCCACACACTTTAAAAAATCTGACTTCCTTACCCTTTTGCTTTTATTTATTTATTTATTTATTTATTTTGTTATTATTAAAATCTTATCTCTAAATTAGAGATTTCCACCATAAATTTATTTTAGGTTTAAAAATTAATTAAAAGACCTTCCAAATATTTAATTTGCACTTTAGGATTGACCACCACAATATTTGAGATTGTAATATTATTATTATTTAATTATTTACTTAATTTTTATATTCGGGTTCTCACAGAACAGGTAGCTCAGTCAAAATTTTCCCTCAACAAGGGCTCCTCAAATAGTGACCTCTACGTAAAGAATTTCAATCTCCATCAGGAAAGAAGAAAGAGTCGTATTCCAATTCCTAGAAGTGCAGTGAAAATGATGACTCTGGTAAGGAATGGGGGGTTAACAGAAAACTAAACTTGAGGGCTGGACAAACATTACCCAAAAACAAGTGGTTGGTCTAGTTGGGGGACTAATAAAGTTCAAACAGACGAACTACCGCCTTTAACAACACAAAAAATAGAACAGGTAGCTCAATCAAAAGCTTCCCTTAACTGGGGCTCCTCAAATAATGATCCTCTACGTAAAGAATTTCAATCTCCATCAGGAAAGAAGCAAGAGTCGTCTTTCAATTCTTGGTAGTCCAGTCAAAATGATGACTCTGGTAAGGAATAGGGGGTTGGTAGAAAACTAAACTTGGGGGCAGGACAAACAAGCTCAAAGCCAAGTAGTTGGTCTAGTTGGGGGATTAATAAATTTCCAAAAATCTGTTTTGGGAAATTCGAAAACCAAGTAAGTTTTGGATTTAAAATTTATAAAAATTATTTTTAATATATACAAGCAAACAAAATTTTAAGTTTGACAAACTCTTTTAAAAAATGTAATTATAATATTCATTTCAAAATACAAAACCATACGAATCATCTATTTGCATAAATTCCATTTTAACCCAATACTTTTATATTCAATTACATTTTCATTCCAACAATATTTTCATACACTAGTCTTCCAATACTATTGGGTTAAGTGGTTGTGCGTGAGATTTGCAAATTTATTACGAGTGATTTCCAGAAAAAATCAAAATAACAATTAATCTTCCATACCTATGGGGTTAAGTGGGCGCGTGGATTTACAAATTTGTTACGATTGATCTGCGGATAGGTAATGCATTCGACCAATGTTCAGTTGATGTTGTAAATGTTTCCCAAAATATTACAAATTGAATATTCAAAAGTTGATTTTAAAATAATTCCAAATGACAACAAAAATTCAAATAGTCATACTTTTCAATGAAATACAAATAGTTGGTTGTAACAATGAATAATGCATAGCTAAGTGAAACACAACATTGCCTACATAAGCTTCCTTTTTTCACACATTGAGTAGTCAAATTGTGGAGAGACTTGTCAAGCCGTTCACTGATCCATCAAAAATGCCTTACTGATGTAGTGACATTGAACACAGTTAATAAATTAACCCCCTTTACGAATTGGTGAATTTTACATGGGCACAATAAACTTCGTATGCATGCGTGCTTCTTTCATACAGTGAGTAGTCACTTTGAAGTTACGACATCGAGGTCAGAAATATGGTGTTTTAAAGAAATTTGAAATTCAATCATAAAATCAAATGGAGGAGGGTAGAAGATAAAATACTATACTAGTTCGAGACTTGTCAACATGCAGAGACTTGTCAAGTCAGAAAGGTCGAGTTCAATCAGATTTGTTGGTTTTTTTGATTTTTGTTACAGTGAGTAGTCACTGAGTTGTCACATCGAACATGCAAGTGAGTTATGTTCCAAGAAATTCAAGTTGTGTTTCTAACACCCCTCGCCCTTTTTACTACATTGACAGTGTCACACGGCAACAGTGACTTTGCGCATACGCTTTAATTTTCACTGATTTACCTTATAATAAGCATGCCCTTATTTTGTCGGTATATGCACATGGATTGTCAAGACATGTGACTTGGTGCACAGGCATTGCTTTTCTCGATTTTCTGATTATAGTGACAACTCATCTCTTATTGATATATGTGGGATTGTCAGTTCAGAAAGTCACATGGCAACAGTGAATTCACTGATTTACCTTACAGTGAGCATGCCCTTATTTTGTCGGTATATGCAGATGGATTGTCAAGTCATGTGACTTGGTACATGATTTGCTTTTCTCTATTTTTCATTCTAGTATCAACTCATACCTTGTTCGTATATGTGGGGTTGTCAATTCAGAAAGTCACATGGCAACAGTGAATTCACTGATTTACCTTACAGTCAACATGCCCTTATTTTGTCGGTATATGGAGATAGATTGTCAAGTCATGTGACTTGGTACACAGTATTTGCTTTTTTTTGTTTTTTCATTCTAGTGACAACGCATACCTTGTTCGTATATGTGGGATTGTCAATTCAGAAAGTCACATTGCAACAGTGAATTCACTGATTTACCTTACAGTCAGCATGCCCTTATTTTGTCGTTATATGCAGATGGATTGTCAAGTCATATGACTTGGTACACAATATTTGCTTTTCTCTGTTTTTTCATTCTAGTGACAACTCATACCTTGTTCGTATATGTGGGATTGTCATGCAAAGGCATTTATTTTTTATGGTTTTTCCTTCAGTGCCTTTCTAAAGCCGTTCATAACCAACTATATAAACGACTAAATGTGAAGACACAACCTTACAACTCATTTCGCCCTACAAAATTATCATTCATTTGTTTAAAAAAAATAGCATGGCTACATGATTCATGGGAGGGAGTGCGAATCGTAGAGGTGGTAAGAACTTGCAAAGGGGTGACGGTTCACGATGAGGAGGGGGAAGGGGACGTGGCGATGCTGAAGACGAAACAACAATACCTGTTGTAGATTATGCTTGTGGTTATCGTGATAGGTTTGGGAAGCGACATTTTTTTATGCCCAAGTATTATTGAGTTCAAGGAGGTTCATATATGGAGCCATCTGACAATCAAACAGGATATGGTTTATCTAAAGCTGCTCGTCTGAAGTGGCCCGCACTATTTATAGAGTAGGAACAACGGAAACCTTAAGTCGAGAAAATCAACTTAAGGTGCCAAAAGCACATTCTGTTGAGATCCAAAACGAAGATCCTAATAATGTTGATCGACTATGTGAAAGACTACAATGTGAGATTTCTCAAATGCGCCGTAGGTTAGCCCGCGATATGCAACTATACATAGTTAAGAAGGATGCCCAGAAGAACAGAACAGAACCAAATGCTGCGGCTGTCAAGGGTATTATGGAGGATCTTGAACTTGTCTCTGACCCTGAGCTTTTAGATTATTCAGACTCTGAGATTGCTGATTTAAGCGCGAATTAGGTGTTTATGTTTATACTTCAGCAATATTAGGTTATGTATTAATATGTAATGTGTGTATTAGACTAAGTGTTTCCATAATCAGTTTGTCAGATTTTCTACCTAATATTTGTCTATCTAACTGTTATGTTTATGTATTGTGTGTTCAGTTCAGGGTGTCCAGGATATATGTATTGTGTGTTCAGTTCATGGTGTCTAGAATGTATTTTTGTGGGTGACTTATGTCTGTACTCCCTATGTAATCAAAATTGTTACATTTGCATCTACAGTTATGTTGTTTCCATGCCCGTACGATTAGTTAGTAAATTAGTGATTTCGTATATTGTGTATTAAGTTTTATTACAAAAATGTTGACAAAATTTATTTTAGGGGAAATACACATTCTCTTAACTTGTTCATCTTCTCAATAGTGACAACCCAAAAATGTAACCATTATTCATTGAATGTAACAAATAACATTCTCATTCTTACAAAAAATACACTACCAATTGAATAAAACAAATAACCTTTCCATTCATTTATTCATTGCACAACATCAGTCTTATGAAATAAGCGAAACCAATTGAATCACAATAACATCAACTCCAACCCAATATTTACATTACATAAGTTCCTGTTCGTAATCAGACACCAAATTACATACAAGTTACATACATAGCAAAATACAGAAAAAGTACCATTCGTATGTAAAAAATACATCACAAAAATCTGAGATTTTTCTCTTCTTCCTTCTTGCTACAGCTCTCGTGGTGGCCTTCGTCTTCTTAGCCTCCTCTGCGGTGCTCTTCGCGTCTCACCCTTCGTCGTTGTTCGTCGAAATGCAGAGTGTGTGGGTGTGCTTCGGACTGTAGAGCATGTATATCACCTTCTAACCCAAAACAAAGACGAAAGAAATTTTTTTTAATGAAAACAGTTAGAAAACGGTTTTACTAAACCGGTTTTCTGAATTACATTATCACCTTCTAACCCAAAACAAAGACAAAAGAAAAAAAAAATTAAATGAAAACGGCTTTAGTAAAGTGAATTTTTTTTTTTTGAATTACACCTTCTAGCCCAAAACAAAGACAAAAGAAGAAATAAAAAAATTTACAAGAAAATGGCTTTAGTAAAGTGAAAAAAAATTATGAATTACACCTTCTAACCCAAAATAAAGACAAAAGAAAAAATAAAAAAAAATTTACATGGAAACGGCTTTAGTAAAGTGAAATTTTTTTTTTTGAATTACACCTTCTAACCCAAAACAAAGACAAAACAAAAACAAAAAAATTTACATGAAAACGCTTTAGTAAAGTGAAAAAAAATTCTGAATTACACCTTCTAACCCAAAACAAAGACAAAACAAAAAACAAAAAACATTTACATGGAAACGACTTTAGTAAAGTGAAAAAAAAATTCTGAATTACACCTTCTAACCCAAAACAAAGACAAAACAAAAAACAAAAAAAATTTACATGAAAACGGCTTTAGTAAAGTGAATTTTTTTTTTTTTTTTTTTTTTTTTTTTTTTTTTTTTTTTTTTTTTTTCTGAATTACACTATAGCGATCCCGGGTTTACCCCTTGTTGTATAGTGATCCGGACATGTGTCCGTGGATGTTGGTAGTGGATTGTTGTCCTGTTTACGTCCTTTCATATATTGTATTTGAGTTATAGGATGTGTTGGGCAGGTTTGTTTCAGTTGGTTGTGTTTGGGAGCCAAGGGTTCCGCCTGCATTTTGTCCTTCGCCGGCGAGGAGTTGGTCGCCGAGCGAGAGTTGAGTTTTGTATCCGTGGGTCGAGCCAGAGCGGCTTCCGAGCGAGAGATCGCGTCTGGGCTGACTCAACACCATGATTTCGCTCGGCGAGCCGTTTTCGCCGAGCGATCTGGTTCGATCTTCGCCGCGAGCGAAGCGGTTCGTCGCCGAGCGTGTGTCTAGTTGCGACTGAAGGTCGAACTCGCTCGAGCGAGCTTTTCTTCGCCGAGCGAAGTTTCTAGGATGTTGGCTCGAGCGAGACCTTCTTGGCTCGAAGCCACGGTTTCTGTTCGCCGAGCGACCAAGTCTTCGCCGCGAGCCTGTTTATATCGGTTCGCCGACAACGAATTTTAAGTTAGATTTTTATAAACTTTTGATCCAATCCTCCAGATCGAGAGCTTCTCTCTACCTTCATATTCTCTCTAAGCTTTGATCTATCTAGGATCATTTCCTTCCCATCTTGCTTTGTTAAAAAGGTAGAGGTTGACGAGGGCTTCGATTTAATCTGAAAAAAGTCTGTTTGGAGCATTTTGATCTTTGGGTCTTCATCCCCTTTTGGGCTTAAACTTTGAGGTAGGGATATCCTACTCCTCTTTATGGATTCTGTCTTTAAATTTTGACATTTTGATATGTTGGGGATAGTTGCGTAATTTTGGGAAAGTTTGGGGCTTTTATGCAATTTTATAAAAGTTTGGGGTTTTGTTTTAAATAAACCTATATGTACGGTTGGTACATAGAAATGAGATTAATGTGGAATCATTGATGAAAATGGAACCTTAGGGGTTGAATGTTAATTATGGAAAATGCTATAATTATATTGTTTAATTAATTGGGATAATTAATTGTGGAATTGAGATGTTGATTATATATCCATTGTGCATTTATTTTCTGTTTAGAAATATCTGCTTTGGGCTATCGGTGGAGGATAGTCTTGATTGTTGTAGACAATGCATGATGATTAGGTAAATTAAAACCAATCATTGAAATGTGTCGTTGAGAATGACAGTTGAAGAATACATTAACTTTATGTATTGAGTTGTGATGTGTATAATTGTTGTTTATATGCATTGTGTTGTGTTGGAGAAGATAGGGGATGTACTCCGGTTTAGGGGAAGATGGGGGATGTACCTCTAAACCGGATGTTGTTTGGGAGAAGATAGGGGATGGACTCCGTAGATAAAGCTCATATGCTTGTCTTGGGAATGTGATATAGCTAGTATGCATATCTGTGGAAGTAATGAAGTTGTAAGTGGTTAATATGAAATGTTGTTTCATATGAGTTGTGTGGCTGTGTTCGAGCCATGAGTTATAAACTGAGAATTTAATGAAAATGGAGAGTGAATTGAATATAGACTTGAAGGTCTTGGAATTGTAATGTGTTATGAAAGAATGTAAAAGTGTTGACCATCTATCAACTGTTAATCTTTTAGTCATTATTCATAACGGTTTAGTATATTTCTCTGGGTCAGTGGCTCACCCTATATGGGAACATCATTTTCGTAAGCAAAGATGCCACCTCCAAGGACTTAGCTTGGGAGGCTAGTGGCGGATGGACTTTTTGACTTCTATTTACTTTTGATGTGTTGCATGTAACTTCAAGCCAAGGGCTTTACGTGTATTGAGCTAGAGCTCTCTTGATTGTAACCAAGTGTTAACTTGGAAAATTGTAAGCCTTTAAGGCATCCGCTTTTATTGTTTACATGTAATACTTTTGTACAGAACAGTTCAGTTAAATAGAAGAAGGTGGACTTTTATTATGTTGATGCATGTTCGATTGATGGGTTTATTGTCATTATTTTGAGGGCGTTACATACACCTTCTAACCCAAAACAAAGACAACAGAAAGAAAAATATGTAGAAGAAGAAGAAGAAGAAGAAGAAGAAGAAGAAGAAAAAATACATGAAAATGGCTTTAGGAAAGCCGTATTAGAAAACAGTTTTAGCAAACCCGTTTTCTAAATTACATTTTCACCAAAAAAAAATATGTATTCCATGAAAACGGCTTTAGGAAAGCCGTATTAGAAAACGGTTTTAGCAAACCCGTTTTCTGAATTACATTATTTGTGGCAATTTATATTATGTTGAAAAATTGGGAAAAAAAATAAAAAATAAACACGGTTTTACAAAAACCGTTTTATATAATCAGAAAATTAATTAGGCGTTATAAAACGGCTTTAGAAAAACCGTTTTCTGAAAGAAAATTTTATTATTTTTTATTCATCAAAACGGCAATGGCAAGACTATTTTCAAGAAAACGGCTTTCCCAAAACCGTTTCACCTTATATTGGGAATAAAGTAGAAAACACACCCTAGAGTGAGACTAAAATATTCAAAATGTCACAAGAGGAAATTGGCCATAGAAGAAGCTGTGGTGTGGTGTACACCAAAACAAAGGGCCTTTTCCCAAATTAAGGCAAAAGAGCAACTTATTTCCCAAATTAGGTCTAGTTTGGACGGAATTCCCAAACTAGGCTAAAACGTGATTGTGAACCATCCTTTCACCGTTTATCTGACCCTCCCGCAGAAAATTTGTAAAATCATAAAAGCGTGGTCACAAACCACGCTTTTAATTAAGAAGACGTGGTTGCAAACCACGCTTTTAAGTTTTTTTTTTTTTTTTTTCCATAAAGCGTGGTTTCAAACCACGCTTTTAAATATTTTTTTTGTTGAGAAAACGTGGTTTCGAACCACGCTTTCAATATCTAACCAAACCACATCACACACTCACTCCCACGATACTCTTTTCTCTCTCTAACTAACACACAAACACTCATCACTCACACACACACACATCAAACCAATATAATTTTTAATATATATAAATTTTATTTTATAAAATTAAGACCAATATTAAATATATATAATAATAATTTATAATAGCAAATAATAATCAACTATATAAAATGATTACTTTTTTATTTTAATTCTTAAAATTTTTTTATTTTTTTATTTTAAGGTCTAAGATTTAGGGTTTAATTCTTAATTTTTTTTAGTTTATGTTTTTAAAATTTTTTAAACATTTTGTTCAAACCAAATGCGTTTGTAATTTATGTTTTTCTAAAAATAAACAAAAACAAGTTTATAAAATTTTTGTAAACATAAACCAAAAACGTAAACGTTACCAAACGCTACCTTAGTGTTTAGGGATAAAATTTATTTTTTTTATTTTAAGATTTAGGGTTTAATTCTTAAAATTTATTTATTTTTATTTTAGGGTTTAGGATTTATAGTTTAATTCTTAAAATTTCTTCTAACTTCAATTTTATAAAAAAAAATAAATTTTAAGAATTAAACTATAAATCCTAAACCCTAAAATAAAAATAAATAAATTTTAAGAATTAAACCCTAAACCCTAAAATAAAAAAGAAATAAAAAAATTTATCCCTAAACACTGTAACACCCTAAAAAAAAAACCCCCACAATATCATACAAACACGATAAAGAAAAGGGATCTCATATTATAATCATTAGAGTATTTTTACAAAAGTATTATATGTTGACGACAAAAGTAAATACTCTATAGATTTACAACTTTCTAAGTCAACACTTGGTTACAAAAGAAGAGAGTACTAACTCTACACAAAAGAAGCCATTGGCTTGATACACATGTAATACAACGAAAATTAACAAAAAAGTCTTTAACTCCCACAATAATCCATGCTAAGATCTCAAGTGATAGTACACGAACACGAAAATGATGTTCCATATAAGGTGAGCCACAGCCCAGTAGAAATATACTAAACCAACTATAAACAATGACTAAAATATTAGTAGTTGATAGATGGTCAACACTTATACATCCACTTACATCACATTACAGTTCCATGACAATTATTTCCATGTTATATTTCATTTCAAAACGTGGCTTAACTCCGCCAGATAATCCGGCGAGATTACATCTCTGATTAACAATATTTCCAATTCATTGGGATAACAACTTATGTTAAACATTTCTTACATCATAATAGATACACATTTTGGTGTTGTATCAATCTCAGCCAAAATCACTTCCATACGTCACAAATGATACACATTATAGTGCTGTATCAATACAAGTACACTTCCATATTTCTCAAATGATACCCATTTTAGTGCTGTATCAATGTCAACAACATCCGGTTTAGAGGTCCATCCCCTATCTTCTCCTAAACCATGGAATACATCCCCTATCTCCTCCCATATAACACAATGTATATAAGCAATTATCATATACATGTTCAATCAATCAATACAAAATTTGATGTATTATACCAACCGTTATATTCGATAGCATACTCAATTGATTAGTTCTAATTTGCCTAATCATCATGCATTGTCTACAACAATCAAGACTATCCTCCACCGATAGCCCAAAGCAATTATTTCTAAACAGAAAATAAATGCACCGAATGGATAAAATATCAACATTTCATTTAGGTGAGCGATAAATTAATCCAACCACACCCTTTAATCCCATACCTTTCCAATTTGAATAATTCCTATTCAATTTCTCATTTCTCTAAATTAATTATACAAATTAATTTATCAAAACAATTAGGGCTTTTCCCCATATTCTCAACATCAACCCCAAGGTTCCATTGTCATCAATAATCCAACATTAATTCCTTTTCTCAAAGTATTACATACATATGGGTTTATATATATGGAAACCCACTCTTTTGTAAATCACACAAAGACCCCAAACTTTTCCAAAATTACCCAACAACCCCCAACATATCAAAATGCTAAAATTTAAAGACAAAGCTCATAAGATGGAGTAGGATATCCCTACCTTAAAGTTAGAGCTCAAACGGAGAAAAAGACCGAAAACCAACGTGCTCCAAATTCAATAATTTTCAGATTAAAACGAAGCCCTCAACCCACTCTATCTTTTATACAAAGGACTTAGGATAGAAACTCATTATAGGTAGATCAATCCCTAGAGAGAAGACAAGTGTAGAGAGAGAGAGAGTCGAATTCTAGGGTTTTGAAATCAAAAGGGGAGAAAAAGTGAAGTGTTCCCCGCTGTTGCCTACTAATATAACACAGGCTCGCTCGAGCGAATGATTGGTCGCTCGACCGACCAGACACAAAGAACTCTCGCTCGAGCGTAGAAAGCCTTGCTCGAGCCAACAATTTGAAGCTTCAGGTCTGCAACCCAGAAGCACGCTCGAGCGCAAGAATGCTCGCTCAAGCGAAGGAACCCAAAACATACACCTCGCTCGCTCGAGCCAAGAAACACAACTCTCAGGTCAAAATGAGACGCAAACGCACGCTCGAGCGCAAGACTTCTCGCTCAAGCCACCAGACACAAAACTCAACTCTCGCTTGAGCGAAGGAACCCTAGCTTGAGCGAAGGATCTAAAACACAGAGCTCGCTCGAGCGACCAAAGTCTCTCTCGAGCGAAAAATCAAAATTCTAGGCAGCAACCATTTGCTCCCAACCACTTCCAACCTGAAACAAACCTGCCCAACACATCCTATAACTCAAATAACAAGTATTGAAGGATGGAAACAAGATATAAACAACAATCAACATCCACAGAAACAAGTCCGGATCACTGTACATAAAGGGGTAAAACCCGGGATCGCTATAACCTCCCCCCTTAAAGAATTTCGTCCCCAAAATTAAGCACAAGTTTTCAAAACAGGTTTTTTCTCAATTTTAGGCAGTATTTCGTTTCAACATTAAACAATTTGACCCATTACCGGTCATTTCATCTCTTATCAAGAGGCATCTCACAATTTATATTACAATGTGCATCATCAACATGCATTTCTTCCAAGTCCAACCATTTCCAACATACATGATTTACAATTTCGTATCATATCCAATGTTCACGATACATTTCCATTTCTACAATATATTCAACATATGCAATGTTACATTAAACTTCCATTTCGAGGCAAGTTTCAAAATACTTCCATAAACCGAAACATATACAATATTTTACAACTTAAGACATACACAATGCTCTTAAGGTTTATCAATACAGCAAAATATACAATACATGCTCAAACATTCACAAATAGATCCGGATATTTCTCTCGGACCTCCAACTCACGTTCCCAAGTGGCTTCTTTCACTCCGTGATGTTTCTACAAAACCTTAACCAAGGGAATGGTCTTGCCTCGCAAGACTTGATCCCATCTATCTAAGACCCGAACCGGCCTCTCTTCATACAAGGCATCCTCGTCAACCTCTAAGTCGGTCCAATCCAACACATGCGATGAATCCGGCTCGTACTTCCGAAGCATACTAACATGAAACACGTCATGCACTCCGGACAACCGCGGCAGTAAAGCTAAACGGTAAGCAACCTTGCCAATCCTCTCAAGGATCTCAAAATGACCAATAAACCGAGGGGATAACTTCCCTCTCTTACCAAATCTCATTAATCCCCACCTAGGTGATATCTTTAGAAAGACGTAATCACCCACCTCAAATACCAAAGGCCTCCTCCTACAGTTGGCATAAAATTTCTGACGACTCTGGGCTGTATCAAGCCTCTTACGGATAAGCTCAACTTTCTTCGTCGTTTCCCTCAGCAACTCCGGGCCCAACAAAGGTGCATCACCCACCTCGGCCCAACAAACCAGAGACCTACACGGTCGGCCATACAAGGCCTCAAACGGTGCCATACCGATACTTTCATTGTTGTAGGCAAACTCCACCAAGGGCAAGTGCCTCTCCCACGACCCACTAAAGTCAAGAACACAACCTCGAAGCATATCCTCAAGGATCTGAATAGTACGCTCGGACTACTCGTCAATCTGAGGATGATAAACTGTGCTAAAGGTTAACTTAGTGCCCAAGGCACTCTGCAAACTCTGCCACAACCTAGCAATAAAACGAGGATCTCTATCTAAGACGATCATCACTGGGACCCCATGCAATCTCACCATGTCCCGAATATACAAATCGGCAAGATGATCTACCGAATCTCTTACGCGCATAGGGATAAAGTGTGACGACTTAGTCAACCGGTCTACAACCACCCAAATAGCATCACTACCCCGCTGAGTCCTCGGAAGACCTACAACGAAGTCCATAGTGACATGCTCCCACTTCCACTCGGCAATAGGCAAGGGTTGCAACAAACCCGCTGGCCTCTGATGCTCGACTTTCACTTGTTGACAAGTAAGGCACTTAGACACGAAAGCTGCCACATCTCTCTTCATACCCCGCCACCAAAATTGGCGACCCAAATCACGATACATCTTGGTGCCTCCGGGATGCACCGCAAGGCGTGAATGGTGAAACTCTTGGATGGAAACAAGATATAAACAACAATCAACATCCACAGAAACAAGTCCGGATCACTATACATAAAGGGGTAAAACCTGGGATCGCTATAAACACTAAGGTAGCGTTTGGTAACATTTATGTTTTTGGTTTATGTTTACAAAAATTTTATAAACTGGTTTTTGTTTATTTTTAGAAAAACATAAATTACAAACGCGTTTGGTTTGAACAAAATGTTTAAAAAAATTACAAAACATAAACTAAAAAATATGTTTGTTCAGGCCTAAAATATTTAAATTTATTTTTATTATTTATGACAATGGGATCGCACATATTATAATTGAAAAAATATACAATTTAAAAAATAATTGAAAAAAAATTTAATTGGGAAAAAAAATAATTGAAAAAAAAATTATTTGAAAATAAATTATTTGAAAAAAAAAGAAATTGAAAACTGAAAATGTAAACTCATTTTTTGAGTTTACGTTTTTTCCTCAAATTTGTAAACTGAGACAACCATTTATAAACCAAAAAAATTATCAAATAAGTTTTTATGACAGTTTTTTAAATTTTTGTAAATATAAACTGAAAACGGAATGGTTACCAAACAGGAAATAAAAAAAAATTAAGAATTAAACCCTAAATCTTAAACCTTAAAATAAATAAATAAATAAATTTTAAGAATTAAAATAAAAAAGTAATCATTTTATATAGTTGATTATTATTTGCTATTATAAATTATTATATATATTTAATATTGGTCTTAATTTTATAAAATAAAATTTATATATATTAAAAATTATATTGGTTTGGTGTGTGTGTGAGTGATGAGTGTTTGTGTGTCACAGAGAGAGAGAGAGAGAGAGAGAGAGAGAGAGAGGAGAGTGAGTGCGTGATATTGAAAGCATGGTTCGAAACCACGTTTTCTCAACAAAAAAAAAAATATTTAAAAGCTTGGTTTGAAACCACGTTTTATGAAGAAAAAAAAACTTAAAAGCGTGGTTTGTAACCACGTCTTCTTAATTAAAAGCGTGGTTTGTAACCACGCTTTTACGATTTTACAAATTTTCCGCGGGAGGGTTAGATAAACGGTGAAAGCGTGGTTCACAACCACATTTTAGCCTAGTTTGAGAATTCCGTTCAAACTAGGCCTAGTTTGGGAAATAAGTTGCTATTTTTGCCTTAATTTGGGAAAAGGCCCAAAAACAAAGCTAGCTTTACTTTTGCAGAAGCATTAATCAATATTTGTATTCTCTTCTTTCTTTTTTTGTCTGTTTCATAGATTTGGCCGTATATCCCATTTTTTGCTTTTCGACTATTTTGGCTTAAAGGGAGTGTAAATTTGCCTCAGCTTGGGCGGTAAGCCTGTAAGCTTCTATTAAAATTCCGGACAAGTCGGGTTACGGGTCATGAAATTTGGTCTACGCCTAGGCCCGGGATATTTGAGCTTTGGATGAGCCGATGGATCACGCTGTGGTTAGGTTTCAAGTCATGAGTTATTTTTACACCCTTAAGCGGTATTTGAATTTGAGATAAATTATTTTAATAAAAAAAATTATATATTCATTAGCTAGTATTTAAATATATAGCGTCATTTTATCAATATGTAAATATAATTAATTATTATTATTATAAATATATATTATTTTTCATTAAATATTATTATTATTTCATTAATATGTGAATATAATTTTTTTCATTATTATGTAAATATTAAATATATAATAGTTATCATATTACTCTCTATTTTATTTTTTTTTGTAATTTACACATATATGATCTCATGAATAGATGATTACTGCGAATGAGGGATTTGTTCGTGAAAAGCCAAATGGATAATATCTTCTTGCAAAGATTGTTCTGTTTGAATTATTAATTGATTTAATTCAGCAAACTAATTTTGTACAATTGGAATATGTTGTAGAGGTAATAAAGTAGCTAATCTTTTTCTATGCCAATCTAATATTTCATGTAATTCAGATAAAATATTTACATACATAAAACATTATAAATACTTACAATGCAACTAATCTTTCGGATTATACTATTTAAGAATTCCTTCATAACCCTTGTCGGAGGCCTCTGTTTCAACAATTTTTTCCCAATTAGGATTAGGAATAGCTAAACAAGTTAATTGTTTAACTCGTAATTTAATCTTCTGAACAGTTTTAGTATGCATAGATGACCATGGTTTGGGATTCTTTTTTAACCTTGCATGAAGGATAGCAGCATCAGTAGCTAAATTCTGATAATAGTCGGCAATATAATTTAAACAACCAAGGAAACGTTTTTATTGAGTTTTATCCTTGTTTTCATTTGGATGTTTATCTACAAACTCAATATTGCGGTCAACAGGAATAATCATGCCATTATAAATATTGTGGCCTAGAAATCTGACTTTGTTTTGAAAAAGTTTCATTTTTGATGAGAAAACAACAAATCCATTTTTAATAATAACATTCTTAAAAATATTGAGATTTTAATATGTTGTTCAATGAATGAAGAATATACAATAACATCATCTATATAACATATAGTAAATTCGGAATAAGGAATAAAAATGTCATTCATAATATTATGAAATTCAGATGGGGCATTTTTTAAACCAAATGGCATAACATTCCATTCATAATAGTTAAAGGGTGTGTCTGTTTATCTTCGGACTATTTGGTTGGACTGGATTTGTATCACATGTTGTTTAGTCATGGGATTAGAGGCTATTTGGTTGGACAGGATATGCATCCTATGTTTGTTTGGAATATTATAGAGAAGGATAAATGTTCAGATGACTATTTTACCCTTTTTAATTGTTTACTAAGTAATAGCAATATTAAATATATCTTTCATATTTTAATTATTTTTAACTAGATTAAATAAAAATTTATGTTATTTTATTTTTTTGCACAATTAAATAAATTTACTTTTTAAAAATTAAAAAAATAAAATATCAATAAAAATATATGTTTTTTTTAATTAAAATTTTAAATAAATTTATTTTAAAAAATAATAATAATTAAATAATGAAATTAAATAAAACATCTATTAAAATTTAAATAATGAAATTAAATAAAATATAAACAAAATTTAAAAATAAAACATCAAGCAAATATCTATAAAAAAATTATTTTAAAAAATTAATTAAATAAAAAATCAATAAAAATTAAATAAAAAAAATTTATTTTTAAATTGAGACATTTAAATTTTATTGAATTTTACTAAATATAATATATAATTAAATAGTAAAGGGTCAAAATGATTATTTCACCACCTAATCCCATATCTCCTTATCTTTCCATTTGTGTCTCACCCCTCCATGGGACACAATAGTCCAATGAATTTGGGAGTAATAGTTGTTGTGGAGTAATCTTGTTTCACCATCACCTATCATGATTTTTTTCCACTGGCCTGAGAGTAGAAGTATGAAGGCTAAAATCAAATTTTTCAATAAATGGTTGCAACCGTTTGAAATTCATAGCCTTAGTTGCATTTGTATTTAATGGTTTCACATTGTCTAATTTATCTATAAATAGCCTATGTATTGTAGAGATCAGTGGGTGGGAGAAAGAAGAGAGTTAGAGAGTAAGAGTTTGTTCCACCTCAGTGTATGAAATAAATTTGTTTTAGATTATAAATCTTCTCTCTGGTATTTGTTTTTGTGAACCATCATAAGTGGTTTGCACCCCACTCCCACCAACAGTGGTATCAGAGCACCAGGAGGGCCTATTTTTTCAAAAAAAAAAAAGTAGAACAGAGCATCATTTCAAATATTGCCCAGAAATCAAAGTTGTTGAAATCAAGTTTTGATCACACCAATGTATAGTTCTCATCGAGACGATCACATTGAAAAAAAACCACGTTGAAAACCGAGTCCTACAGAGACCGCACGCGCTACACGTGCCGTCGACGCCGTTACCACGCGTAGTAACGCGTCCACACGTCTTCTTTACTCAGATTTGCACAGTTTAACCCGTCTGGTGTACGATCCGATCCATTAGCCCGGATCCAGACCCGTGTCCAAAAGCTGACGTCATTGCTGACGTCAATCTAAGCCATTAAGCTGAGTCGAGCCACGCCGCCAAGCACTGACATTACACTGACGTCAGCTGATCCGGAGAAATTATCTGGCGCTTCTCAGAAGTTCCAGATTCAGCATATCTAAATTGTTCAATTATTTTTGCTAGATCTAAGTCGTTTAAAGTCCATTTTTGGTGATCCAATAATGCTTTCCAACTATTTGGAATATTCTGGACACATCTGTATGGTCAGAATTTGCAAATTACATCCTGAAAATTTGCATGTTTCTTAAAGTCAACCAATGGCCAACATAAACAATTTCTTTCAACCCCAGTTTCCAAAACTCAACGAGGAGAATTATAAAAATTGAAGTATTCAAATGCAAGTCCTACTAGCCTCACAAGATTTGTGGGAGTTAGTGGATCGAGGATATGACGAGCCAGCTACTCTCGAAGATTAAGGAAAATTAAATGAAGCTCAGAAGACGGCGTTAAAAGATTCAAGGAAGAGAGATAAAAATGCCTTGTATCTACTTTATCAAGGCATTGATGAGTCAAGCTTTGAGAAGATTTCAGCAGCAGCAACCTCTAAAGAGGCATGGAGTATTCTTCGCAATTCACACCGTGGAATTAAAAAGACTCAAAGTTCAACTCCAGGTGTTATGTGGCGAATTCGAGATGCTACACATGAATGAAAATGAGTCAATTTCTGAGTACTTCAATAGAACACTGACCATTGTTAATTAGATGAGAAGATATGGAAAGAAGATGGAATCTCTTCAAGTGATAGAGAAGATTCTACGATCACTCAGTCCCAAGTTCGAGCACGTGGTTGTAGCAATAGAAGAATCCAAGGATCTCGGTGCCATGACCACCGATGAGCTAATGGGCACACTTGAGATTCATGAACAAAGGATTAACAAGAAGACTCCCTCAGGTTCTCTAGAGCAAGCTCTTCAATCAAAGCTGTCTTGCAGAGATGACAGAAACAAGCAAGGGGGGACATCACAAAGAAGCCAATGAAGAGGTCGTGGTTGCAATAACCGAAGTTCTGGTTTTCGAGGAAGAAGCGAAATAGGTCCAGCAGGAGGAGGAAACACTTTGCTCCAAGAGGAAGAGCAAGAGGAAGAGGAGGTGGTTACAATAACCGACTAGGATTTGACAAAAGCAATGTTTAGTGCTACCATTGCCACAAGTTTGGGCATTACAGCAATGAATGCTGAAGTAGAGCAACAACAGAAGCCAGAGAGCAAGTAAGTTTTGCCGAGTAGGAAACAAATAAAGCTGGACCTACAGTCTTGTCTGTCTACCATGGAGATACTGAAAACCAACACAATGTTTGGTATTTAGATTCGAGAGCCAGCAATCACATGTGTGGTGAAAGAGAGTTGTTCGTCGAGCTTGACGAGACTGTACAAACACAAGTCTTATTTGGTGATTCTTCAAAGACTCCAGTGAAAGAAAGAGGCAATATTTTGATCAAGCTCAAGAATGGAGATCATGATTACATCTCCAATGTTTATTATGTTCCTACCATGAAGAACAACATTTTGACTATGGAACAACTCCTAGAGAAAGGATATGACATCAACATGAAAGATTGTCATCTTACCATAAAAAACAATCATGGTAATTTGATCGCTCGAGTGAGAATGTTCAAGAATCGGATGTTTGTAATGAACATCCAACATGATGCTGCGAAGTGTTTAAGTGCCATCATCAAAGACAAAGACTGGCTATGGCATTTGAGGTTTGGACATCTCAACTTTGGAAGCTTGAAGCTGTTGTCAAGCAAGAATATGGTGAAAGTGCTTCCTTATATTGCTCATACTAATGAAGTCTGTGAAAGCTGCATTCTTGGCAAGCATCATAGAACTAGCTTTGCCAAAGAAGTGAAGTAGAGAGCAACAAAGCTGCTAGAGCTAGTGCACACTGATGTTTGTGGTCTATTGAAGCCAATGGCAAATGGATAGAATAGATATTTTGTCACCTTCATCAATGATCATAGTCGAAAAACATGGGTGTATTTTCTTAAAAGAAAGTCAGAGGTGTTCAGTATCTTCAAAGAATTCAAAGCTTTTGTAGAAAAGCAAATCGGCTACTACATCAAGACATTGCGGTCAGATCTCAAGGTGGAGAATATACATCTGATGATTTTAAAAGATTTTGTAAAAAGCATAGAATCAAGCATCAAACAATACCATCTTATACACCACAGTTGAATGGTGTTGCTGAAAAGAAGAATCGCACAATCTTAGATATGGCAAGGAGCATGTTGAAAGGAAAATGATTGCCCAAGCAATTTTGGGTTAAAGCCGTATCATGTGCTGTGTATCTACTAAACAGATACCCAACCAGAAGCCTTCACTCTATGACTCTAGAAGAGGCTTGGAGTTCACATAAGCCAAGTGTCAACCATCCCAGAATATTTTGGTGTATTGCATACACCAAGATTCCAGACGCAAGAAAAACCAAGCTCGATGATAAAGGAGAAAAATGTATCCTTGTCGGACATGGAGACAAAACAATGGGATACAAGTTGTATAATCCCATTACCAGAAAGGTGATCATGAGTAGAGATGTGATATTTGAAGAAGAAGAAGCTTGGAACTGAAATCAAGATGAAATTGTTAAAGATGCAGAACTCACTCTTGAAGATGAAACATCAAAAGCTCCGATTGAAATCACAAGAGAAGTTCAAGATGAGCCACAAACTCCTCCATATAGAATACCTGCACCTAAATTGCCAGTTTCTCATAGAAGTGATGCATCATCATCGTCGTCATCATCAGATGATAGTTTCTTCAAACAACCAAGACCAATGAGAAATTTGCAGAAGATATATGAAGCTACAGAAGAAGAAGATCTGAATTTGTTCTGCCTACTCATAGATAATGATCTACTTACTTTTTCAGAAGCTATCCAAGAAGATAAATAGAAGAAAGCAATGGATGAAGAAATTCATGCCATTGAGAAAAATGACACATGAAAACTTACCAGTCTACCGGAGGGGCACAAACCCATTGGAGTGAAATGGGTATACAAGACAAAGAGGAATGCACAAGGTGAAGTGCAACGTTACAAGGCAAGATTAGTGGCAAAAGGCTACAAGCAGAGAGCTGGAATTGATTATGGAGAGGTGTTTGCTACAGTTTCCCGGTTGGAGACTATCAGGCTAATGATTTCTTTGGTTGCCCAGCACAAGTGGCAGATCTATCAACTTGATGTGAAATTTGCATTTCTTAATGGTTTTCTTGAAGAAGAAATCTATATTGAACAACCTTCGGGTTATGTTAAGAATGGACATGAAGATAAAGTGTACAAATTGAAGAAAACACTTTATGGATTGAAGCAAGTTCCGCATGCATGGAATACTAGAATTGATCAGTATTTTCATGACAATGGTTTTGAAAAATGCCCATATGAGCACGCACTATATTTGAAGAAGGAAACTGATAGAAGCATGTTGCTTGCTTGTCTTTATGTTGATGATCTAATTTTCACCGGCAATAATCTAGTTATGTTCAAAGAATTTAAAAAAAAGTATGGTCCAAGAATTTGAAATGACAGGTATTGGATTGATGGCTCATTTTCTCAGCATTGAAGTGGCACAAAGAGAAGATGGAATTTTTATTTCCCAAAGTGGCTATGCCAAAGAGATTCTCAAGAGATATGGTATGGAGAATTGTAATTCAGTGAACACTCTTGTAGACAGTGGAGTGGAGCTCACAAAAGGTACAAAAGCAGGTGATGTGGATCCAACTTATTTCAAGTGCTTAGTTGGAAGTCTTCGCTATCTTACTTGCACCAAGCCAAACATACTCTATGGAGTAGGACTGATTAGCAGATATATGGAAACACTGAATCAGTCACACCTTTATGCAGCAAAGAGAATTCTTCGCTATATCAAAGGTACAATCGATGATGGTTTATTCTATAAACCGACTGATAATTTCAGTCTTGTTGGCTATTTAAATAGTGACTGGGGACGTGACTTAGATGAACGAAAGAGTACTATTGGGTTTGCTTTCTTTATGGGAAATATAGTGTTCACTTGGTTGTTTAGAAGCAAGCTATTGTGACACTATCAACTTGCGGTCGAGTATGTTGCATCCAACTCAAGCGTGTCATGCATGCAATTTGGTTAAGAAATGTGCTGAAGCATTTAGGATTTCCACAAGAAAATCCTACTGAGATCTATGTTGATAATCGTTCAGCAATTGCATTAGCAAAAAATCCAGTTTATCATGAAAGAAGTAAGCATATTGATACACGCTATCATTTCATCCGAGAGCATGTGAAAAAGGGAGAGGTGGAGTTACTTTCTTGTAAGTCTCAAGATCAGCTTACAGATATTTTCACGAAGCCATTGAAAAATGGCCTTCATGTAATGAAGATGATGCTTGGAATGAAGTAACATGGAGAAGTAAGATTATGGGGGGATGTTGTGGAGTAATTTTGCTTCACCACCGCCTATCATGATTTTTTTCCACCGGACTAAGAGTAGAAGTATGGAGGCTGAAATCAAGTTTTTCAATAAGTGGTTGCAACCGTTTGAAATTCACAGCCTTAGCTGCATTTGCATTTAATGGTTTCACATTGTCTAATTTATTATAATTTATCTATAAATAGCCTATGTATTGTAGAAATCAGTGTGTGGGAGAAAGAAGAAAGTTAGAGAGTAAGAGTGTGTTTTTTCTCCTCCTCAGTGTATGAAATAAATCTGTTTTAGATTATAAATCTTCTCTCTGGTATTTGTTTTTGTGAACCATCATAAGTGGTTTGCACCCCACTCCCACCAACAATAGTTTGGTGCAAAACTTTTGAACTAAACAACGGACTATTAGTCCAAATGTACTAATAGTTCAATCTCACCCCTCAATCCTTCAAAACAAATACCACCAAAAGGTACAGTGAAAGCAGTTTTGTACCGATCCTATTTAGCAATTTGTAAAAAAATAAACTATGATCTCAAATATACACTACAACAAAAACTAACTATTTACGGCTTTATGTTTACGGCATGCATCGACTGCATGTCGTAATTAGTACATTCTACGACATTGTTTTTTTGCAAGCCGTTAATACTTTTTCAATAACAACATACACACCATGTAAGTCGTTAATTCATATATTTATGGCATGCAAAAGTATGTCTTAAAAAATGTATATTTTCACGGCTTACAAAAATATGTTATAAAATATTTGCCCTTAAAACGATATATATTTCATGTCGTAAACTATTTTAACTGTACACGGCATGCATTAGCATGCCGTGAAAATTTCTACTACAAAAAATTTTAATTCGATTTTTTTATGACATATAAAAGTATGTTGTAAAAAATATATATATATTTTCACAGCATACAAATATTTTTATTTAAGATGACATACATTTTATGTTGTAAAATATTATACCTTTACATGACATACATTAGCATGTCGTGAAAACTTCTACTAAAAAAAATTTCAATATGATATTTTTTTTAAATTGAAATAAAAGGCTAACAATTTCCAACCAAGCTTCTCACTTTAAAGTTTTCTAATTGAGGACAACGTAAAATATTAAATATTAAATTAAAAAATTTGAGTAGGGAGTAAAATATTAAATATTAAATAAAAAAATTTGATTAACTCTAACATTAATCTTTAAATTATCACATTTTCTATTATTGAATTTGTCATCCAACCCTTCAATTGAATAAATATTGCATCACTTAAAATCATGAGAGAAGCTTTTTATATACATTTATATTTATTTGGGTTAATTACACTTTTCACCTCTATAATTTGATCTAAATTTTAATTTAATTCCTATAGTTTTAAAGTGAACAATTTGATCCCTACAATTTGAGTTTAGTTTCAATTTAGTCATTATATCCAAATTAATGACTAAAATTGATTATTTTCGAATACTTGTCAATTTTCTAAGATATACATAGACAAAATTAACAAAAATTTAGACAAAAAAAATTAAATTAAGTACAAATTGTCCTTATGGTTTTAAAAATTATATCTCACCCCCTGAAGTATAAAATTTTATAACAAATGATTCATTTTATT
Organism: Camellia lanceoleosa; assembly: GCA_025200525.1. Taxonomy (NCBI): domain Eukaryota; kingdom Viridiplantae; phylum Streptophyta; class Magnoliopsida; order Ericales; family Theaceae; genus Camellia; species Camellia lanceoleosa. The sequence continues at coordinate 93,534,502 of CM045770.1, forward strand.
AATAAATTATAAAATCAATTAACAATTTTTAATGATATCAAAATTTTATTTCAAATAATAATTTAAGTAATTTTATTATTATACATGGGAGTGGTTAATAATTTTATTTTTTCAATTAATTTTATTAAATAATTAAAAAAAAGTATAGAAAGGGACATTTTTTTTTCTCTATTAAACCAGGTCAGATCAAATAGTATTAGGTCGAAAATTTTGCAATCCCTATTCGTCTCGTTGCCTTGAATCTTATTCACCTTGCTTGGTTTCCAGTTTTCCAAAACACTTCTCAGAAAATTCTACTCTCTTATTTTTTGTATTTTTTTTTGTTTTATTGAATTTTTTTAATATTTTAAGCAATTTTTTTACTTTTTAGACACACCTAACATAAATACACCTAAAAAGTAAAAAAATTGTAAAAAAATCTTTTAAAAATTCACTAAATACCAAAAATATAAAAAATACAAGAATTCAGTACATTTTTTATATTTTTATATATTTATTAATTTTTTAAAATATTTTTTCATAAATTTTTTATTTTTTAGATACATTTAAATAAGGTACATCTAAAAAAATAAAAAATGTTTAAAATTTAAAAAATATTCATTAAAAATAAAAAAACACAAAAACTAAAAAAATCAATTTAAAATTATCTCGAAAACTCAAACCAAACACAGTGATGGGGGTTTCTTCGTTATCGCCGAGGCTTTTCCCAAACTAAGCCTATTCTGAATCCTATTTCCCAAACTAGGCCTACTTTTGACGGAATTCCCAAACTAAGCTAAAGCGCTATTACAAATCGCGCTTTTACTATTTGGCGGCTAAAATTTGATAAATAGTGAAATCGCTATTTAAAATAGTGATTTTAATTAAGAAAACGCTGTTTCAAATCGCGCTTTTAATATAAAAAAATTTTCTGAAGAAAACGCTATTTAAAATAGCGCTTTTACTGTGCATATAATATAATTATTTATTTATTTATTTTATTTTTTTTATAAGCATAATTTGAAATCGCGTATCTTGACGCAATAACAACAACCCACCTCTGACACACACACACCCGCACACCCACACCATTGAAATAATATAATTTATATATATAATAATTAATTATATAATTTTTATAATTTTCATAAATATAAATCATTTTTAGGTTATGGATGGTTTGATTTATAATACGTATGTAAGGATAAAAATTTTTATAATCAAAAATAATTTTTGCAATTTTTATAATAAAAAATAATTTATAAATTATCAAAAATAATTTATAATACATATGTATTATTTAAATCTTTACATTTTTTATTTAAAATTTTTACAGTAAACCCCATTTTCACATTTTATAATACGTATGTATTATTCAAAAATAATTTATAAAAATTTATAATTAATACGTATGTAAATAATTTAATACGTATCTTCACATTTACATTTACATTTACAGTAAACCCATCTTCACATTTACATACGTATGGTTTAAGGGTAAATTTTTTTTATAAATGACTTAAATGATAAATCAAACCATTCATAACCTAAAATTTTTTACCCTTACATACGTATGGTTTAAATAATTTATAAAAATTATTGCCATGCGTATGTAAAAACCGATTATAAAAATTGCAAAAATTGATTATAAAATTTTTTATTTATAATAATTAATTATATAATTTTTTTATAATTTTCGTAAATATAAATCATTTTTAGGTTATGGATGGTTTGTATAGCGACCCCGGTCTTTTCCCATTTGATTATTGTATCCGGACTTAGGTTCCGTAGATCCTAGCATGGTTTAATTGTTGTTGTCGTTCTTTATTTTCTCATTTGGAATTATAGGATGTTCTGGGCAGGTCTGTTTCAGGTTGGTTGGGTTCGGAAACCAAATCTTGCTGTCCAGTTTTTGAGTTGGTCGCTCGAGCGAGGGATTGGTCGCTCGAGCGAGGGTTGAGTTTTGTCTCTAGTGGTTCGAGCCAGGATTCCTTCGCCGGCGGCGATTGCGTCTAATCTGAACACGAGAGCTGTGTGTCTTCGCTCGAGCTAGCTTTCCTTCGCTCGAGCGAGCGAGGTGTATGTTTTCGAGTTCTTCGCTCGAGCGAGCATTCTGTCGCTCGAGCATGCTTCTGGATTGCAGACCTGAAGCATCGAGTCCTTGGCTCGAGCGAGATTTTCTTCGCTCGAGCGAGTGTTTCTTGTGTCTGGTCGCTCGAGCGACCATGCCTTCGCTCGAGCGAGCCTGTCCAGTATTTAAACGCAGCAGCAGTTTTAAAACGTCCTTTTTCACATTTTTTGATCCAAAAACCCTAGTTCCGAGTTTCTTCCTTCTCAACTCATCTTTTCCTTGGGTTTGATCTATCTAGGGGGCGTTTCTAACCTAGTTCCTTCATTAAAAAGGTAGAGGAGAGTGAGGGCTTTCATTTAATCGGAGCATTGTTGGATTTGGAGCACTTTAACATTTGGGCAAACATCTTCATCTTCTTCTATTGGGTTCATTGCTTTGAGGTAGGGATTTCCTACTCCTTGTATACGTTTTAATCCTAAGTGTTGGTGTTCTAGTATGTGGGAGGGGGTGGTTCAGTAATTCTGGGAGAAATCTTAGGGTTTTGTCATAGATTAATTCATGTAATTAATTTAAAAAGGGGAATTGTGTAGTGGGTTAAATTCATGAGATTTGGGGAAATTGAGATTGGTTGATGTAGTTGAATATTTAATCACTCATATGTGGACTTGATAACGTATATATATTGTGATATTTATTTCTCGCTTAGAAATAATTTTTTGGGCTATCGGTGGATAGCCATTGATTGTTGTAGACCTTGCATGCGGCTTAGGTGTAATCGAATTAAGTCACATATGTTGACTTGTTGAATTATCTGAACATTACTTGTATTGATTGTGTGTTGCATATGGCAATTTGTATGTTTCATTGCATATGCATGATGTTTGGAGGAGATAGGGGATGAACTCCACGGTTTAGGGGAAGATAGGGGATGGACCTCTAAACCGGATTTGTTTGGAGGAGATAGGGGATGAACTCCACGGTTTAGGGAAGATAGGGATGGACCTCTAAACCGGATTTTATTTGGGAGGAGATAGGGATGGACTCCATTAGCATCACTTTTATGTGTGCTTATTTATATTGAAGTGTTTTATTGTTACAGCACTAAAATGTGTATCAATTGGGGAGTATGGAAGTGAATTGATTATGATTGATACAATACCAACTCGTGTATTTGTTATGATTAGGTCTAACTTGTATTGTTATTTCTGTGGAATTGAAAGTCTTGTGAAGTAAAGATGAAACCCGTTGAATTATTTGGCCGTGTTCGAGCCATAGATGAAAAGTAAGATGTGCCATAGACAATGTGTCATAGGCAATATAGACATTCGTGTCATAAAAGGTGTAATCGGATTATAGTGTGTTAACCATGTATTAGATGCTAATGCTTTAGTTATTTCTTATGCTTGGTTTAGTATTTCTCTCTTGCCGTGGCTCACCCTATATGGGAACTTCATTTTCGTGTTCAAAGTGTTCATTACCTCCAAGGACTTAGCTTGTGAGGATGTGGACTTGAAGACTTGCTTTATATGTTTTTATTTATCTTTATTTGAACTATGTAAATTTTCAAGCTTAGGGCTTTATTTGTTTCGAGTTAGAACTCATGAATTTGTGTCCAAGTGTTGGCTTGGCAAGATGTAAGCCCGTAGGGCATTTATTTGATGTTTCATTCTATATTACTCTGATGATTTAAATACTATGCTGTCTTCTTTTAATAATGCATGCCATGTTTCGGGTTTAATTTTGAGGCGTTACAACTTGGTATCGAGGCGTCGGGTTTGAATACTTTGGGTACGTGGGAAGTGATTAGAATCACAATGGGTTCGTCTCGTTTGATAGAGACTTAGTGTAATGATTGCATGCTTATATGATAACATGTTTATGTGACTATGTGGGTATGGAATGTAGTTTCTAGGATGTTGATTGGACCCTTGAGTCTCTGAATGTCTTGTTGGAAAGGCACTTGATCAATGTTGTTTCCAACCGGAACTTTAGCGACGTCTCGGGACTGTCATTATCCAGGAATGAAATTCGTAGGTGCTTATGTGATTATGTGCTTACGTGGTGTGAATTATTGTTGTCCAATGTATTAGGACGCAAGTGTTATAGTTTTGGCACATTATTTAGAGTGCTAACGTCTTTGTTTCCTTCATTAGGATGTTAGGACGAGGACGAGGTCGCGGTAGGCGTGGTAGGCAGGCTAGGCAGGAAGTGCCTATCTGGGAGATATCTGCGATTCAGAGGGTGTTGGCCAAGCCAATGTGGCGAGCCATGGGCGACAAGGTATGGGCGCTTTGGCCCAAGAGATAGCTGGAGCTTTTAGGGAATCAGTGGGCATTCTTAGGGCTCAGAATCAGGCTCAGGTAGTTGTGGCAGATGCAGGGCCTTCTTTTCTGAAGAGGGAATTCTTCCGGTCTCAACCGGACGTGTTTGTAAGTGATCCTAGCGAGCCGCTTAAAAGCGCATTTAATGGCTCGAGCAGACAAAACGCGTTTGAGATGCTAGGCATCGAAGACGAGGTTGAAGGTGACCTTGGCATCGCTCGGTGAAGGAGATGCGGTCGATGGTGGAAGTTCACCAAGGGTCGTATTGGAGGTACGTGGAAGGCTTTTGTTGATGCATTTCAGGAGAAGTACTTGTCTCCAGCTGTTCAAGAGAAGTTGAGAGATCGATTCGCCATCTCGGCGAAACGGTTTATCTGTGGCGAGTTTGAAGCGGCATTCACTAGTTTGTCCAGTTTGCACCGAGTTGGTGGCAACCGAGGAGCGCTTGACGTGAGTTTGAGAAGAAGTTGAGGCGTGGCCTCATCTTTGAGAGTTGTTGGGTTCATGATTAGAGATTTCGGGCGATTGGTTGATGCAGCACCACACTGAGATTATGATGCAGGAGAGGGGGAAAAGGCAGAAAAGCTCCCAAGAGGAGTCAGGATGGCCAGAGTTATGGCGGAGGCAGAGAGGTTTCACTCCTCAGCAGCCTCAGAGTAGTTTTTCTAGATCCACTTTTCGGTCGAAGAGTGCTAGTTCTGGGAAAGGCAGTCAGGGAGACATTACCTGTTTCAAGTGTGGCCAGTTGGGCCACAAGTCTCCAATTTGTCCTCAGAGGGGAGGAGTTCAGAGGGCAGCATCTTCTTCAGCTCGATCTCAGAGCCAGGGTCAGAGTAGAGGTCGGTAGTCCTCTTGTTTTCATCATCGGTCGGGGCACATGAAGAGGTTTTGCCCACGCTTGGGTGGCACACCGGTCTCTTGGTTGGCGGACTCAGTCGGATGCCTACTCGGTCGATTCAGCCTTGAGGGCCAACCGGGCTTCTTCGTCCCAATCAGGCAATGATCTTCTGCTCGAGGGTGAGCAAAGTTGATCGAAGGTCATCTGGTAGCGTGTATCTTTATTACAGATCTTATACTGACTCCATCTGTGGTTAGAGGTACCTTCTTGTTTTGCAATTCGGTTGCTAGTGTATTGATCGTCTGGTGCGTCTCATTCCTTTGTGTCTGCTTGCATTTGCATCTATTTTGGAGTTGGAGTTAGCTCGATTAGCATCTCCTATTTGTGTAGTGTCGCCTCTTGGGGGTGAGTTGATTTTGAAACAAGGTGTTAGGGGTTGTGATATAGAGGTCGATGATCATAGAATCCCTTTCTCTTTTGTAGTTATGCCCATGAAGGGCTTCGATGTTATTTTGGGTATGGACTGGTTATCATCATAGGGCATTTATTGATTGCTACCGTCGAGGGTAACTTGTTGTATGCAGTTAGCGGAGAACGTTTTCATTTTCGGGGACAGGGTTGGTAGTGTTTTGCCACGAGGTATGATCATGAGGCGAGTGAGCTTAGTAGTTTACTTGCTAGTCTTGCGATTAGTGAGGATGTTGAGACTCGATTGTGTTACCGAGGGTGGTTTGTGAGTACTCGGATGTCTTTCGAGGATCTAGTCGATTTACCACCGCATCGAGATTGAGTTCTCTATTGACTTAGTGCCCAGATGCGGCCGATTTCTATGGCACCTTATCGTTTTGCCCCCGCTGAGCTAGTTGAATTGAAGATTCAGCTCCAGGAGTTGTTAGATAAGGGTTATATCCGTCCTAGTGTTTCACCGTGGGGAGCGCCAGCCCTTTTCGTTAAAAAGAAAGGTGGTGCTTTGAGACTTTGCATAGATTACCGGAAGTTGAATCGGGTGACGGTTAAGAATAAGTACCCAATGCCTCGTATAGATGATTTGTTCGATCCGTTGAAGGGTTCCGTTGTTTCTCTAGGATAGACTTGAGATCGGGTTATCACCAGTTGAGAGTCAGGGAGGAGGATATTCCAAAGACGGCATTCCGTACGCGGTATGGCCACTACGAGTTGCTGGTGATGCCGTTTGGGCTCACTAATGCACCAGCGGTGTTTATGGATTTGATGAACCGAATCTTCCGAGAATTTTTGGATCGTTTGTGGTCGTCTTCGTGGGCGACATTTTGATTTATTCATCTTGAGGAGGAAGAGCACGAGGAACACTTGAGAGTGGTGCTAGAATTACTTAGAGCCCATAAGCTTTATGCTAAGTTTGGGAAGTGTGAGTTACGGCTAGAAGAGGTGAAGTTCTTAGGCCATGTAGTTTTAGGAAGGGGTGTCTGTTGATACATCCAAGACGGAGGCGGGCAAGATTGGGCACAACCTAAGAGTGTATTTGAGATCCGATTTTACGGGATTATGGGTATTACCGTCGGTTTGTGAAGGATTTCTCGAGTTAGCTTCACGTTGACTAGATTGACTCGGAAGGAGTCAAATTTGTTTGGTGAGACTTGTGAAAGGTCATTTCAGAGTTGAAAGTTAGATTGACCACCGCTCGGTTTGATTATTAGGAGAGGGTTGGGTTATTCAGTTCTTGTGACGCCTCACGAGAGTGCAGGTTGTGTGTTGATGCAAGAGGGAAAGTGGTTGCCTATGGCTCACGTCGCTTGAAAATTCACGAGAAGAATTACCCCACGCATGATTTAGAGCTAGCAATTTGTGATATTTGCCCTAAAATTTGGAGACATTATTTGTATGGTGAGAAATTTGAGGTATTCTCCGACCATAAGAGTTTAAAATATTTGTTCACTCGGAAGGACTTGAATTTGAGGCGGAGGTGGATGGAGTTCATTGAGGATTATGACTTGAGTTGCACTATCATCCAGGAAGGCCAATGTTGTGGTGATGCCCTTAGCGAAAATCTGTTGGTGACGCCGCCAAGATAGCCATCCGGGAGTGGGAGATGTTGGGTGCTGTTGGGGAATTTGATTTACATTTGGGCGAATCCATTGAGGTCATGACCTTGTTTTCGATTATTGCCTGACCTACACTTGTGACTCGAGTGTTAGAGGCTCGGAGGGTGATCTTGAGGTAGAATCTCTCAGAAAAGATTTCCATTGGGAAGGTTGAGAAGGGTTTGACGGTGTATCCCGACTGGCGTGAGATCGAGATCGTCTGTTTGTACGGAATCTTGCCGTGAGGAGGTACTCAGAGTTTCATCATTCGCGCCTTGCGTGCATCCGGAGGTACTAAGATGTATCGATTTGGGCCGCCATTTTGGTGGCGGGGTATGAAGAGATGTGGCGACTTTTCGTATCTAGGTGCCTTACTTGTCAGCAAGTGAAGGCCGAGCATCAGAGGCCAGCGGGTTTGTTGCAACCCTTGCCTATTGCCGAGTGGAAGTGGGAGCATGTCACTATGGACTTCGTTGTGGGTCTTCCGAAGACTCAGCGAGGTAGTGATGCTATTTGGGTTGTGGTAGACCGGTTGACGAAGTCAGCGCACTTCATTCCTATGCGTGTTAGAGATTCGGTAGATCATCTTGCCGATTTGTATGTTCGGGACATAGTGAGGTTGCACGGGGTCCCAGTGACGATCGTCTCCGATAGAGATCCTCGTTTCACTGCCAGGTTGTGGCAGAGCTTGCAGAGTGCTTTAGGCACTAAGTTGACCCTTAGTACGGCTTATCATCCTCAGACTGACGGGCAGTCCGAGCGTACTATTCAGATCCTGGAAGATATGCTTCGAGGCTGTGTTCTCGACTTTAATGGGTCGTGGGAGAAGCACTTGCCATTAGTGGAGTTTGCTTACAACAATAGCTTCCAGTCTAGTATCGGTATGGCACCGTTTGAGGCCTTATATGGCCGACCGTGTAGATCTCCAGTTTGTTGGGCCGAGGTGGGTGATGCACCTTTGTTGGGTCCGGAGTTGGTAAGGGAAACGACGGAGAAGGTTGAGCTTATTCGTAGGAGGCTTGTTACAGCCCAAAGTCGTCAGAAATCTTATGCCGACCGTAGGAGGAGACCTTTGTTGTTTGAGGTGGGTGATCATGTCTTTCTGAAGATATCACCCAAACGAGGTTTGATGAGGTTTGGGAAGAGCGGGAAGTTGTCCCCTCGGTTTATTGGGCCTTTTGAGATCCTTGAGAGGATTGGCGAGGCTGCCTATCGTTTAGCTTTGCCTCCGCAGTTATCCGGAGTTCATGACGTGTTTCATGTGAGTATGCTTCGGAAGTATGAGCCAGATCCGTCACATGTACTGGATTGGACTGATTTAGTTGTTGATGAGGATGTCTCATATGAGGAGAGACCGGTTCGAGTCTTGGATAGGCGGGATCAAGTCCTGCGTGGCAAGACTATCCCTTTAGTGAAGGTTTTGTGGAAGCATCACGGAGTGGAGGAAGCCACTTGGGAGCGTGAGTTAGAAGTCCGTGAGAAATATCCGGATATGTTTATTGATTTGTAATCTTGTATCTAGATTATGTAATATTGTGAACTTAAGAGTTTTATATATGTCTTAAGTTGGAAAACATTGAGAATGTTTTGGTTTTGGGAGATTAATTTAAAACTTGCCTTATTTTGGAAGTTTGTTGGAACATTGCATATGTTGGTTTATTATTGAATATCATGGAATTGAATATGATATGAAAATGGGAATCTTGTATTTCAAAAATGTTGAACTTCAAAGGAAATTGCATACTGTTAATGCAGGTTGAAAGATATACTGTTTTTTTTGTTATTTGTAAGATGCCTCTTGATAAAGAGATGAAGTGACCAGTATTGGGTCAAGTTGTCGATTATTGTTTTATATATCATTGGGAAATAAAAAAAAAAAAAAAAAAAAAACTTGTTTTTACAAACTCATGCTTAATTTCGGGGACGAAATTCTTTTAAGGGGGGGAGGTTATAGCGACCCCGGTCTTTTCCCATTTGATTATTGTATCCGGACTTAGGTTCCGTAGATCCTAGCATGGTTTAATTGTTGTTGTCGTTCTTTATTTTCTCATTTGGAATTATAGGATGTTACGGCGGTCTGTTTGAGTTGGTTGGGTTGAAACCAAATCTTGCCGTCGATTTTGAGTTGGTCGCCGAGCGAGGGATTGGTCGCCGGCGAGGTTGAGTTTGTCTCTAGTGGTTCGAGCCAGATTCGCCGCTCGGCGGCGATTGCGTCTAAATCTGCACTGAGCGTGTGTCTTCGCCGAAGCTTTCCTTCGCCGAGCGGCGAGGTGTATGTTTCGAGTTCTTCGCCGGCGAAGTATTCTCGCCGAGCATGCTTCGATTGCGCACTGGCATCGAGTCCTTAACTCGGCGAGATTTTCTTCGCCGGCGAGTGTTTCTGTTAATGCAGTCGCCGGCGACCATGCCTTCGCTTCGAGCGAGCACATCGAGATTTAAACGCAGCAGTTTTAAAACGTCCTTTTTCACATTTTTTGATCCAAAAACCCTAGTTCCGAGTTTCTTCCTTCTCAACTCATCTTTTCCTTGGGTTTGATCTATCTAGGGGGCGTTTCTAACCTAGTTCCTTCATTAAAAAGGTAGAGGAGAGTGAGGGCTTTCATTTAATCGGAGCATTGTTGGATTTGGAGCACTTTAACATTTGGGCAAACATCTTCATCTTCTTCTATTGGGTTCATTGCTTTGAGGTAGGGATTTCCTACTCCTTGTATACGTGTTAATCCTAAGTGTTGGTGTTCTAGTATGTGGGAGGGTGGTTCGATGATGCAGGAGAAATCTTAGGGTTTTGTCATAGATTAATTCATGTAATTAATTTAAAAAGGGGAATTGTGTAGTGGGTTAAATTCATGAGATTTGGGGAAATTGAGATTGGTTGATGTAGTTGAATATTTAATCACTCATATGTGGACTTGATAACGTATATATATTGTGATATTTATTTCTCGCTTAGAAATAACTGTTTTGGGCTATCGGTGGAGGATAGCCATTGATTGTTGTAGACCTTGCATGCGGCTTAGGTGTAACTGGAATTAAGTCACATATGTTGACTGTTGAATTAATACAGAACATTACTTGTATTGATTGTGTGTTGCATATGGCAATTTGTATGTTTCATTGCATATGCATGATGTTTGGAGGAGATAGGGGATGAACTCCACGGTTTAGGGGAAGATAGGGGATGGACCTCTAAACCGGATTTGTTTGGAGGAGATAGGGGATGAACTCCACGGTTTAGGGGAAGATAGGGGATGGACCTCTAAACCGGATTTTATTTGGGAGGAGATAGGGGATGGACTCCATTAGCATCACTTTTATGTGTGCTTATTTATATTGAAGTGTTTTATTGTTACAGCACTAAAATGTGTATCAATTGGGGAGTATGGAAGTGAATTGATTATGATTGATACAATACCAACTCGTGTATTTGTTATGATTAGGTCTAACTTGAATTGTTATTCCTGTGGAATTGGAAGTGTTGTTAATAAAAGATGAAATCCCGTTGAGTTATTTGGCGTGTTGAGCCATAGATGAAAAGTAAGATGTGCCATAGACAATGTGTCATAGGCAATATAGACATTCGTGTCATAAAAGGTGTAAGCTGGATTATAGTGTGTTAACCATGTATTAGATGCTAATGCTTTAGTTATTTCTTATGCTTGGTTTAGTATTTCTCTCTTGGTGTGGCTCACCCTATATAGAACTTCATTTTCGTGTTCAAAGGTTCATTACCTCCAAGGACTTAGCTTGTGAGGATGTGGACTTGAAGACTTGCTTTATATGTTTTTATTTATCTTTATTTGAACTATGTAAATTTTCAAGCTTAGGGCTTTATTTGTTTCGAGTTAGAACTCATGAATTTGTGTCCAAGTGTTGGCTTGGCAAGATGTAAGCCCGTAGGGCATTTATTTGATGTTTCATTCTATATTACTCTGATGATTTAAATACTATGCTGTCTTCTTTTAATAATGCATGCCATGTTTCGGGTTTAATTTTGAGGGCGTTACAGTTTGATTTATAATACGTATGTAAGGGTAAAAATTTTTATAATCAAAAAATAATTTATAAATTATCAAAAATAATTTATAAATTATAAAAAAAAATTTATAAAGAAAACGCTGTTGCAATTATAAATTATAAAAAAAAATTATAAAGAAAACGCTGTTGCAATTATAAATTATTTTTTATTATAAAAAATTTTAAAATTATTTTTCATTATAAAAATTTTTACCCTTTACATACGTATTATAAATCAAACCATCCATAACCTAAAAATGATTTATATTTACGAAAATTATAAAAATTATATAATTGATTATTATAAATTATTATTATATATAAAAAAATTTATAATCAATTTTTGCAATTTTTATAATCGGTTTTTACATACGTATGGCAATAATTTTTATAAATTATTTAAACCATATGTATGCAATGGTAAAAAATTTTAGGTTATGAATGGTTTGATTTATCATTTAAGTCATTTATAAAAAAAATTTACCGTTAAACCAAATGTATGTAAATGTGAAGATGAGTTTACTGTAAATGTAAATGTGAAGATACGTATTAAATTATTTACATACGTATTAATTATAAATTTTTATAAATTATTTTTGAATAATACATACGTATTATAAAATGTGAAGATGGGGTTTACTGTAAAAAATTTTAAATAAAAAATGTAAAGATTTAAATAATACATACGTATTATAAATTATTTTTGATAATTTATAAATTATTTTTTATTATAAAAATTGCAAAAATTATTTTTGATTATAAAAATTTTTATCCTTACATACGTATTATAAATCAAACCATCTATAACCTAAAAATGATTTATATTTACGAAAATTATAAAAATTATATAATTAATTATTATATATATAAATTATATTATTTCAATGGTGTGGGTGTGTGCGGGTGTGTGTGTGTCAGAGGTGGGCTAGTTGTTGCGTCAACAGTATAAACGCGATTTCAAATCGCGTTTTCTATAAAAAAAAAAAAAATAAATAAAAAATTATATTATATGCACAGTAAAAGCGCTATTTTAAATAGCGTTTTCTTCAGAATTTTTTTTTATATTAAAAGCGTGATTTGAAACCGTGTTTTCTTAATTAAAATCACTATTTTAAATAGCGATTTCACTATTTATCAAATTTTAGCCTCCAAACAGTAAAAGCACGATTTGTAATAGCGCTTTAGCTTAGTTTGGGAATTCTGTCAAAAGTAGGCCTAGTTTGGGAAATAGGATAGTTTGCGAAAAGCCTCGTTATCGCCTCCTCTACTTGAGCGAGAGAGAGAGACCCTGGGAGGGTTTAGTGTTATGTTTTTCAAATCGGATTACGGACTTGCCAATGAAAACCCAACCCCTCTCTCTTCTTCACTCCTCTCCTCCTCCAAAACCTTAGAAAACGAACCAGACCTTCAAATCCCCTAATAGATCTTCATACATTCTTTGCATTTGAGATTGAAGTCACACAGATTTTGCATTCATACGTCTCTCTCTCTCTCTCTCTCTCTCTCTCCCCCCATCGATTTCTCACACAAACACACGAGCACCACCACCAGCCGCTGCCACTCCGAACTTGGAGTTCGATTCCGAGCTTGGAGTTCAATTCTGATTCTAAGCCCCTTCCACGGATTCGATTTTCGGTGTTTGCATATCTATTCGATTAATCTTGATGTTTGCATATCTATTCGACTAATCAGGTGACGAATATTGAGTTTGTGTTTAATCTTGATGCAGATACGACTCTCTCAATAGCTTGGGAGATGGTGGAACAGCTTGAATTGCCGAAAGAAGATGTGACTTGGATAGCAGAGTTAATGGATAACGTGATTATCAAAATGGTGCCTTGCTGGATGCCTTCCTCTGTTAGGTTTAGTGGTGTGAAATTTTCGTATGGGGATCCAATCCTTGTTTCTTGATTCAATCTATTCCATCAAAGTAAGTTTTGAGAATGAATGTTGAATGATGTAATGTAATTAATATATTACTGTCTCTGATTAATACATTGAAATTGAATGATCAGTTTCGGAGCCTTCACATTAATTCTTTGTTTACTATATTGGCATCCTGTTTTTGCAATTTCATGAATATTCACCAGTCAAAAGCAAATAGCATTAGACATATCAAATTTTAAAACAGCATTTACATTTCATAATTCATTGCAGTTATTCTGTTAATTTCTCTTGCTTGCATGTATAATAGACTAAAGTGAATTGATAATGTGTTATAAATTCTCAAACTCCTTGTTTGTTGTTTTTGTGTTGTGCTTGGTTTGATGCAATGTTCGACATCAGGAATTGTCACTACTACAAAAATACTTAAAGATCACACTTAAGGAAATTAAAGCATGACCCTTCTAATGAAAGTGTGATTAAAAAAATCAAATTAATATTTTAATCACACCTAATTTTGTTAAGTGTGCTAGTATTTACCCCTCTCCATTTGGCAACAACATTGGGTAGTGTCAAAATGTCCAAGTGCATTGCTAAGGTAGATTGTAAATTAATCGGTGTTCGCAACAAGGAGGAAATGACCCCTTTGTTCTTGGTTGCTCTCAATGGTAAGAAACATGCTTTCCTCTGTCTTGATGATCTTTGTAGCCAGGACGACTGCTATCACTACTGTCGAAGGAATAATGGCGAGATTGTTCTTCATTCTGCCTTCAATGGAGAATTCTTTGGTGAGACCTATATATATAGCTAGCTGATTTAAGGGAAAAATACAAATCAGTTGCACTTTCAAAAGTTAATTACTAACACATGAAAAAGTTTGTTATTAAAAATTAAAATCTGTGAAGTTTATCATTAATTTGAAATTTTTCTTTAAAATATCCACTGATGTGTTCTTCCCTGTAACGCCCTCAAAAAATAAACCCATAATACATAATATTAACATGCGGAATTATAAGGAAATAAAGTATCTTATTCCATTCATCAGAGTACCATGAAATAAAACATCAAAATAAATGCCCTATGGGCTTACATCTTGCCAAGCCAACACTTGGACGCAATTCCATGAGTTCTAACTCAAACAAATAAAGCCCTAGGCTTGAATGTTTACATAGTTCAAATAAAACAAATAAAACATATAAAGCAAGTCTTCAAATCCAAATCCTCACAAGCTAAGTCTTGGGAGGTAGTGAACCACCTGAACCTGAAAATGAAGTTCCCATATAGGGTGAGCCACAGCCCAGTAGAAAAATACTAAACCAAGCATATGAATTAACTAAAGCATTAGCATTCGATACATGGTTAATCACAAGATAAATCAACTTCCAATTTCATGACACGAATGTCTACATTGTCTATGACATATTGTCTATGACACCCTTCACTTTCCAATATTCATTCAACTTTCCAATTATATCATTATGGCTCAGAACCTGGCCAACTACAATAGTGATCCAGATGTCACAAAATAAATGAGACTAAAGCTCAAACCACAACACTTCCATACTTCCAACTGATACACATTATAATGATGTATCATATCAACAACAAATAGCAATATTGCTATTATCAATAAGCACACATATGAATGATGCTACTGGAGTCCATCCCCTATCTCCTCCCAACAAATCCGGTTTAGAGGTACATCCCCTATCTTCCCCTAAACCGTGGAGTTCATCCCCTATCTTCTCCAAACAACATGCATATGCAATGAAACACACAGTTGCCATATACAACACATAATCAATACAAGTAATGTTCTGTATTAACTCAACAGTCAACTTAAGTGACTTAATTCCAGTTATACCTAAGCCACATGCAAGGTCTACAACAATCACGACTATCCTCCACCGATAGCCCAAAACAGTTATTTCTAAACAAGAAATAAATACAACAATAATTGTAAATCAACATTCTCATAGGTAAGTATTTAAACTACCCAACTATATCATTAATCTCATAATTTCCCCAACTTCATGAATTAAACCCAATTCCACATTTTTCCCTTAAATTAATTATACAAATTAATCTAAGCCAAAACCCTAAGGTTTCCCCCAAAATTTCTAAACTACCCCGACATACCAAAATACCAACACTTAGGATTAAAGCGTATAAATGGAGTAGGAAATCCCTACCTCGAAGCAAGAACCCAAAAAGAAGAAGATGAAGATGATGCCCAAATTCCAAAGTGCTCCAAATCCAAAACTGTTCAGATTAAATGAAGGCCCTCGATTCACTCTACCTTTTTAATGAAGAAACTAGGGTAGAAATACACTTTAGATAGATCAATCCTAAGAGAGAAGATGAGTTGGGAGAGAGAGAACTCGTAATCTAGGGTTTGGAATCTGAAAAGAGGATGAAAAACTGCTTTAAAACGTCAAAAACACGATTTTATACCCGGTAGCCCGCTCGGCGTCAAACTCCCGGCTCGGCGGACACTCCTGAACCCGCTCGGCGGACCAACTCCCGCTCGAGCGTCCAACCCTGCACAAGAAATACTGGATGGGTGTTTTTCCCTCGGCGCCAAAACCGCTCGGCGGACAAGCAACAACAAGTCCTCGGCGTCAAACTCCGCTTCGGCGGACAAGCCAAATTCTGGGCAACTAGTTTTGGTTCCTAAGCTCAACCAACCTGTTCCAAACCCGCCCAACACATCCTATAACTCCAAATAAGAAAATATAGGACGACAACAACCATTACACAAAGATAGAATCTACGGAACCTAAATCCGGATACAAACATCAACTGGGAAAGGACCGGGGTTGCTATATTCCCCCCTGATTTAATTGGTGAAACGTTTAGTATATTATTTTTTATCATATACTTACATTTTTTTTTTGTTCATAAGAAATATTATTGTCTCTTGTTGATGGATGTGTTGGTGTGATAGATTTGGCATTTCAAATAATTTGTCAATATGGAGACCTTGTTAACTATGTACTGAAAAAGGATTGTCTTCACTCCATGTTATGGCCACCAAGCCCTCCGCCTTCAAAAGTGGAAGCTGCCTTGCAGGGTTCGACAAAATCGTTTACTACTGTGAGTACTCTCTGTCTCTCTCTGTCTCTGTCTCTCTCTCTCTCACACACACACACACACATACAAAATCTCTATATACATAGTTTTATTTTTTTAATGCATAAAGCTATTGTAATTGTTATAGACATATTTATCTACCGTTGGCATATTTGCAATGTACAGGTACATTTGTTGATGAGCTTAGGCATGACAAGGTGAGAGAGGAAGAGGAAGAGGAAAAGAAACCCAAGCTTCTGGAGAACTATCAAACTTGCGTCAACATCTTTGTATTGTTCAGGGATGCCTTCTGTGTACCTTGTGAGTAGTATGTGTGATTTCTTAGTTGTGCTAGGAATACTAAGGAAAAGCCTAGCGTCTTAGAAAATATACCAAAAAATTAACCAGATCCTTCTATCAATGGTGCAGATTTAAAGGTGCTATTGTAAAATCCTACCTTAAGTGATCTAGACCATTCATATTATATTTTGGACACTTTTTTTTTTATATTTTTAATCTAGGATTATAATATTGTTGTACTGATAATTTTCACAAAACCAATCAATGATGAGAGAGATAGAAATGGAGTCGACACACACTACAATATATAAGAATTTTAGAGACCAAATTTTTTGGTCTCTAAATGTGAAAATTTCATTGTAAAAGACATTTAGGGATCAATTTCTATTGTTGTGAGGATAGTTGCTAAAAGGTCGTTCCGAAAAGTCAAAAAACAAGGCTTTTAACGACAAAATTTTGAAAATGTCACTAATAAATAAACTCTTAGGGATAATAATTTGGTCCAAAATGGTTTATTTTTTAGACAAAAAATTTGGCCTGAAAAGGATAATAATTTATCATTAATGTCCAATTTTCGTTACTAAAAATATAGAAAAATATAATCACGACACTTTTCGCAACATGGTCTCTAATACTTTAATTTTTTGTAATGACATGTAGGCCATGTGTGGATCACATTCACATCTCTCTCCATCTCTTTATTTCACATTTATGCTTCAATTTGTAATTTGTTTTTTGTATTATTTGGTGTAAAATTTTCTCTATTGTAATGTTCTATTATTGTATAATTTATTTTTTCCACCATGTTATGAGTGCTAATACCAACCATTTTCTTTTTTTAGTTGTGCGAGGCAAGGATAAACCAAAACAAAAAGGTACGGAACGTCAAGGTAAGCAACTCATTAGTCAGACCTTACATTTTGTTTTCATAAACATGGTGGTAATTTGAGTGAGATATATTATACGAATAAAATTTATATATAAAAAATTCGACAAATTATATTAATAGTCCTTATACTTTAGTTCTTGTATTGTTTTAGTTCGTGTAATTCTTATTAGTTTAATTTTGATCATGAATTTATGATTTTATTTTAATTTGGTCAAATTAATTACTACGATTAGTATTTTTTTATGAAAAATACGCAATTTATAGTGACATTGTGTCATACTTTAAGACAAAAGTATAAACTTACTCAACTTAATAAGTTAAACTCAATGATAATTTTCCGTCAAATACCTTAATGGTTTTATCAATTGAACTCAATTAACACAAAATTTAAAATTTATGTTTATAATGTTTAATTGGCAGCTCAGGAGAATCTCACATTTCCTCCCAATTACCAATTTTGATTGAAGTCGTCAAGCTTATTACCAAGGCAATGCTAATCATTCTTGGATGTGGCACAACAATCCTCAGTTGTTCTTTTTATTCGGTTCTTTAAGCATATTTTAGTCCTCAAATTAAGTATGAATTGTTTCCCCCTCTTTTTTGCCTTGTTTGTCATATCTTTGTTTGTTCTCATGTGACTTGTGTCTTATCACTTCTAGAATTTTGTTCCGTGTTTCCTTTTGAGATGTTCATATGTATTTAGGGAAAATATATTTACATTCTTCTTCTATGTAGTGGAATTGTAGCTTTTCATTTAGTGCATATGTCTAACATTTAGTAGGCAAATGACTTTTTGCCTTTTCCTCCAAAATGGTAAACCATGCAAATTTTGATTTGAGATTGGTGTCTTTGGTTTTTCATGCTATTTATTGATATGTGCATTGGTTTGTATGATTGTGATTCATAATTAACTGTTGTAGGTTGTGATGCTTGGCCTGGATGTTGTTGGTAAAACAACCATCCTGCACAAACTGCGCATTGGAGAAGTGTTGTCAACTATTCCTACAATTGGTATGTCTCTGGCTATGAAAAGTCTTTTACAAGTTTTATTGCTTTTTGAGTTGCTGTACGGATCACTTTCATCATGAAGGCCAGCAAGAAAATATTTCTAGGTAGTAAGTATTGTCAAATATTAAATTCAAAGAGAGAAAAAGAAAAAAAAAATGCTAGTGTATGTGCTGATTGATGTTTGTCTCTTAATAAGATGAAAATGTTAGTGTTTGTTGTTGTTGCTAGTGTATGTGCTGATTGATTTTTGTCTCTTAATAAGATGAAAATGCTAGTGTTTGTTGTTGTTGCTAGTGATTAATTTGAACTCCAGCCAGAGTAATAATCACTTGACCTGGACAGCGAGTTTCCAAACCTTTCCATGGTCACTATAAATGATTCCCCAGATGAAAGTTGTAGATTTGAGATCATGATTGGGCCATACTATGGTGACATTGAAGGAAGATTTGACTCCCATCTTAAAATCATTGTGCTTGGAAGCGTTTCCTTTTTCTTTTTTCTTTTTGTTGACAAGTCTATGAATCTGTTTTTTTTTTCTCCTTCTTGATCTCCATCTCAGCAGTCTTCTTTGATTTTTAGAAGTTGTTGGCATGTGGTTTATACATTTTTGTTAAGTTTTTTGTATTTGAATGTTAAAATGATGCTAGTGTGAGTTTATTTATTTGTTTTACATTAGTAGTGAATATGAATTTGGTTGACATTTATGTAAATTTGGAATTCTAATGTGATTTGGTTGAATTAATATATATATATATATTTGTAATATTGTTTAATGTTGTATAGAGTAAGAAATGATTTTGTAATGATGTAAGGAATTGAATAGAACATGTAAAATATACCAGGAGATTTAGAAACAAGATAATGAATTTCTACGGCATGCAAAATTATGCCATGAAAAGTGTAGTGATTATGGCAAGCAAAAAAATATCGTAAAAGATTATATATGGCATACAAAGTATGTCATAAATATATTATAAACAACTTTTTACGGCATGCAAAATTATGTCGTGAAAAGTATAATGATTTATGTCATGCAAAAAAATGTCATAAAAGATTATATACGGAATACAAAATGTGCCATAAATATATTAAAAATAATATTTTATGGCATGCAAAATTATGCTGTGAAAAATATAATGATTTATGACATGTAAAAAAATATCGTAAAAGATTATATATGGCATACAAATATGCCATAAATGTTTTTTTTACAACTTTTCATGTATGCTGTAAATGACAATTACCTTTCCACAGCATGTCATATAACGGCATTTGTGTGCATGCCGTGAAAGAGTTTTTACGGCATGCATTGCAAGCCGTAAAAATTCAATTTTGTTATAGTGATAACTTTTTTAGCCAAACTAAAATAGCAAAATATATATATATATATATATTAATTGGCTATCATATTTTTTTAAATCACATTATCTTTCAATTTTTTGCATATTTTTTAATAATTTTTTTTTCAGCTGCAATATATTTTATCAAGGCTGGAATCCTAGCAGACCTCTCTTTGAGATGCTTATACTCCTGTCTGGCAGAGTTCATTGAGGTTCTCTTTATGCATCTCTATCTCTCTCTCTAATAATTTGAATAGTTGATTTGATCTCCTTACCAGTTCACAAACATTGTGATGGCGTTGTTTAGAATATACATATATATATATATATACAACATACATATATATATATACAACATACATATATATATATATATAGATATATATATTATGAAGCTTGCCGATTTTTAGATTTAAAATTTCCTGCAGAAAGATGTGATAAAAGGTATCAGGCTGCTTGTATTGAACACCAAAGAGCCTGAGTTAGAAATTTGTCAATATGCAAAGGAGGGAAAAGTTGTAGAGCTTGCTGCTCTTCTAATGACTGCTAGGGAAAAGGTGGCTCCAAGCTTGTATCAGATTGGAGATGGTTCTACATCGAATGCAGGCATGTTGATCCGCCTATGTATCTATAGTAAGTTGGCAGCACTAACTTATGAGGAGTACAAATTTACATTCTGCAATGAAAAAAAATTGATTCGGGACTGCAAGGAGAAGAAGATGGCATTTACATGCCGTAGAGTTGCTTGACATTTTTGAGATGGCGGGTGACACTATCGAAACATATATTAAACCCGGCTGACAACAAGATGAGGATGTAAGTACTCCTTGTGTTTCTAGCATCATAAAGAGTTAATGATACTTGGGAATTACAAAGAACAATCAAATGCCTAGTTAATCACTATTGATTGCATTGCATGGAAATCCACTAACAACCATAAATTTTATCATTAGATTTTATTGTTGTTTTCTTTTATTGTTTATTTGCATTGTATCATTCGTTTAGGTTGCATAACTTGTATATTCATGCATATGGGCCTGGATACTGGCTGTTTATTCATCTATCTTGCTTCATTTCTTTGTTTTTAGATGCTTTATTTGTTTAAAATCATGATTCTATGCATATATCCCATGTTTAGACGTCTACTGAGCCCTTAGGTTCATATTATATATTTTTGCATTAAAATCCATGCTTTAGGTCATGTATTTTGTGTACTGAGTTGAGGAAACGAGTGAGTCATTGTGAACCTAAATTTGAAGCATGAAGTGTTCAACACATTTTGGAATTCATGTTACAAATGTCCACTATTAAGTTTTTAGATTAAAGCTGTGTTGATTATTTGATATTAGGCTCCTTTTTCCGATCTATATTACAAATCATTAATTATGCATTTTAATTAAAATGAAACCTCGATTAACAAAGAATAAAAATTAGCGAGAAGATAATTTAAGGAAAAGAATTGTTTTATTGAAATTATAAGGATTTAGAACCCTTAGGTACAAGATACACTGTTGGGTTTGGAACCCTTTACCTATCGCTTGCCATTGTATCGAGATGCTTAAAATGTAGGCTCTTGAGTACTCTTGGTTTCTCTTCTTCTTCCTTGTGAAGACTTCTTTGAGTTCTGATTTCTTTCTCTCTCTAATCTTTGATTTTTGATCCTTTGATCTTATTTTCTCTTGATTTCTGATCTTTTGATTTCTCCTCCTTCCTTTGATGTGATGGTCCTCATATTTATACAGAGCCGTCTATGTGATAAGAGCGTCTTATCTTCATTTTGAATTTCAAATTGTATGATAACACCATTTGAATTTAGGCGTAATCATATTTGATTAACCGTATTGATTTTTTGGATTTCATCCTCTATGGCATCCTTGTTGTAGGCTCCACAAGTGTTATCATTTGGTTGAGCATATTGTGCTTCAAGTCTTGTAGGCTCCACATGTCATTTGAGTATCTTAAATAATGTCGTTGAGATACAACATTCCTTTTGTAGGCTCTACACGTGTCATTGATTGATTGACCGTATTTGAAATTTGAACATAAATTTGGTTGAAATTTATATGCCAACCGTCATCTTCCCTCCTTTTTCAGATTGCTTGTGTTTGCATTGTCTTTTAATTCAAATAACATGTTTGGATGCCTTACTTGCTATATCTATGTTTGTTTCGAGTGTTTTGAGTAATATTGCCTAGGTTGGGTTTTTTTCTTACTTCTTTGAAAACTGTTTGTTTTAGAAAAATGGAAAGTTTCTTAGAATTATTTTTGGGAAAAAAATCATGAGAAGTATGGAAAGTTTCCAAAATAAGTGATATTACCTTTTGCTATATGGTAAGTTAGTTTAAAGGATCAGGTGAATTAAATTGAGTATGTGAAATCAAATAAGAAAATAAATATCATGAAAAGGAATTAGTAGAGGCAAATCAATTGGTTGTGCAAGAGGTGCATTCAAATTAATGATGTTCGCTTTTCGTACCTAAACTCCCGAACCAAGTTATTTGATTACGACAGATTAGTGACCTAAATTAAGTGGAGTTAAATGGTTTTCTAGTTCCCCATAAAATTAGGTGGCTACTCCTTTGTATGAATCGATCTATTTTGGCAATTTGTGGGCAAATGACATTATGGGAAAAACGATATATGGTCATTACAGACCTCGATGATTCATGACCCCAAAACATAAGATATTCATGCCACTTGAAAAGAGGGGTCAAGTCAAATGTGTTGGTGTGTCGAAAGGCGTGCATGACTTGTTTATTTCTTTCTTTTTCCTTTTGTTGTGTTTGGTCCATGGTTATTAAAATCACGATCCGGATCGTAGGATCATACGACCCTATGATCTTAAATTGTCAAAACAATCCAAATCGGCGTAGGATCAATGCTATAGCAGGATTGCAAGTACGATTGTATGGGATCGCGGTAGGATCATAAGTATGATCGTTGAATTTTTTTATTTTTCACATTATTTTTTAATATACATCATCTTGATTTGTGTTTTATATTATTTTTCATAAAGTAGAATCTTACGATCCTCAATCGAATCCTGCGATCCAATCCATGAGATGCTCTCACCAATTTTATGTAGGATTCCGATTTTAACAACCTTGGTTTGGTCTATAATTTCTTTCTTTCTTTTGGTTCTTTCATTGTAGGATTCTTCACAACATATGTAACTATCCCCATCTTGTTGTATCCTTGTTGTTTTCCCTTCTTAGAGCACTCAATTCTTTTCAGTTTATTTGGTGTTCTATGACAGATGGCGAAGAAGCGGTGGTAGTAGGATTTTCTTGGGCTGCTCGAGGAGCAAGGTTACTGCCAAAGTACAAAGGCGTCAATTTGAGCAAGCTCTGGTCTGGGATTTTGAAATTCTTTTCATACCACCTTTCCGGATATTTGTTTCGTATTGTCTTTCATTCTTTGGTTGATGGAAAAATGTTATTAATTAATTGAACTCCACTTCTCCAAATACTTATCATTATTAGTATTGATGAATGTTTTGTTTTGTGGGCATGATAAGGACTTGAGGTTGATCCTTAGTGTAACCCTACAGTAATTGGAAAATCATTTATCTCTCCAGCAGGCGATCTAATAGTGGTCACCACAACTTTATACATGTCCCTAATCACATTAATGTAACCTTTTTTCACCCTTTTCTTCTCTAACAACCATCGAATTATATCTCGAGGCACTTTATCATATGCTCTCTCAAGATCGATAAAAATCATATTAATGTCTTTTTTTTTTCTTTATACTTTTTTATTACTCTCTTCAAAAGATAGATTGCTTCCGTTATTGACCTACCAGGTATAGATCCAAATTGATTATCTGACACCTCTGTTATATCTCGTAATCGACATTCCATCACTCTCTCCCACACTTTCATTATATGACACGTTAGCTTGATTCTTCTATAATTATTGCAATTCTGAACATCTCCTTTATTCTTATAAATCAACACTAAAATACTTTTCCTCTACTCTGACATTTTCATAGTCAACAAAATCTTATTAAATAACCTAGTCAACCAAGCAACCCCTTTCTTACCCAAACATTTCCAAACTTCAATAGAGATATCATTGGGTCCTAAAGCCTTATTCAATTTCATCTTAAGTGCAAACTCCACTTCAAAGTTCCTAATTCTGCGATAGAACTTGTAGTCATGGTTTTCCTTATTACTGGCTACTTCCTCCCCTTTTGACCTTCCTCCATGTTCCTCATTCAACTTCTCAAAATAGTTTTTCCACCTCTCCTTAATCTCTTCATCCTTCACCAACACCTTAGAGTCCTCACTCTTGATGCACTTAACCTAATTAAAATTTGTTGTTTTCCTCTCTTATTTTAGCTAGTTTGTATATTCTTTTCTCTTCCTCCTTACTAACTAATCATAAGTTTTCAGCTTAGCCTCTCACTATTTTTTTGACTTCCATATTAGCCAATTTGTAACTCTTAAGATTTTTCTCAGTTCTATCCTTCTACCACTTTTTAAAGCACTATTTTTCGTCTTTACTACCGCTTGAACATCCTCTCTCCACCACCAAGTTTCCTTAGAGTTGGGTCACTTTCCTTTCGACTCTGCAAGGACTTTCTTTAAAATTCTCCTTATACAATTGATCATCGAGTTCCACATAGTGTTAGCATCATCTTCCAAGTCCCAAGTACCTTCTTTATTTATTCTATTCGGAAATATTTCTAATTTATCCACTTTTAGGTCCCACGATCTCGTCTTACGATACCCACTATATTTCCTAGCTTGGTATTGCCCATTAAGGCATAAATCTAGTACCAAAATCCTATGTTGAGACGTCAGACTCTCTCCAGGAATCACCTTACAGTCACTACGTTTTAGACGGTTCACTTTTCTTACTAAAAATTATTCTATTTGGCTCCAAATTGACCCACTTTTAAATGTTATCAAATGCACCTCTCTCTTCTTATACATAGTATTGGCCACCACCAGGTGAGAAGCCCACACAAAATCTAAAATACTCTCTCCAGCCTTATTTCTATTACCAAAACAATAACCCACGTCTAGAAAATTATGAATTTACCAAAATGTTCGTGGCCTTAAAATCTTAGAAAACATAAAATAATTATAAATACATGGGCTTCAATTGGTGGCTTCGCATCATTCATAATCTGTTCATTATTCTTGTTAGGCAGATTTTAAACATATTCCTTGCTTTGAAACTTCAACTGTGTGGTGCATCTTGCTATGAATTTTCAGCATCTTTTTGTTGCACTTTAACCCTTTGTTTTGGAGTTTTTGTTGGCTGGTCTTGCTGGACAGCCTTTGCATTCTGCACAAGCTTCAAAATTGTAGATTTCTTTTTAAGTTATACAAAAAAATTCAAATTGTATTGCCATTGCAATAGCATCTTTGAGATCTTCCATAGATACATGAGACATCTCTTAGTTGATTCCATATCTCAATCCACTTTTGAAACAAGCAATAGTCATCCATTCACTTTCTACTACTCCACACTTGATAAATAATTTCTTGAATTTTCTTGCATAATCAATCAAACGCATATCACCTTGCTCAGGAACATACAACCGATCAAGAAAATCATCTTGAAGATCCTTTAGACGAATTTTTTTCTCGAAGAAGCGCTTTACCCTCTTCCCAAGTCAATCCACTTGTAGAGGATCTCCTAGCGATGAAAAAATCATGGTGAAATCTTAGGTTTTAATACCAAACTGATGCAGGACAATTAGGGACATCGCTCTAAGGACTTTAAAGCTGAATTCTGTGGGTTTTTTACGCTTAAAATTTGAAAATCAATAGGAAATTTATGACTTCAATTAATAAATGAAATGAACTAGGTTAAGGATTGATAAATGGGTGAAAAAGATCAAAATAGGAATTTGTTTAGGAGCTGTGAATAGTAGCTTGTGAACGATGGTAAAAGCAGAAAGAAGAAAATAATTCAAAAAAGAAAAGAAAGAAGGTAGGTCTAGAAATCACTCCTAGAATCCGTTAGGCGTCACCCTAGGGTTCGATTGCATCACACAATCTATAAGAAAGCTTCAAAGCTCTTCAAATTCTCTAAAATATTGATTCTATTAAATTAGAAGCATTACATGCTTTATATAGACCTAGGAGACTTCTTAAGTCAACTTGAGACCAGATAAAAGTCTTTGACATGATTCAACCACAACTTGATTTCGAGTGTCAAGTGCCTCAAGTCTTTGCATGTATTCTTCAAATAATGTGTTACCATGTCTTGAATTAACAAGTTGCTCATGTGACTCAACAAGATTATTTGAAGGCATATACTTCTCTTGAAACTTATTTTTCATCTCTTGCCATGTGTTTATTGGTGACAATTCCAATCTTCTTATATGTTCTTCAACATGATACCACCATAGTTGCGCCAAACCTACAAGTTTCATCGTAGCAAATCTCGCTTTTCGATCAGCTGTCCAATCATAGCAATCAAAATATTTCTCAATTGAAACAAAGCCAATTAGGGATCACCATAGGATCATCCCCTCCTTTAAAATCTGGAACTTCTTTGTTATGGGGTATGACATATTGTGGCACATAGGATCCCTCACTTGGTGAGAACATAATAGTGAAACCTTAAGCTTTGATACCAAACTAATGCAGGACAGCACTGTTAGAGGCTGTTCTGGGGCTGTAGAAGGGTTGAAATTTAAGAAAGAAAGAAAAAAATAAGGAAGGAGATAGGTCTAGGAATCACTCCTAGAATCCTTTAGGCATCACACTTAGGGTTTGATTGCATCACATAATCCATAAAGAAGCATCGAAGTTCTGAAAATTCTATAAAATATCTACTCTATTAAATTATAAACATGACATGGCATTACATAAAACTAGCAGAATTGTTAAACCAACTAGAACTCTAAAACAGGAAACTTTATACTTTTGAATTCCAAAACTATTCTATGACCAAACAAGAAACATAAACAAAAGACCAATTAAATAACTTGCCCACAAGACAAAACATGGGCGACCCCTACATTATGTTAGTAAATATGAAAATTACCAAAATACCAATAACCTAAAAATCATAGAAAACATAAAAATAATCATAAAATAAGACTCTAATAATACTAGAAACATAATTATTTAAGATTCCATCAATTTTTATTTGAAATCATGCTAATGTCCTTGAGCTTCTTATATTTTGAATCACTTTTACTCGCATCAATCTGTAGGTTTTACAAGGATGTGTTTAACGCAAAGTCTATTGATATTCCCTAGCAGTCAAGATGGAATGAATCTGCTGTGTGATGAATGAACCTAAGCATAGACGCCGCTAGAGAAATATGATATGGAATGAACCTGACAATGGATGAATACAATTAATGAAATACATGTGTTAAATGTATCTTTAATGGAGATTGCTCTAAGCCCATAAAGTCATATATGCTCTAGCTCATATTTAGTCAAAGATCCCACATCGTCCCTACGTCATCCAACACGTGCCAAATTAAGGTTTGGGCATTCAAACCATACTGTTTTTTTTTTTTTTTTTTTTTGGGCAACAAATTTTGTTTATTAAAATAGAAAAGAGAAAGAGGACAAGAAGTCCTCATACAAGGAAAGAAAAGAGGAGAAGAAAGAACAAAACAAAATCGCAAAGCTTGAAACCCTAAGGATGGCAAACAGCATCCCAATCCCTAGAGATCAAAAACAAAGGGACTCCTTTAAAAGGAGGAGATACAAATGCCCAAAATGAGGCCAAATATTCCGGCCTATCCCACAAAGCCTCTACACTTACTTCCTTGCCTTCAAAGATCCAAGCATTTCTCTCTAACCATAAAACCCAAAAAATAGCAAAAACAATGCTTATCCACATTGTTTTGGCTTTCTTGGTACTCCCAAACCCGTCAAACCTAATAAGAAGCATATGCATACACTCCCGTGGAGCAACCCACTGCACATCACATAAACTGAAAAAATTTGTCATATCTGAAGCCATCGGGCAATGAAGAAAAAGGTGATCCGCTACCTCCAAATTTCTCTTGCACATCACACACCATTGAGGGCATAGAGTGTGATTAGGCCCATATTAATGCCATTTATTCACTTTTACTGGATGCTTCCATTTTCCAGCACCCCTTTCCGCTCTCCCCTGAACCCCAAAACTCCTCCCCTCCCAATCTCATTCTGCCTTTTGCCAATATCTCCCATTCCTTTCCTTCTTTATCTTTTCATTTTTTTTGTGTGCGCGTTGTATATCTTCTTCTTTTGATTTGTGATGTTTTCCTTGTTTCTTGTTCTAGAAAAAGTCAATTATTGTTAATACTGGCATTCAACATGGTTCACCGACTTTGCCATTACTGACTCGATTGTTCCATACAATGCGAGCACCCTTGGGTTCTCAGTCTACCACCTTTGTGAAAGCTCAGGTAAAGAAAACAACCAAACCAAGAAACCGATATATGCCAAAACCTTTATCATGCCAGCGATGGACTCCGTTGTGAGTGTTATTAAGCTAGGGATAAGGCGTTTAAGATTTGATAATCTACTATACTTGAGGTATGAATGCTACTCTAACTTTCTCTTTCTTATTTTGTATTTATAATTAACAAAGTTCCAACGTAATTTTAGCAACTCATGGTTCTAGCTTTTGCAATAGTTTGATGATGTGTATAAACGTTTTACTCAAATGACGAGCCTTACAAAGGATCACAACTTTTGATTGAGCAATATATGGGATTCTCAAATGATGAAGAGGTGGCGGTATATTCTGCAGTTTAGTTTTGACAAGTTTAAGTAATTAAAAATATATGTTTCTATGTGTAGTTACCTTAAACACTAAGAATGTCATGTCAAACGTAAACAAAAAACCACTTTTTATCTTATTTTGTTATGAATTTGGTCTAGTATACTTATCTATGGCCACTTAAAATCATACAGAGCCTAATTCCGAGGTATAGAGAGATTCTCAAAATCGACTACATCACACCCCACTCAACTGATTAATTGCCTATTCAAGGCGACTGATCTTCTCCATCGGAGAAATTTTTATTGCAACTATTTGATTTGAAAAAGATAAAAAGTAATTAATTGACACTTATAAATAAGGCATATTTGGTGCTCGAAATCACTTCTATTTATTCCACTAAAGGGTTGAGACTAGGTTTGAACTCCATGACTCGAAACAATTCGCGATAATATTCCTGTTTTCAGATGATGAACAAACAAGAATGGATACAAACATGGAGCATAAGTAAATTAAATTGTGATATACATAAAAATAACATGAATGACACAGGAACATAAAACAAAAATAAGGACAAATACAAGAATAAAAGTAATTCTAGACAATATTTATATATACATGAATAAATCCAAACCAAGTCTATTTCTTAATGGGTTCTTTTGAATGTATTTTTGTATCTTAGTCAATTTCATGTGCTGAATGTTTGTCAATTGAATTGGATTCTTTTACTTTGTTAATTTAATTGGGGCTTCAATGTAATGAATGAGTTATGATCTCCACCAAATTCTATAATTGTTGGGTCGTGAACTTTAATGCAACGTGATTCAACACATTGATTTTGCAAGAGGCATGAATTTATGTGGATGAAAATGAACTTTGCTTTAGTTCTTTTACAAAAAGTGATTAAAAGAAAAAAATTGATATGTAACTTAGAGATTAACATCCATGATAAAAGGACATGCATTTGATACTAAGCCAAAATTAAGGAAACTTATGTATATGATTTTTTCCATGTGGTAAAATTCCAAAGGGAAGCTTTATCTTACGAATATTAATATTATTTTTCCTTCTGTTTTAGTAGATCCATGAATTCCTATTATTAACCACACCTACGAGCTAAATTCTTATTGGAGACATAAAGGTTCTGGATTTGCACCTACAAAGCTAAATTCTTACTGGATACATCAGTTCAACTTGAATAATCCATGAATTCACTAGATTATTTATTAACCGCACTTGCTTTTTTCCTCAGTTCATGTCTCAATGAATTTAAATTCTTGGATATTCTATGATTCTTACGGTATTTTCTTGGTGGATATTCTATGGTTGAGTTGAGGCATTGGATTTGCACCGGTAGAGGTGTTGGGCATAAAGGTTCTTGATTTTTACAAGTGATTTCAAATTATTGCAGCCAGTAGAATTTGCAGAAAGCATTTGGATTTATTCGTATAAGTGCCTAACCATGGATAATTCTTATTTGTTAGATATTATTGTTTGTTGTAGTCAATTACCATGATAGTGAATTGAAGTTAGTTATCGAGTCTAATTTTTGGTCTACTTTTGAGCGATTGATCAAATTTCCCAAGTAGGTCAAGCGAAGAACCTAAAAAGTAGAGAGTCCATCTCCAAGTGTTCTCGTTAATGGGGAGACTACAAGGAGGATATGAAGAAAACTCAAAAGCGAAACTTCATTACTTGAAGAGTGCTAGAGGAAATTTTGAATCCTTTGTTGTGTATGTTGTGTTTGTCATCTATAGGCTTAGTTTGTTTCTTTTGTGGGAGTAGTTTGTTTTTTTTGTTTATGTTTGTTCTCCCTACAAAAGATATGTATTGAACTTCATTGTATATCTTTATTTTTTGGTTATAATATGACTTATCCAAAAAAAAAAAAAAATTGCCCCAGTAGGATGTCCTTGCTATTGCTATAGGAGACTATAATGTCAGGTTTTATGTCATTCTTAGCATAGAATTTTTGTGTGTATTTATTACATGTTGGTTCTTGAAGCATGCAACTTGATTGTTGAGAATTTGCAGCATGTGTGCTATCCCTAACTTTAAAGTTAAGTTTTTCTTTTTTCATCATGAAACTAAATTGCTTATTTTTCTATTGGAAATTGCAGGTGGGATTTGGATAACAAACATATTAATGATTCTAGCAGGAAGTGTTGTTAGAACTTGGAAGCTTGATCATACCATATTTATCTTTCTTTATTATTGGGGAACTTATTGATTAGATTAATTTTGGATACAAATTTGATTTTTATGATATGTAATCAACATTATTGTTAGAGGATGTTTTGTTTGAGGTCAAGTTGTGTTGGGAATGGTTTGTTTTTGTTGGGTTTAGGTTAGTCTGCTTAGGAAGTGCCAGTGATTTGAAAGATTTTCACAATTATCTGATTTCTACCATGTATCAATTATTACTTCGAATATCGATACAATTTGTTATCACTTTGTATCTTGATACAGTGACTATTAATGCTTCATATCTCTACTAGTAATTAAATATTGACTTGATTTACAATTTTAATTGGTTTTTATTTTATTTCATTGAAGACTATGAATTATATGATAGGCCATAATTATATTTTAATAAATTGAAATTGATTATTAGGTTGTGTCCAACCTTTTTTCTTGTCTGAAATTTTGTTACTAATTTAACTGATTCATGAATAAACTAAACTGGGGACAGAGGGAGTCAATAGTGTAAGATGTAATTGGTTTTAATTGTGACAAATTGTGTTGGGAGAGCCTTTGGCACGAGTAATTTGCTAGTGTATATATATTTGACAAATAATACATAGCAAACACAATGAACTAAGAGATACAAATCGATGTACCTACAATGTTTTTTCTTCTCAGGAAGACTTACGCCTTGTTTGGTTTGGTTTTGAGAGATAAATTTTCAAAAAAAAATTTGGAGAAAGAGTTTAGAATTTTTTTTTTAGTTTGTTTGGTTGTATGTTTTGGAAATAGTTTTGGAGTGTGGGAGTTTGGGATGATTTGATATTTTGTTATAGTTGAGTAGAGATGTGTAAAAGAAAAAGTGATTGATTGATGTGTAGGAGATAAAAAGTGATTTTGGAAATTTTTTTTGAAAATCACTAAACCAAACAAAATTTTAGAATTTTTTTTTTCAAAATTTGTTTTTTAAAACCAAACCAAACAAGGCCTTAATTTTTGTAGTCTGAGCAAGTATTCTTTTGCTCTTTTCCAGTGCAACAAATGGCAATTTGAACTTTGAAGTGATTTTGAAAACTATTCTGATCAAATTGAACTTTTTTGTTATTTTTGTACTTTTTTATTTTTTATTTTCTTTTTTCCCTTTCTTTCTTGTTTTTTGTAATGATGCTTTTCCTTGATTATTCAGTCAAGATTTATGTATATCATGTTATGTGGTACAATGAGGAATAAAGTTCTTGTTTCTTGCTACCGTGTAAAAATTGGTATTAGTATTGAAGGTAAAAATCTCAATGCATGGTTAGGCGAAATAAACCAGAAAAGGGACAATAGAATAGACCGTTTAAGTGTGTCCTGGAGTTTGCAGTTCACTTTTAGCAACTTAGCTTGCTAGTTTGATCTTGCACAACTTTTGCACTTTGCTCTTAGCTTTTTGATTACTTGTCCTTTTTTTCCAATGGGAAAAGTGTGCTAATTTTAGATACGGTATGAGATGTGCATGCTTTATCAAGATAAACTTATCATGACACTTTGGTGGCGATTTTGGTTTCTTTATTTTTTGGGATTTTGTTTTGTTTTGTTCTGTGTAGTTTGCTGCTTTAAGTTGTTGAGTTATTCGGGTTCTTTCTTCTTGCTAGATTTTGAAGTTTACATATTTTTTTCTACATTTTATTATACTGCACAGATTTATTAAGGAAAATGTTATAGACTCTAAATGAATTACTAAATATTCTATCAAATCTCTCACATGGGTGTGGGACTCACACGCATGTGATTTGTGTGGGTCCCACACCCATGTGAGAGATTTGATAGAATATTTAATAGTCATTGGATTCTCTAACATAACTCATTTATTAAATTATGCATTGAGCCCTAATTTATTACTCAAAGCTATACGGATCGGTGTCAAACAAGGGCATGTGCATTCCAAATGTTAGGCTGTTCAAGTTATGGCGGTACCACCATTTATCATTCTACACCCTATTTGTTATGTTTTGTATCCTTCCATATCATACGCCTCGTGAG
The DNA here is from genome assembly GCA_025200525.1 of Camellia lanceoleosa. Taxonomy (NCBI): domain Eukaryota; kingdom Viridiplantae; phylum Streptophyta; class Magnoliopsida; order Ericales; family Theaceae; genus Camellia; species Camellia lanceoleosa. The sequence continues at coordinate 93,567,180 of CM045770.1, forward strand.
CAAACCCAAGTCATTGATTATCTGAATGTTTGGTATGTTTTGTTGGCATGATGTTGTCTATGTAATTAGGAAAGGTCAAGGCAGGAGAGGTGTTGATTCTTGTCTTTTATGATTTGAAATGTTGTATATAGAAGAGAAGTAAATCTCGAAGTAACACAGTTTTACTTGTTTTATGTGTTTGTTTATTACTTTATTTATTTATTGGTAAGGATTTATGCAACTTACGAGGTATGCAATTCAAGAGAAGGAATTGGTGAAGAGGAAGCTGAAGGATGGAGAACTGAATGATAACACGAACTTAAGAAGATTCTACTTGTTGAGTGCTCTTTATTCTATATATTAATATATAGGGACTGTGCATCAGAGTAGTAGGTAATGGGTGGGTGTCCTCTTGAAAATTTGTTCTCAACTCTATCTTGGTATCTGTTTATGCTAAGTTTGGTTAGGTATACTCAGCTCTATGTCGGTCTTTGTTTATGCTTAGTTTGGTTAGGAAATCTATTCGGTAAGTGTTATTGTATCTCAAAATCCTATTTGAACTCTTTTGTGCTAGCATTTTATATTAATATATTAATCAAAGAGCACTCAACATGTAGTAACCTTCTTACCTTTGTGTTTTCATTATCTTCTCCATCCTTGATCTTCTTTTTCACCAATTCCTTTTCTCAAATTGCATACCTCGTAGGTTACATAAATCCTTAAATAATAATAATAATAATAATAAACAAACATATAAAACAAGTGAAACAACATTTTTTGAGGGGATTTACTTCGTCTTCCTTTTCCTTGATATATGGAACACTTGAAATTGTTAGAAGGTAAGAATCAGCCTCACCTAAACACCTCTCAAATCTTAACCTTTCTCAATTACACAAACAATCTCAACAAACAATCAGTTGATCACTGACTACGTAGGCAACCCCCCTTCTCTCTTTGTCTCTCTCTATCTCTCTCTGTCTCTCTCTTAGATGAAAATGAACAAGTAGGAGTTGGGAATGAAGATTCCTAGCTTAGTACATTTTTTTTTAGCTTGCTTTTGGTTTTGGCAAGTACCGAATCAATGTTTGATATTAACTAAATGAATGAACTCTTGCTTTTTGTTTTGTTTTTATGCAAAATATATTTTTAGAAATTATAAAAATATATATTTTTTTACAAACATATCCCCTCTGTACCTGTATCCTATTTTTTGTAGGTTTCGTCACATTGTTGTATCCGTGCTTCCTAGGTCTAGTGTCACAATGGTATCTTACATTCATGTAAGATATATGTATATTTGACACATATATGCATATATCTTCCTTATTTATATAGTTTGTGGGAGGTTATGAAACGGTGAAGGTGGTTTTTTATTTTTCTTTATCTAGAATGAATTCTCTCTCTCTCTCTCTCTCTCTCTCTCTCAATCACGAAGCAAGCACCCAATGATAAATGAGATATAATAAGCTAATTATAAAGCATATACATAGTCAAGGGACACAAATTCGACGTAATGAATCCTTAAAAAATATGACATGGACACAACTAGAAAATGCTACTCATGATCTTGTTATAGAAATGGAATTATGTTATTATCTCTTATATATGTATACAATAAATATTTATATAATATGAGATGATAAGTAAATATTTCATACTCGTAACAAGAATGCTTAAATAGTGTTGATGGGTTTTAATGATGAGGTATGCTAAGTGCCCTATAATTCATAGTCCGCATATATCATCATCTTCTTTTTTTTTTCTTCCTATTTTCCTCCTATCTCTCTGTACAGTTACAAAGTTTTGTTTTATATTGTTGAAATTGAAATGTGATCTAGTCTTTCAATTATGTCCACATTAGCAAAGATGCAGCGATAATTTTGATTTAGGGCTTGACATCTGTCCAAAAGAGGACTACAAACTTAGGGGTATAATCATCGATGATGATAAGTATAAATTTGTTTCCAGAATTAATCGCCATAATATAAAGCTAATGTGGTCCTGCTGGTGCACTGGGAATGGATTTTTGAATATGGAGCCTTTAAATGTGCTGCGGCGTTGCTTCAAGCAGAGACCAGTCAGACGGTTGATTTCTATAGCACTGATTTGGATGGCCCATGATGCATACACCGGCTAATACTTATAACTATGACTTTATTGAGTTATTTATTCGCCATGGAGCTTCATTTGATCACAGGTGTTACGGTGTTGGACAATTTTTTTTGTACCTAGAAGGGAAGCTGCCAGTAAATACAGCTGTTGAATCAAATTTCGAATGGAACTATAACAATATTTATTATCTACTTATCTCCATTCAGAACTTTTTGTTACCTTTTCCAAGGGGAGGAGGACATTTACAGTAGATATTTTTATTTTCTTTTGGCTAGAACTCTGTTTTCCAGGTCATCAATATTTTTTGAGGAGTGGAATCCTAGAAAACCTTTCTTTGATTTGCTTTTTGGGCTGAGCATGGTCATACAATCTCTCTCTCTCTCTAATCATTTGACTGCATTTTCGCTCAAATTGTTTGCCAAAGAATTAATGTTTTACCCTTTTAATATTTCAAAAAATTGTGTGATGGCATTCATGAGAAATTTTGAGAAGCTTGCTGATCTTGAACATTAACATTCTTGCAGAAAAAGCAGATGATTCTATCTGGGTGCTTGTATTGAACACCAAAGAAGCTGAGCTAGAAATTTGTCACTGTGCAAAGGAAGGAAATGTTGTAGAAGCCATTTGTTCTTCTAATATGCTAGGGAAGAGGTGGCTCTACTCATGTCTCAGATCATAGATGGTTCTACTTCAAATGGACGCATATCTGTCACGCCCCAAGCTCCGTGACAACACCACACACTCATTTAAGTGAGCATGCAAGGCTAAGAGACCAACACATAACCAATAATGTAAAATACTCAAATTAAATCCTTAAATATCATAATGCTAAAAACCATACAAATAGATAATTCTTATCATATGAAATTGTCCACCAAGTCCACTAATAACAATAATAATAATAATGATCCAAGTACTTAAATCATAGTCCTACTCTTGGCACTCCCACAAGTAAAAACCCACGCGCAGCTCTACTCCTTAGAATCTGAAAAATAAAATAAGGGTAAGCTAGACAGCCTAGTAAATAACCAACCATCACTGCTAGCTGGATCAAGTATACAAAAAATAAATAAATAAATCGATAACCAGTAAATATAATTTTTCTACAGTTCAATAAATGAACAATTATTTGTAAGATGGTTTCATAGCTAAAAATAAACAATGTACAATACATTTTAAATGAAAAGCCAATGTGATAGTTCAAAGTAATTCGTTGTTCAAATCGATGGTTCGATATTCAGATAGTTCAATGATTTGATTCACAAAACCCAAGTCTTAATGACTACGGTCACTTAGCCCGTGACAAGGCCCAGAACCACACATAGGCCGGTGGTAAAGCCCCAAAAGAAACTAGTTTCTGTGCCAATAAATAACCCCCATTGGCTAGGGTCCAAATCATAGTCAGACTAGAGAAATGTTCAAAATTCAAACAATACACAACTTTTAAATAAAACATTCGATATTTTTAGAATAAACGTTTAGTACAATTTTCAGAATAGTTTCACCAAATATTCAAATAATTTTCATAATAATATTCGATGTTGTTTTATACTTGACCCATATTTTATTTTAAGAGAACACAAAGGCTATAAATAAATATTTATGATTTTAAACGATTCGATAGGAATAAAAATGAACCAACAGTGATAGAGGGTTACTTACCTCAAACAGCTAAAAATAATATTCCACCACACTAACTCCAGACACCCAGTTCCACCAATTCAATCACACAAACCTAATAAATAGAACCTCAAATAAATTAATATTTTAATGTCTTTCACACATCAACAAGAACCCATTATATATATATATATACATGTATATATGCTTAAAATCCAAGAGACACCAAATCAATCCACCCAATTCAATAGCCAAACACACCTTACCCAATGTACAAAACCCAAAAGTCAAAACACACCCTTACCCATGATACAAAACTCCATTGTTTCTACTACCCACCCAAAGTTACACTTACACATTGCACCCAATTCTCAAAACCTAAGTAGGCATCTATAGATCTTCCAAATCCCCTTAATGCATTGATTGTTAAATTCCTCAACATAAATTTAATAATTAACAGTAAAGACAGATTTTACCTTAGCCAATGGGTGTCCCAAAATCACCAATGTACTGTCTCCAATCCCTATTGCAGCCTCACTTGAATCCCTCTTCACTTTTTCTTTTCTTTTTTTTCTTTTACCTTCTCAAACCCTAGCCGCCTATGGAGCAATTCACAGTCTCTGTTTTGTTTGTTTTCCAAGACTTAAAGCCACAATTGGTGGGCTTATTAACCTAATTTCTCAAAGTTACAAAATTACCCATCTAAGTAAAAGGAAATATAATGCCATCTCATAACTAATTCTTATATATTAATAAATGACCCATATAAATTAATTTAATTACTAATTATTCCAATAAAATAATCCTACACACAACTTGGGGTTTACATTCTTCCCCTCTTAAAAGAAATTTCGTCCTCGAAATTTGACATACCTGTAGTCTTCAAAAGTTGTGGATACTTTTGTCTCATTTCATTCTCAACTTCCCAAGTAGCTTCTCTCTCAGTGATTGCTCCATTGAACCTTAACGTAGTGGATGACTCGGCGCCTCAAAACACGCTCCTTCTTATCAACAATTCTTACAAGGTGTTCTTCATAGGTCAAATCCTCCTTAAATTACAACGGTGCATAATCAATCTCATGATTGGGATTCGATATATACTTCCTCAACATCAAAACATGGAAGACATTATGAACTCCAACTAGTAAAGGTGGTAGGGTAAGTTTGTAAGCTACCTCTCCAATTCGATCTAAAACCTCAAATGGTCCATAAATCTAGGACTCAATTTACCACGAACACCAAACCTCATTACTCTTTTCATAGGAGACACATTAAGTGTCACGACCCGAACCCGCCCCCGTGGGTTAAGGACGTAACCGGCCAGTAATCATGAGATTACCTACGGCCTTAAACAAATCCAAACGTATTTTAACAGAGTTAACGGGGGCCAAACGGAAGCAAATTAAAACTTTGTCCATAGAGCTGTGCTTACATGACACATCAAAACAACCATATGCATAGACATTAATAACTCACAACTCAAAACAGTTACAAAAGTTCTTGTACAACAGGATCATCCCAAAAGTAAGTCAACCCTATGTAACTATGTACAATTATATACAAAACTTCGCCAACAAAACAACATATAATTACACAGCAAAAGGGCGAAGAAAGGTCTCGTGCGTGAGACACAAAGGCTGACTTTCCAAAACCTATCTTTGATCCACTAAAAGCTTATTTGAATTTGGAGTGCGGACCTCTCTATGCTCACCTACAAACACATGAATGAGTGTGAGCGAAAGCCCAGTGAATAATATCAAGTAAAGAATATGCATTGCAACATTATATAACAGACGGCCTTGGGCCCAATTCATTCATGTCAAACTGGCTCTTAGGCCTTTGTATCAAACTGGCACATAGGCCTTTATATCAAACTGGCACATAGGCCTTTCATTTCAAACTGGCACATAGGCCTTTCATTTCAAACTGTGTCCACTATTCAACCATTCAAATTAATGAATTTCACAGAGCTTACATAGAAGTAGCACTTGGACAATTAGATATGTCAGATATTACTCACAGTGATCGGCTTGTGGATTTGGCCTGGAGCTTAGCCCTACACATTTCATGAACACAAAAGGATCACTAACAATTCAACCCGTTCTTTGCTTTACATGTTCCTCATTAGGCTTTATTCATATCTCATTAATTCATTTACAATGCTTAACATATGCCCAAGAGTGCTTACAAGTAAAAGAGAACGAAAGAACTTCGAGAATGCAAAAGCAATTTGACGCAGGGTCCCATTTCGGCGTGGACTTCCCCGTTCGAGCGGACCCTTGAGGCCTGCAAAAGTACTGGTTGCCTTCAATTCCAGCTCGAGCGTGAACTATTCCGCTCGAGCGGACTGCCTGCCTACATAGCTCCCCGCTCGAGCGTCAATTTCCCCCGCTCGAGCGGGAACTATGTCTGCAGAAAATGCTGGGAGCTCGATTTCTCCGCTCGAGCGTCACTTCCCCCACTCGAGCGGGAGTCAAAATTCTGGAATTTCCAGATTGGGTTCTTGAGCTTCAAACCTATTTTCCAACCACACTTCTTGCATGCAAAGGCTCAAAACCCAAATATTAACATATTAACGTGGTACAAACATAGAATTGTAACATATTGAAGCTCAATTTCATAATTTATGTACATGCATGGCTCATTTTTCACCAAACTCATTACCAATGTAAACCATTTCATGCATTCAAAGCTTCTACTTCCATGGATTGTACATGCATGTGTCAAATTGGTCACATTCTCAACTTAGATGGCACAAATGATGATTATAACATGAGCTTCAATTAAAATTGTACATGGTTTGCACAAAACATGCAAATTAGAGGTACTTTCTTACATGCATGCACATAATGGCCTTCAATTCAACCAAACCAATTCAATTTCCTCATAATCAAACTAAATCATGTTCTTGACCATTATTTCAACTTGAATTCACAAAATTACAACTTAATATCCATGAATTCATTTACCTAGAGGCTTGATTATTCCAATCTATGGTCAAAACTTGAACAATCTTCAAGGCTCCCAAGCTTTGAGGTAAGTTTGCTCAATTCTCTTCCCTCCTCCTCTCCACAGCCGGCTCTCTCTTCCTCTCAACAGTTTAACTCAGATTTTGAGTTCATAAGGGCTAGAGGAGGGTGTAATGCTATCCTACACCAAGACCCACTAACTTAATATTTAAATATAAAGTGTTTGGGCACTAATTCATCAATTAAATCAACTTAATCTGGTCCGAATCAATTTTTCAATTAAATTTTACCGTAGGCTCTAAAAATTATGCCAACCACAATGGCATAATCAATTTCGGGTTCCGTGGCCGATAAGGCCCTCAATTTAATTTCCAAAACAGATTATTCAACAGATCTTCCTACGGTGAACAGATAGAGTTCCAAAATCACATATATCCACATAATGGCACACAAAATCATATCAAAACATATAATCACATACGTATTAGGGACCAATTAACATAATATGGAACAAGGGTATCACATTAAGGAACACATAGTCTCCAACCCCAAACACCAAATCGCGTCTCATGTTATCTGCATAACTTTCTGTCTACTCTGTGCAGTGCGAAGTTGCTCTCTAATAAGATTGATCTTGTCCACTGTTTGTTGCATAATCTCAGGCCCTAACAACTTCCTTTCGCCCACATCATCCCAACAAATAGGTTATCTACACTTTCGTCCATATAAAGCCTCATATGGTGCTATCTGAATGCTCGCATGATAACTATTATTATAAGAGAATTCCACTAAGGCCAAATGCTCATCCCAAGAACCTCCAAGATCAATAATGCAGGCCCTTAACATGTCTTCAAGAGTCTGAATAGTTCCCTTTGACTGTCCATCCGTTTGAGGATGAAAGGCCATGCTAAAATTCAAACTAGTATCCAAAGCTGTATGCAAACTCCTGCAAAACATAGATACAAATCTGCTATCTTTATCAGACACTATAGTCACCGGAATACCATGCAACTTCACAATCTCCTTAATATACAATTTTGCAAACCTCTCTAAGGAGAACCCTACCATAAAAGCTAGAAAGTGAGCGGATTTGGTCAATTGATCGACAATAACCCAAATAGCATTGTTATCACCTTGGGTCCTAGGCAACCCCATCACAAAATCCATGGTAATATGTTCCCACTTCCACTCGGGAATAGGAAGAGGTTGTAACTTACTGCGGTCTGATGTTCAACTTTCACCTATTGACATACCAAACATTGAGCAACATACTGAGCAATTTCCCTTTTCATATTATTCCACCAAAAGTTCCTCTTCAAGTCTTTATACATTTTAGTGCTCCCTAGATGTACAGTATACCCTGAACTGTGAGCTTTTCTCAGGATTTCTCTCTTGAGCTATAAATCATTAGGCACACATAACCTCTCTCCAAATCTCAAGGTTCCATTTTTATGCATACAAAATTCCATCTGTAGCCCTATTTCCATTTCAGCCTTAAGTTTTTGCAACTGAGGATCTTTTCCCTGAGCATCTTTAATTCTATCAATCAATGTGGGTTGAACTGAAAGGTTTGCCAACTGCACTCCATGGTTATGCCATCTCGATATTCAACCTTCGCAAGTCCTCCAAGATATTCTTTTGGTCAGTGATCAAGGTAGCTAAATTACTTGGCGTCTTTCTACTCAAGGCATTAGCCACTGCATTGGCTTTTCCTGGATGATAATTGATAGTCAAATCATAGTCCTTTAATAGCTCCAACCATCGCCTTTGCCTCATATTCAATTCTTTTTGAGTGAAAATATACTTCAGACTTTTATGATCAGTGAATATCTCACATTTCACCCCATACAGTTAGTGCCTCCAGATTTTCAATGCAAACACCACTGTAGCCAACTCCAAATCAAGCGTAGGATAATCTGCTCATATAGCTTCAATTGCCTAGATGCATATGCCACTACCTTATCGTTCTGCATCAGGACACAACCTAAGCCCATCTTCGATGCATCACTATAGATGGTAAAACCTTCATTTCCGGACGGAACTATAAGTACTAGAGCACACACTAATCGACTCTTTAGATCCTGGAAACTCTTCTCACAATCATCAGACCATTGATTTAACCCTTTTGTGTTAAACGAGTCAAAGGCATAGAAATTCGGGAAAATCCCTCAATAAACCTTCTACAACATCTTGCTAAACCCAAGAAACTACGAATTTTAGTGACACTAGTAGGCCTATTCCACTCTACCACCGCCTCACTTTCTTGGGGTCAACAGACACCCCATCTTTAGATATCACATGACTCAAAAATGATACACTCTCCAGCCAAAATTCACACTTCTTTAATTTAGCAAATAATTTATTCTCCCTTAATAACTACAACACTATTCTCAGATGTTCTTCGTGCTAATCTTTACTCTTTGAGTACACAAGAATGTCATCAATAAAAACTACCACAAACTGATCTATGAAAGGTTTAAATACTTTGTTCATTAAATCCATAAAAGCTGCAGGCTTATTGGTCAACCGAAACGACATCACTAAAAATTCATAATGCTCATACCTAGTTCGGAAGGTTGTCTTAGGTATATCTTCCACCTTAACCTTCAACTGATGATATCTAGAACGAAGGTCAATCTTAGAAAAGACTTGTACTCCTTACAATTGATCAAATAGGTCATTATCCTAGGCAAAGGATATTTATTTCGAATTGTCACCTTGTTTAACTCTTGATAATCAATGCAAAGGCGAAAACTACCATTCTTCTTTTTCACAAATAAAACGGGCACACCCCAAGGAGAAACACTAGGCCTAATAAAGCCTTATCTAGTAATTCTTGTAATTGTTCCTTCAACTCTTGCCCCTGATTTCCTCCGAATGCTTGAGAACTACTACCAATATTAGTTACATTCCCTCGCCGATTGTTATTATCAGTTCGTCGATTCGTTTGACCCTGGCGTGTATTCCTAGCCATATTTGCCACTATCTCCTCATGTTCCATTGCAATCTATATGCATCAATAATAAAACCTCATCTTATTCTACTTTCAAGTCCCTATAGCACGTAAATAAAATTAACATTTTACTAAATTATAAGCGTTCCCAATCCTACATCTACCAAGTCTCACCACTATTCTATACCAACTTTTAAAATTACAACCTGGCTCTGATACCATAAAATTGTCACGCCCCAAGCTTCGTGACAACGCCACACACTCATTTAAGTGAGCATGCAAGGCTAAGAGTCCAACACATAACCAACAATGTAAAATACTCAAATTAAATCCTTAAATATCATAATGCTAAAAACCATACAAATAGATAATTCTTATCATATGAAATTGTCCACCAAGTCCACTAATAAAAATAATAATAATAATGATCCAAGTACTTAAATCATAGTCCTACTCTCGGCACTCCCACAAGTAAAAACCCCGCGCAGCTCTACTCCTCAGAATTTAAAAAATAAAATAAGGGTAAGCTAGACAGCCCAGTAAATAACCAACCATCACTGCTAGCTGGATCAAGGATAAAAAAAATAAATAAATAAATCGATAACCAGTAAATATAATTTTTCTACAGTTCAATAAATGAACAATTATTTGTAAGATGGTTTCATAGCTAAAAATAAACAATGTACAATACATTTTAATTGAAAAGCCAATGAGGTAATTCAATGAAATTTCGTTGTTCAAAATTGATGGTTCGATATTCAAATGGTTCAATGATGTAATTCACAAAACCCAAGTCTTGGTGACTACGGTCACTTAGCCCGTGACAAGGCCCAGAACCACACATAGGCCGGTGGTAAAGCCCCAAAAGAAACTAGTTTCTGTGCCAATAAATAACCCCATTGGCTAGGGTCCAAATCATAGTCAGACTAGAGAAATGTTCAAAATTCAAACAATACACAACTTTTAAATAAAACATTCGATATTTTTAAAATAAACGTTTAGTACAATTTTCAGAATAGTTTCACCAAATATTCAAATAATTTTCATAATAATATTCGATGTTGTTTTATACTTGACCCATATTTTATTTTAAGAGAACACAAAGGCTATAAATAAATATTTATGATTTTAAACGATTCGATAGGAATAAAAATGAACCAACAATGATAGAGGGTTACTTACCTCAAACAGCTAAAAATAATATTCCACCACACTAACTCCAGACACCCAGTTCCACCAATTCAATCACACAAACCTAATAAATAGAACCTCAAATAAATTAATATTTTAATGTCTTTCTCACATCAACAAGAACCCATTATATATATATATATATATATATATGTATATATGCTTAAAATCCAAGAGACACCAAATCAATCCACCCAATTCAATAGCCAAACACACCTTACCCAATGTACAAAACCCAAAAGTCAAAACACACCCTTACCCATGATACAAAACTCCATTGTTTCTACTACCCACCCAAAGTTACACTTACACATTGCACCAAATTCTCAAAACCTAAGTAGGCATCTATAGATCTTCCAAATCCCCTTAATGAATTGATTGTTAAATTCCTCAACATAAACTTAATAATTAACAGTAAAGACAGATTTTACCTTAGCCAATGGGTGTCCCAAAATCACCAATGTACTGTCTCCAATCCCTATTGCAGCCTCACTTGAATCCCTCTTCACTTTTTCTTTTCTTTTTTTTCTTTTACCTTCTCAAACCCTAGCCGGCTATGGAGCAATTCAAAGCCTCTGTTTTGTTTGTTTTCCAAGACTTAAAGCCACAATTGGTGGGCTTATTAACCTAATTTCTCAAAGTTACAAAATTACCCATCTAAGTAAAAGGAAATATAATGCCATCTCATAACTAATTCTTATATATTAATAAATGACCCGTATAAATTAATTTAATTACTAATTTATCCAATAAAATAATCCTACACACAACTTGGGTTTTACATATCTATCCACCAATATATCTTAAGTAAGTTGGAAGCACTAATTTGTGATGAGTACAAACTCACATCCTACAATGAACAAAAGAAGTTGTTTTTGGCGGGCAAGGAGAAGAAGGCCGCATTTACATCTGTATTAGTGCTGCTTGAATTTTTTGAGATAGAGGGTGACACTATCGAAGCATATATTTGGCAAGAATGAGCTAATGTATGTACTCCTTGTGGTGGTTGCATCTCTAGCATCAAAGAAGAGTTAATGATACTTAGAATGGTTCATTTAAAACATAAAAGAAGTTTCAAATGCTAGTTAATCATTGTTGGTTGCATTTCATGAAAATCCAAGACTAATTCAATTCTTAACACCCCCTCCCAACCTCAATTCTTTTTCTTGCATTGATTTTTCATTCATACACTTTCTTTTTCCTGATCTAAAAAAGGGAAAAACATATTTGTTTTCATTTCTGGCCATGGATTCTTTTTCATTTCTTTTTTTCATTGATGGATTATTCTCAACTAATATATATCTGTAATTCTTGCATCGCTCCCCTCTTGATATGTCCTTTTTCGTTCCCTACATTGTGGCACGCTCAATTCTTTTCAATTTATTTGGTGCTCTGTGATAGATGTCAAAAGAACAGGTGGCCTTAGATATTGCATGGCTTCTACAGGGAGCGAAGATACTGCCAAAGTACCAAGGCATTAATTTGAACAAGATCTGGTATGTGACTTTTGCTTTTCTGTTAATGTTTATACAACTTTTCTTTTTTTCTTATCAAAAAAATAAAAATTTATTGATTAAAATAAACATACAATACATATGAGTATACATTAATAAAAAGGATGGCAAGAGCAAAAAGCATCAAAGTGGAATTTCAAGGAATATCACCCAATCATTTGCTTGCTCCTGCTCAAAGTTGGTGAGAGACCAACAAACAAAGGAGACAACCAAAAATAGAGAGGCTAAAACATACAACAACAAAAGCAACCAATAAGCATGAAGCGACCACCAGCGAACGACAAACCGATATGACCACTAAGCAATTCCCCTGCCTCTGAATCCTCCACCAATGCACTGCCTAACTTGACTGAGATTAGAGATCAGATCCTGAGCTGAATAAGTGCAATTCTAGTCTTCACAACTTCACTCAACTCCTTACTAGTAAACTGAGCACTAAGCACACAATCATTCCTGAGTTTCTGAACTGACCATAACAAAATAGTAGGTACAGCTCTCCAAATTTTAAATTCCATTTTGCCAAGCTTAACTCCAAACCACCACTAGAGCACACCTTCAACTGTCCCAGGTGGAACCCAGTGAAGATCCTACCAATTTAACAAGTCAGACCATACCTGTCATACTCCATAACACAAAAGCAGAACATGATTACTAGATCTTTTGCAAAAAGGGCAGACATTTGTTGCATTATCACTCACAAGATATACTCTTGCCGGCTGGGCCGGCCCAACAATTTGATGAGGTCATCAAATATAAATTTTGATTTGAAGATATATAAAAAGAAAAAAACAAAGAAGATATGAAGATATAAATCAATCATAGAAATGGACAGAATCCTCTCATATAAGATAGGTCACACAAAATGATAAGAAAGTTATATCCGATTTTGAAACAGCTGAAATCATATGATTTTGATTATTGAATCGATGTAAATTTTTTACTACATATAATGCAAACATATAAACTAACAAAATGAACAGTTAAGGTTGCTTGAGCTTCATTTAGAAGGTATTTTCTACTTCCAGCTCCAATTTCAGAGGAGACCAACAGAGATATAGCTGTAGCTTGCTTTATTCATCAACGTTATATGCTACCAGCATTCCTTTGTCATTGTCAAGAATCTCGTTCATGGCTACGATCTCTGCATCCATGACCTTAGAAGACCAATGAGTTGCTTTAACATGTGTGGAAGCTTTTTCAGCAGCCTTGTTCATCTGTCGAGGAACCCATACCAGTTCCACATCCTTGAAACAGCGTTTTAAACAGTTTGCCAAACTGTAAAATAAATAAAACCCAATAAATAACATGATATTAATGAAAATAATAGTAATAAAATAATATTCAATATAAAATACTTACTGAAGCTTATCAAACAAGGGAGAATCATCTAGCATATCTGAATTTATTTGCTTGACCACTTCTTTGTCCGTCATCTCTACAATCAACAAACTAATCTCACTCTCCTTGTGCGAGAGCACCATTAACATGCCCTCGATGAATACCTCCAATTGGGCTTTCTTGATATCTATCTTGCCCTTGTTACTATACTGATAGCCAACTACCTCCAAGTTTTCATCCCGTAGTAAAGCACAAGTCAAAATTTCTCCATCTTGTTCAATAACTCCAATATTGAGTTTATGATAGTTTGTTGGAGGGGATCTCGAAACAAATCTTTGTGGTGGTTTGTTCCGTGTGAACTCCCAAGTGTCTTCTATAATTATCCTCTCTTTTATGATGTTGAGGATATACTCTATTTACATCAATAAAATTTCTTTTGCCAAAAAAAAAAAACAAAAAAAAAAAAAAACAATGTAGTGAGGAGGATATTCTAACGTAGTGTTAAGTGATGGAGTGGATGCTCTACAAGATAGAAGTCCTAGTGAATTTTTTGTACTAAGACATTAAGGAACTTAGCTATAACTTTAATTGTCTTAATATTAGGAAGGTTCACATCTCGTGTACTAGCTAAATGTTTTTGAATGTCTGAACCTTATTATTAGGTTATTATATAATAATATGTTCTTCAGTATTTTCTCAAAAAAAAAAAAAAAAAAAAAAAAACTATGAAGGTTGAAGAAGGTATTGTGACATGGGAGGAGCTCAAGAAAGGCCTTCACTCGAGGTATGGGACGACAAATTATGATGACTTCTTTGGGGATCTCACAAAGCTAAAGCAAATAGGCTCTGTTCGGGATTATCAAACACAATTTGAGAAGCTTCTTATTCGTGTCGATAAAATTTATCAAACCCAACTGATTAGTTGTTGTGTCAGTGGTCTAAAGCTCTTCGGTCTACTAGTCTCTCTGCATCAGTTGGTTGAGCACTGCTTTACCAAGCTAAGCTCCAATGGTTTACACAAGACTAACTCATTGGAGCAAATAAGACAAGCTTCCAGCACCCCTAGTCTTGATATGCCAACAGTTAAGAAAATGATGATTCAGGAGATGAAGGAAAGGCGGGAAAAGGGACTTTGCTACAAATGTGACAACAATGATCAAAGATCAAACTCAATTTGATTATTCCTTATTTGGCATAGTGATCTTGTCAATTCTTAATTTATCCTATACTAATTATTACATTTTGTAGATGGCTTGAGAGCAAGATTGAGAGTCAGAGAAGATCACAGTGTGCAGTGCTGACATTTTTAGAATTCAAATTTTTAGGGGCAATGTTACAACCATCTCAGGCACACTATCACCTCTACATTATTAGAGGAAAACAAATTACAAAAGCTACACATAGTTTGGATAATTTTAACAAATACCTTGCGAGCAACAAAGAGTTCTAGAAGGGAAAATTATCAAGGATAAATCTTCGTTGAGTGCGAATAGGAAAAGATATTTCAATTACAATATATATTCATTTAGCTTGGGAGCAAAATCAATTAATACACAAAATTCATAAATTAAGAATGGAAAATTAATGAGATAAACACAGAGAATATAAAGTCCTTGGGCCAGTGGTGGAAGAAAGGGTACATATATGGATCGGCTTGGTTTGAATTATTAACAAACTCAAAGAACCAAACCGATCCCATTAACTCACACTAAATGTGAACCCCAAATAAGCGCAATCGGTTAGTTCCATTCAATCACAATCTATCCATACTATCTGTCTATCTATACTATTATATAAACCCAAAATTGCGTATGTTCTCTTCTTAACGAATTTTAAAGTGCTTCGGCCAATGGTGGACGAAAAGGGCTTGGTTTGAATTATTAGCAAACTCAAAAACCGAACCGATCTCATTGTGTCATACTAAATATGAACCTAACCTAAAATAGAAGTAAGTCGGTTAGTTCGACTCATCTCATCACAAGTTTAGAATCCAGATCCTTTGTAGTGCAAAGATTGAGCACCACGTCAAAAGAAAGGGAAATGAAGGGTTGAGATTTGTGCTCATCAAAATGACGTTGTTTGAGCGATTTTTTATTTTTATTTTTTCATATACGTCTCTGTATGTCGGATTTGGTTTATTTCAGATCTGGATTGACAATAGGGGATGAATAAGTAGGGGCAGAGCTAGGATTACAGCATTGGGGGCCAAAAGTAAGATATTGAATAAGTTTAAGTGGTTGGATCAAGTCCAATTTAAACGACTAAAATTAACAAATCACTATTAAAACTAAGCTAAAAAATAATTAAAAAATGTATTCCATGAACTTAAATTTTAGTGATTTACCACTAAAAAAATGGAAATGAGAAGTAATATCACATAGTTCATCCGGTATATGAATGATAATGAATTATAGATCTCATTGTGTGCACAAAATTTTCAAATTGTCACATACTAATAAATGAAGATGAAAATACTTGGGTGTTTTTTAATAGGAAATTAAACGAGCAAAACTATGGTACACTCTTCAAAATGAATATAGTATGTCCTTTCAAAACTATACTAGAACAATTGATAACAAAGTAAAAATAGTTAAATAACTTTTTTCACCATAATAATATGTACTATTTTAATATATCAGATCATAATCATAGGCCCTGTTTGGTAGGACTTATTTCCAGCTTATTTCAGCTTTTAGCTTAATTTAAGCTATTTTAATGTATTAGCTTAACAATACAGCTTATGGCTTTTTGTAAGTTAAAAATCAACTTATTCTTTGAGTGGGAGAGGAGAAGCTTAAT
This sequence comes from Camellia lanceoleosa, assembly GCA_025200525.1. NCBI lineage: Eukaryota > Viridiplantae > Streptophyta > Magnoliopsida > Ericales > Theaceae > Camellia > Camellia lanceoleosa. Next base: position 93,583,655 of record CM045770.1, read on the forward strand.
TTATAAGTCAAAAATCAACTTATGTTCACAGCTATAAGGTATAAGCTGTTAAGTTATAAGTTATAATCACTTTCCCACAATTCTACCAAACAGGGCCATAATCTTCTTTTGCTGAATTATAAAATTGTAAGGTGCAAGGATTATCACTCAAATTTCTGGGATTACCATAGAAGGAAACCCTGGCAGGAAGTCAAGTCTTCCACTTTATTACTTATCCTTGCTAAAGATGCCCAATGGGGTAGCAAGAGAAATTGAGAAAATTGAGGCAACATTTCTACGGGGAGGGAATGATTTGAAGAGGAAGGTTCATCTGGTGAAATGGGTTGAAGTAGTAAAGAGGTTTGATCAAGGTGGCTTAGGGATTAGAAGATTGAAAGAGGTCAATGCTAGCTTGCTATTTAAATTGTGATGGAAATTTGGGTGTGAAGTGAATGCTCTATGGAGGAGAGTATTGTGCAGCAAATACAAGATAGAGGAAACTAATTGGTTCCCAGCACCAAGGGCAGGCTCCAACAAGTCCAGAATTTGGAGTAATAAACTTGCTTTGGCTCATCTTAGACAACCCTTGTATGGATTCTACCTAAACAACTTCCAAATCAGTGTTGGGGATGGGAACAAAATAAAGTTTTGGTATGACAAGTGGTGTGGAAACTTGTGTCTAAAAGAAGAATTTCCAAGACTGTTTAGGCTTTCAATAGAGAAAGAGGGCATTCTTTGCAGGTCTTATGAAAGAAGATCAAGCTCAGAGAAATTTCATCGAAAAATCTTAGCTAATAAAAAAAAAACATATTAGATCTCCCCTACTATCCAAAGTTAGAGATGGATGTTTCACTAATTTTTCCCTTAATAATACATTGTACAAATATTATATATATTCTATAAAAATTCAATAATATATTATACACATACTATATATATATATATCTGTGTGTGTGTAACATTATTATTTATTTATTTAACATTACATTTGAGGGTCAGGGTTCAGGTAAAAATTGCTCTCCCCTGCCCCCGACCCGAACCCAATTGGATTTTTCAAAAAAATTTCCAAATCTAATTCTACCCTATTTAACTACTCCCAAACCCATCCCATTAGGGTCAAGAGAGTCAGGACCCAATGGATGAGGGTATTTTATTACCATCCCTAATTACAGACATATCTTAGCAATCCCACCAACTGAGCAGGGGCAGGACCCCCCTCCCCTCCCCTGCGAACGACGCAGGCACCATTGTAGCATTGAACTTCCTCCGTTACACACCCGAAGGAGGTGGTGGCAGGACCCAGACTGAGCGTCAAACATTATCCACTACTGCCAAATTATCCCCAACAAAGGATTGACCTGAACTCACCCCCTACTCGTATACATATATTAATATTGAATTCAACAAACACAACACCACTGTACCCACCATTGAATATTTGAATATCCACATCTTCGAATACATGTTTTTCTTGATGTTATTCATTTGCTTTTTGCTTCAAAGATCTCTGACCCACAACCCAAAATCTCTTAAATTGATTTTTGTTACTACTTTTATGATTGTTTGTATAATTTTGATATGTATCTAAAGGTGAAGGTTAGGTGAGGAACAAGAAGAAGATGTTCTACTAACTGTCTATGATCATGAAGCATGACATGTATTCTTGCTTCATGAGGGTTTGAATGTGATTTGACAAAATAAACACTAAAATATATATTTATCCTCCAAGAAGAACAAATTATCTCTCACAGATTTAGTTATTTTACCTGAGAATATTGGTCACCCAGTTGATGAATGCCTCGTCCGGTTGACGAGAACTGTGGAAAAATACTCCATATCCTCCGATACATATCGTTCTTCTCTGTGGGTCTCTTTTGTATTTCTTCTCTCCTCTTCTCTCTCTATTTCCTCTTCTCTTTTCTTCGACTTGGTCCTCTCCTTCGTTGCACCAATTCTTAGACCCAATTCTTACACCTGCGCCATTTCTCTTTGTTAACCTAAAGGAACCAAGGTTGTCTCTATCAAATATTCTCTCTCTTCTCCTCTGTTGCACCACCAATTCGTAGACCTGGGCATTTCTTAACCTACAACAGCCAGCGATGCAGCACGTACACATTATTATAGTTATGATAATTTTTTAACCAATTATATTTGTCCACGCATTTATTTTTTTATTTAAATTTTCACAACTAAGGTCTGATTTAAAAAGTTAAAAAATGTTAGAAATTTTAAAATTTTTATTAAATATTTTACATGAGTGTGTGACTCACATGATGTGGATTCTACCCCTATATAAGACATTTAATAGAAATTTTGGTAGGACTTTTAAAGTCTCTAGCATTATTCTAAAAAGTTATCTATTTTTGTATGTTACTTTAATTTTTGAATATTTTAGTAGATTAAAATATTTATATTTGAGAAGAGGAATGTATTTTTTTTTATAATCAAATGTGATGTTTGTAAGAAAAAAAGTAAAATGATTATAGATTTAATGTGATATTTTGTCTTATTAATTATTTTATTTTATTTTGTCTTTTTGTAAATTTTGACCAAAAAAAGATAATTTTTGACTTTCTAAACACCCCGAAGTCTGAGATTAATGAACAAATAGGCCCGGTGTGGGGTGATGGTTGAGACTAATTTAGCCCATTAAAACATAAAATAAATTAAAAAATTAATAAGATAAAATGTCAAATTTAAATCATAATTATTTCAATTTTTCTCTCACAAAATTAGAAAAAAACTAAAAATTTATTTCAAACGAAACTTTTTTAAACAAACTAAAATAGCCACATAATAATAATAATAATAATAATAATAATAATAATAATAAACTAAAAAGTCAAGTTAAAAAAGTTTATTCCAAACGAAGTTATAGTAGTCTAGTGGCAAATTCACAATGTGACTTATCTTGTTATTGTTGTTATTGATTGGTTAAAGTTGTGAGACTCAATATATTTTTTTTGTTAGGATTGTAGGAGACAACTTGACACTTGTCAAGTGATAAGTAGTGTGGAGTAATGCTTTAGGACCACCAAATAATCACTCCATATCACATGGCCATATCACCATTCAATAAGCATTATTAATTTGCGGTAGAAATTACAAATTTTTTTTTTTTTGGATTAGTGAGAGATTAGGATTGGCTACTTATCTATTTGCAGCTTTTTAATTGCGACAAGTGATTGATCATTAGAAAATAAATGAGGGAGAGAGTTTACTCAGATATTTTAATAGAGTGTCACATCATTCGATCTAGGAAGTGAGTCTAATTTTTTAGCCAGAATAACAATATATATAATAGTGTAATGTCTATGTTATGCACGGCTAATACATTTATATTATTAGCATTTTTTTTTTGTTGTCATAAGATAAAATAAAAAATTATTGTGTAGCACATGAGGACAAAAGAAATTTAGAATAGTGTGAAATATTGACTAATAATAAGTTGTTGACAAATTAAAGTATTAAATTATTTCAAAATTAAATATGGATCAATCTAGATAATAATGTAATAATGGTTCATTATGATTTATTTCATTATGACTTGAAAATGTTATAATGTGCATCGAGCATATAATAGTTTTAAGTGCCAAATTTATCGATTCCCAAAAGTAAAAACAGTAGTTGCGAGAAGTTTTTTTTTAAAAAAAAGCACTAAATTATTCTCAGTTATCAAGAACCAAGTAAACATATTTTAGTGATAAAATTTAAAAAATGTCATTAAAAAATATATTTTTAGGGATAAAATAATTTAGTTCTTATAATATTTATAAAAAAAATCATTACTAAATGTATAACAACAATAACATTTTTTGCAATAAAAATGTTTGGTCCTTAAAAAATATTTTTGTCCATAAATAAACTTTTGTTATAGTGATATGTGAAAAATGAATTTTTGTCTAAAATTATTTAGTCCCTACAAGTAATCAAAAAAGTTAATAAAATTATTTTTAATTATTTACATATAATCAAAATATATTTTTGGGAACATGATAAATTGGTGTTAAGCACGGTTAAGGTTCTAGAAATTTTTTGTTAATATTTGTTTTAATGGAAAACCAAAATATTTTTATTAATATTTACATTAAATTCATAGCAATCAAAATATTTTTATTAATATTTATACTTAATGCATAGCACGGGTTTAAGAAAATTTTGCTTTAAAATAAAATGTATTTTTAATAATGAAGTTATTAGCCGTGCATAGAACTGTTAAGGTTTAAAGTTTGTGTTTTGCTTGAAAAGAAAATGCATGGAAATGTCTAAATAAAAATATTAATAAAAACATTTTGGTTTTCGATTGAAGCAAAATATTAATAAAAATATTACCATGTAGCGAATGTTTTATTGTTGTTTTGTAACTTGCGCCACATCAGTAATTTGTTCTATTCCATCCATGAATACAAATTTGATTCATTCTTAAAAATTTCAAAATAATAATTCAGTTAAAACAAATATAATGAGGACATAATTGTGAGAAAAATGTAAAGAAAATCAATCATAAAAATAATGATATACCAATAATGTACTAATAAGTTATAAATCTTAAAAGCCTAATATCATAAAAAGAAAATGATATAAATCTAACATAATAAAGAGTTCTAAATCTAACGTCATAAAAAAGAAGTTGCATAACCTCTTAAGATCAAAGAATAGTAGAAGACTGAAACATGGGTAGTGATTTACCTATCAAAGATTAAAGAAGAGTTTAACACTCTGTTTGGATGAAGGAGTTTGATGAGAAAAGAAAAAATTGTGAGAATTGAAAATCCTTCACTTGTTTGGATGGTTAAGTAATTTGAGAATTGTGAGAGATGGTGAGATGGATTCTCACCAAACCTGTGTTTTGTTTCTCACCAAAAGTAGTGAGACTTTGTGAGAAAAGAACTAGGTTTAATGAAACTTGTTTAAAATACCAAAGCTACTCTTATGAAAAAATATAACTTATTAATATGGAATGTTATTTTGGTAAAATGAAATAGAACACTTTGTTTTTCCTTTCTCTTATATACTCCATCCAAATAAGATTGGTGAGAAATTACATTCACTTCTCCTTTATTTATCCAAATGGTGAGAAATATAACATTTCTTTTCTTTTCTCACTTAGGTGAGAAATCACAATATTTTTTTTTCTTACCTCCTCTCAAGATCCAAACAGAGTGTAAGGGAAAAAGAATAATAAAATACTACATTAGAGAATTACCATGACAAAAACCGTCAATATTGATCTACTTACTTCCCATAGAATTATTATTATAAGAATAGAAGACAGAGGAAAAACGTATGGGCATTGAAGGTAATGGAAAATCTTTTGAATTAAGTTTTTGTCATTTATATAATTATTGATTCTATTGTGGTAGTGATTGTAATTCCATAGCTATTGTTATATTATTAGAAATCATTAAAACAATTTAAATATTATTTTAATTTAGGAAAAATTACTCATAATTCAAATTTTTGTAAATGTTGCTCTAGTTAGTCCTGAGTGTTTTTTCTTAAACTATTTAGTCCATTTTATTTTTGGTATAATATATATTTTCTATATATTATATATGGAGTTTACATTTTAACCCATATTGTGATTTCATTTTGATTTTGTCATGGTGTGCATATATTCTCTCCCTCTCTCTCTCTCTTGTTGGCTCTCTTAACATTGTTCTCTGAATGGATCACCACACCATAACCCTCAAATCCCCAATCAAATGCAATGGATTGTTCTCTCATTTCATGCCATTTTCCCTACTGTGTCATCCAAGAAGTCTTCTTAGATTTTCAACCGCAAAGGAATTAAAGTTTCGATTCCCAACATCATCAGCGTAATTAACATTAACATCATCAACATCAGCAGCATCAACTACATTAATACCATCAACATCAGCAACATCAACTACATCAGCAACATCAACGACATCATCAATATCATCAGCATCAACTACATCATCAACATCAGCAACATCAACTACATCATTAACATCAGAACCCTTACGATGTTACTAGCCACTGACCCAACAACAATGCAAATTAGAACATAAAAACCACAACACATACCTCAATTTCTCATTGTCATGCTTCGACTTCTCCGAATTTAACATGACCACTCTACAGTTCTAACGTTGAGTGATGCCTTGGTTGCAATCTGGGGTCATGATTTCGCTATCCGATGTGAATGTCGACGGTACCGGCGGATTAGCGACGTTAATATGCCAATGTCACAACCAACGGTGGATCACAGTTCAAGAACCCTCAGTGTCCACGCTGAAACGCCTTCGCAACTATTGCTAGAATGGGGTTTTAAGCTTTTTTAGGGTTATGGTGGGTGATATGCGATGTTATTTATGGGATGAATATCACACAATCAACATCGCCCTTTTCTATGCTTCAATCAAGATTGACGATGATCCAATCCCTAACATTTGTATGGAAATCCAAAAGTTTCTATCCTACATCATCCATTTTGTTCGGGATGGAGGGAAAAAAGGAAAAATGCAATAGTATGCTTTGGGTATTTTGGTAAGTCCAACATCACGGAAAAACCACAAATACCCCTTCCCAAATACAGCCCATTTCCAAACTACACAGGGTCCAACGTAATTAACATTCACATATGACTTTTCAAGCTATAAAAAAAAAAGTTAGGACTAAATGGTGTAACATATCATAATTTGAGATTTACTGGTGTTTTACCCTTTAATTTAACTAAATAAGATTTTAGTCTAATTGTAAAATGATACATGTATTCTAAAAATTATGAACTTCAGAAAAATTGAGAGAAATTGATTGTCACTTCAAGCCTAAACATGCCACAACATATTTGATTATATTATACTAACTTTCAACTCGTGCTATACATGCCTAAATGTATATGATAATGATATATATAAATATTTTATAAATTCTTAGATTATAAGTTTATGTTTATTTTTGAATTTTGAGATATATGATAAAGATATTTATTAACATTGTATGAATTTTTAGAGCATAAAATTTAGAGCCCTATCTATTTTAATCCAATAACTAGCCTAGGTGCAACTTGGGTTGGCCCAACTTAAGTAATTTAAATTCATAAAATTTTAGAACCTTAAGTAATTTAAGATCATAAAATTTTAAACCTTAAAGACCCAACAATGTATTTGCTTATATTATACTTGTGTAATGCCTGTCGTATACACAACGAATACATATTAGCATTTTTTTATGAAAATATTAGTGAAACATCTCTATCCAACTTTTAGTAGTAGGAAAGATCCAATATTTTTTTTTTCTTATTAGTTAAAGTCCCTCAATAATATTTAGAAACATTTTTAGTTTGTCACAAAGAAATTTCAAATTTCTCTGTGCAAGCTAAAATTTCTCTATGAAAATATTGAGGGATCCCAACTACTATGAAAATATTACATATCTTTTATCTTATAAAATCATAACATTAGTGACCTTAAACTAAAAACCCATTGTAGACACCCCATTTTTGACCGACCTCATGAGTCAGACGTCACCGATTGGCGCTTCGGTGATGTTGCATATTTTGCTCGTTGAAGTCTCGAGTCTCGGCGTGAGCCTTGCCTCGAACTTAGAACCCTCTTCTGTACCTTGCATCGGTTTGCGAACCGGGCTCGATTTTCTCTGTTTCTTTTCGAGGGAGGGAGAGGTCCGTAGACCATCTCTCATAGGCTACATTTAAATGGTCATGAGCCATTTTTCCCATTTCGGAGCTCGGTTCCCGGTTTTCGGAGCCGTCAGGCCGTGTGCCTTGGTTCGGGATTGCCTAACCATCTCCGATTGCCCCGATTTTTGGCATGCATCTTATTTACTCCCTTTCAAGGGACACTGTGGTCTAAGAGACCCACTTCGTGGTCGAATACCACTCCCGGTGCCTAACAGTCGAATTTCGGGGCCTCGAATTGTGCAGCGTTTGACCCCGAACCTTCATTTTGCATCGGTTTTCGTTCATTTTTGGCAGGTACCTCTATTTCATCACCAGGAAGGCCGTAGAAGGGTGGGAGGCCAATAATTGTTCCAGCAACCAGTTATATCCCATTATCGCCCTCCGACGCCCGTTTTTCTCACTTCAGAGTCAATGTTGACCATCCTAAGGCCACTTTCTTCAGCTCCAAACCCCATATTTGTGATGTACACATCTGGGAGGCCACCAATATGTGGTGGCCACCCAGTAATTCCATTTGACCCTTTTGAACCCCTTTGAAAAGTGAGTTGTTCTCTTTCCTAGTTCACAGTTGCCAATTTTCAACCACAAGGTTTTGTTGAGGACACATGGGAGGCCACCAATATGTGGTGGCCGGCCACTAATTTGCATTGACCCTTTTGACCCTTGGCCGGCCAGCTTCTTCAGGGTGAGTACATTACAGCTGTGCATTGTTTTTCCCTCCAAAACACATGTCGGAGGAACCTTTTAGGAGGAAACTTGATGCAATTTCCCTCCTTTTTCTCCCTCTCATTTGTCTATATAACCAGCAGCCCAAACCTGGTTTTAGGGTTACAAAAATCCTAAGAGCTTTGCATACACATCTCCCTATTCCTCTCTTCCAAGCCCTCAAAAATCTTCCAAGTTCTACACCCTTTCTTCATCACCACCTAGCACCACCACCACTACTCCATTTCCAGAAGCTTGGGGAGTTTTTCAGGGGCTAGGAGGCAGCATTTCTTAAGCCAAAATGGAGCCAAGGATTGGTCTACAAGGGTAAGTTCATCTCTCCCTCTTTTGAGCTCATTTTTTCCCCATTTCTTAGCCCTCTTTCCTTGCTGTTTTGAGCTCCAACCAAAACTGAAAAGGTCATTTTTTTGAGCTCATTTTCTTGTTTCATTAAGGGCTCAACACTGTTTTGGATCCTCATGTTGCACTTGCTTCAATACCCCTTTGAATGCCATTATTTTGCATAGTATTTTTGGCTTATGTGTGATCTGTTTTGGAGCCTGACATGAACTGCAAATAGGCCTATTTTGAACCCTCTTCAACATTGAAGAAGGGATCAACACTGTTGGGGACCTCCATGTATGACTTGTCATTGTACCCCTCTTTGGTCCCCATTTTTGCATGATTTATTAGCTTATTAAGATTTTGTTTTTGGACCTTGGTCAGAACTGAAAGTGGCCCTATTTTGACCTCCTCTACATGTTTCATCAAGGGTCCATGGCTGTTTGAGACATCATTTTTATACTTCATGTTATAGCTCTCTTATGGCCTTAATCTTGCATTGCATTTTGAGCATGTTTGTATACTGATTTGGGCTTGATCATCTACTGTAAAATGCCATATTTTTGGACCCTCTTAAACATTGTTGAAGGTCCCTCACTTGTTTGAGACCCCCATATATCAGTTACTTCTTTGCCCCTTTGTTGGCCCATTTCTTGCATGAATTGTTTGCCATACTTGTATCTGTTTTTGGGGCTTGTCATATACTGAAAAACATCATATCTTTGTCCCCTCTTCAATGTTGTAGAAGTCCCCTTTCCTGTTTGGGGCCAGAATCTGTGAGTTGCTTCATCACCCAGCTTGCGGGCCCATTTTTGCATGCTAATTTAGTCCCACTTGTACTCACTGTTTAGCCATGCTTTAAACTGAAAAAATACTTATTTTGGGGCTTCCTTTCTTCTTCTTTTACACTTCATGTACAAATCATGCATGCATTGCATAGCTATAGGCCATTTCATGTGCTTAATTCCATGTTTCGGGACTCGTTCCTTGCATCGGGTTTCATTTCGCCATGTTTCGGGGCTGTTTTGCATGTCATTTTGCCTCTGAAATTTGCATGTTTGCATATCATATTCCATGTCTTGCCATGTCTCATTAGAGTGGCATTCCGTGCCGTAGGTTCGGTCCTCGGTTTGCGTGCACGCGTGCACGTATTTCGAGTTGTCTCATTTTCATCTAATGGCCTCCTATGTGAGTGTGGCTGAGGCTCTCTCATGTTGGTGTAAGCCCATATTGCATTGCGTATGCCATTTCATCCATAGCATTGTGTATGCTCGGTTGTGTATCACCTCGTGTAGCGTGTATGCCATTCTATAACATTGCGCATGCTAGGTTGTATCTTAGTTGCATTTCATGCATATCATGCATATTGTATCGTGTTCGGGATAGGAGTTAGCCCGGGCACGGGAAACAAGGTACGTTCCGTACCCCGAGTGACGGAATGTGTCTCAATTCCCCAGTCATCGACACTCCGGATCATCCATGAGGGAGTTAGGTCTTGTTGTATTTTCATATGCATTCATTCTATATCGAGTTGTGCAAATCGGCTCCTCGGCCATCATGCATCGAGATGCGTGATTGGTGGCACGAGGATCGAGGCATGCATACATTTGTGAAAATACATTACTATGCCCCTTTCCTGCTCTCTGTTGCAGCAAATCAAGAATCAGCAGTCTTCTGAGGCTTGGCGCGCTTTCCAAGAACAATTGCGAAACAGAGGCTAATTGGGGCATCCCAGTGGATTTCCGCGCAAGGCAGCCTAAACATACATCATTCATCAGAATCAAGGCAGTCCTTGGCTTGCATGCCAGTTTATTATTTTCTTAGTTAATTTGTAAATTAATTAGGAATTTGTACATCATTTTGGACTGTATTATTTGGACTGTACTATTCTTTTATTATTTGTATATTTATTGGACCCTCTGCGATGGCATAATTGTAATAAGTGTGGGTGAGTGTGATGTATGTCTTCCAACCCCGTCTTTCTTTCCTTTATTTACACCTTATGATGGTTAGATTAGGGCATGTTTCAATTAGCATCTGATGTAATGACATGTTTGCATCATTCATCTGTTTTTTGCATTAAGACTCGGCGCATCATACAAACTGCATTTGTATTTCAATTCCAAATTGAATACGTGTTAGTTGTAGAATTCCATATGCCATGTTTAGAATAGCCGAGCCTGCTATAGTTGCATCTTTGCATGTGTTGCATTAGGCATTTCTGTATATTTAGGATCATGCATGATTTCTAATGAGCTTCTGTTTTGGCTTGGAGTACTCGGTGAGTTTTATGCTTTAGCATCCTTGCATGCATGTGAGTGACTCCCATGAATAGCATGCTTACCATGAGGCTATGTGCTTATGTGATATAACTGCCTTGAATGCCTGTGGGTGGAGGTTGGATTACTTGGAGTGGGACAATTCATCAAATGTTTGTTTTAAGCCCACTAGATAGTGGCAAAATCACGTTTTCTAAGCCCACAGGGTGGCAAATCCACGTCTTAGCCTACCTGCGGGAAGCACCATCAAACCATTTTCAAAAATAAACATGAAATGTTTGGTCCCAATTCAGGCGACCCGGTCTATACTTGTATGCTGTGCACATCACATAGTAACCTAGGCTAATAATTGGAATAAGAATGCACGATGTTTTCAAAATCAGATATCATGGTTAGTAGAGGCCGGTCTTTGGCCGGGCGAGCGGGGGTGCTCACGAAGTGACCTTCCCCAATCGTACCCAAGTTCCCGAGCCGAGGCAACTTTGGTGATGACGGACACGTGGCCTTTGGCACCGAGTCAGGGTTTCCTAAATTTCCTGTTAAAAAACATTTAGGTGGCGACTCTGTATCTGGCAAAGCAGTCCATGTTTGGCACTTCTTTTCAAAAAATCTGTTTTCAAAATCGATTTGCCGGATTTGGACTCTTTGGTTCAAGATTAAGAACCATGACATTTGAGTCCTTGAACTGTAGTGACCCCAATATGAACAGAACGGGACTTAACCCTCCCGGGGCATTCGGGGACGTCTACACCCATTCTTTTATATTGTCATAAAATACAATAAAAAATCATTGCGTAGCACATAAGAACAAAAGAAATTTAAAATGACAATTGAGAGGGAAGATTTGCACGGGATGCAGTAAATTTGGGATAACGTCGGGCGTTACTGATTTTGCACGGGCAAAGCTAATTCCTCCGTCGACGAAGCCGGCAGCCTGACTTGCACGGTCGGAGATATTGACCGGTCAAACATCAACTGTCGCAGCCGAGCTGCGACTTGAGCGTAGTAGACGGAGCTCAGAGTAACGGATGATGATACCGAGCTAAAAGGTAGTCCGAGATGGACTGCGGGCGCGATCATGGCCGGCGCGCCTTTGACCGACCGGTCGATACGACAGAGCTTCGTGTGACTGAGATTGAAGGTGGAACGGTTGGAGGTCGGCATGCCTCGCAACCGGTTGGTCCTAATGAGCCGGTCAAGAATAGTTCGGCCGAGGTGGTCGAACTTCGCTGATCCCAAGTTCTGAGACGGTGATGTACGCGGTCATATATGCGTGATGGCAATTCTCCATCGGTGATAGGCGGTCATGGTACCGGTTAAGGGTGCCACCGGCCAATAAGCGTGAGAGGACATCCGCTCCGCGCCTCAATACCGTTGGATAGTTACGTGTGTCTTGGTGGAAGGACAAAACCTTTACGCGTAAGGTGGTGAGGGCGCACGCCACTGTCGAAAAGGACAGCGAGGTAGTCTTGCGCGCTGTCTGGCTGCATGGCCAGCCTAGAAATAGGGAGAAAGACGAGCGTTGGAGGTATGGAATTCACTCTCAAAAACACTCCTCTCATTGTCTTCTTCCTGAGTGATCTGACTTGATCGTCGGAGGGTCTTTCCGGTACACCACCGACGGGCAGCTCACCATTTTTGTGTTGCAGAGATAGACGCCGTCGCCAGAAACTTGACGTTCAAGGCGTACGGAGAGCAGAGGATATTTCACCCCTGTACAATTAGCGCCATCTATGGGAATCCTTTGATACTCAACCCTTGTTCTTTAAGCTTCTTCGACCATTTCCATGGCCAACAATGATGAAGTTCCGCTGTCCGTCGTCGATGGTGTCACTCCAGAGTATGTCCGAAGGAGAGAAGGCCCCCCTAATGTTCCAACCTTGGCGGGCCTGGAAACCTCTTCGCGAGGAACGCCCGACAAGCGTGGGAGGAGTTCAGATCGTTCACAGAGTCGAGGGCGCCGTGGCCGGGGAAGTCTGTGGCGGCTTGGAACACAAACTCAAGGACCAAGACACCCTCATTCGCAAGATAGCGGCGGAGATGGAGCTGCTGAAACGCCAGATTAGGGGGAAGGGTGTTGCTGGAGAGGGCAACCTCAGTGAGCGCGCCCCTTCCCCTCGTTCTAGCAGTCGCCACCAGAGGAGGACTCACTCAATCTCCATCACCAGGAACTACGGGGTTGGAGATTCAGACCAGCGAGAGGGCGGATCCTTCACTCACGAATGCACTTATCGCCCCTCACACCCGCCATCGACGTCGCGATACTCTACCTCCTCCCATTCCAGGGATCTCAGGGACGTGTTGGAGGAGAGAGCGCGTCACCGGGAGGCTCGGAGGGTGCCAGCGCTCCAGAGGTTGAGTGCCCGATTCGTTCTGATGAAGAAGTGATGATCTGGCGCCCGAGTCATAGCCCTTTGGTGGACAAGGAGCTGGCGAGACTTATAGCCACGCCGCTGTCCCCAGAGATTGAGAGCACCCCACTCCCTGCCGGATTCCACCAGCCAAAGTTCACTTTGTACGACGGCAAGACGGATCCGTACATACATGTGAGTCATTACCGGCAAGTGATGGCTGGCCACCGGCGAAACGACGCCTTGATGTGCCTCATATTCCCAGCGAGTTTGGGAGAGCTAGGCTTGAAGTGGTTCGAAAGGCTCTCGGAGGGGAGTATTAAGGGGTGGTAGAAACTAGCGGAAGCCTTCGTCACCAGATTCAAGACCAACACTCGAACGCCGAAGGAGGTCGACCATCTCCTGGATGTCAAGATGGAGTCTGGAAATTCACTGAAGGCATACAATGTGAAGTACTGGGAAACTTACAATGAGATCCTCGACTGCCCTACCAATTTGGCGATCACTCAATACAAGAGGGGTCTCCTAGTCGGGCATAGGCTGTGAGATTCACTCACGATGCATCAGCCCACCACCATGGAATCTTTGATGCAGCGGATCAACGAACACATTCGTGTGGAAGATGATGCCGCCTCTGCGACCGAGAAGGATAATCTGGTCGCGGTGGACAGAAGGATAGCTGGGAAAGTTCACTCGGTCGGGCAAGAGGAGAACCGCTCTAATGATCGACCAAAAGATCAGCGTCGTGGGACTGGCCGCGATGACAGAAACAAGGGTCGCAGAAACGACCGAGTTGATGCACCCCGCGACGCAGCAGAAGATGCTAAGAGAAAACTGAAGGCACGGACAGGAATTACCACGGTCTTCAAAATTCCCATCTACCGAATTCTGAGCGAGATTCGGGGTGAGCCTTTCGTCCGTTTGCCGGCCAAGTTAGGAAGCGCGCAATGAGGCTTCAATCCAAAATACCGCTGCACCTTCCATGAAGAACGAGGGCACTGAACAAAGGACTGCTTGCCGCTCAAACAACACTTGGAGGAATTGGTGGCGGCGGGACATCTTGACCAATACATAGATGGGGAAGTCAAGGCCGCGCCAATTGGACAAACCGAGCCTAATGGAATGGCCGCCCTAGAGGCGCCCCCGCAAGGTGTAATCAACGTTATCCACGGCATCATTGAACCAGCAAGGGTCTGCGAGCTTAGAGGGATGATCAAGAAGGCCGAGCACATGAGGGAAGTGCTCTCTGTCCAGCTCGCTGTAAAAAAGGGAAAAACTGAGGAGAAAGACATCCTTTCGTTTTCAACCAAAGATTTGGAAAGGGTGCAGATGCCGCACAATGACGCCTTGGTGGTGACCCTTCGCGTCAAAGATTTTGATATCAAGAGAATATTGATCGACCAGGGGAGTTCGGTCGAAATAATGTATTATGACGCGTTCAAACAAATGAAGTTAGAAGACAAGGATTTGGCTCCTGCAACATCTCCTTTGGTCGGCTTCAACTCACAACCAGAATGGCCGATCAGAAAGATTATTTTTCCGGTCAAAGGCGGTCGGTCGTGAAGCAAGTGGAGTTCGGGTGCTCAAAGTGCCATCGACTTACAATTTGATCTGGCAGAGGTTGGTCAGACGCCATGCAAGCGATTGCCGACATTCCACCAAGTCATGCGCTTTCAAAGATCGAGCAGGCGAATAGAGGAAGTGCAGGGGAGACGGTGATGGCCAAACAATCGCTTCGCGGTAAATGGCAACCGAAAGCAGCCAAAGGGTTTGTCCAGATGATCGAGGGCCCGAGGAAAGGAGGTCCTCGAGCGTGGGAAGAAAGGCCGAGGAAAAATTGGTCGAAGATTTGGTGGAAGTGCGCATCGATGAAAACGATCCGACTAAATTCTTCCTCTTGGGATCATCTTTGTCTAGCGCCGAACAGTCGGATTATGTCAATTTCTTGGTTTCCAACTTGGAGGCTTTTGCATGGACGCCTTACGATATGCCTGGCGTCGACCCAAGCTTCATTTGCCACCAGCTGAATGTCTTCCCTAATGCACGGCCAGTCATACAGAGGACGCGCCGTTCGGCCTTGCACCATGCTGAAGTGGTGGCGGAAGAAGTGAAGAATTTGTTGGAAGCCGAGGTCATAGAGGAGGTGCAATACCCTCGGTGGATATCTAACACGGTGGTGGTCCCTAAGAAGAACGGTAAATGGCGAGTTTGCGTTGACTACAAGACTGTCAACCGCGCTTGCCCGAAGGATAGCTTTCCCCTCCCTCGAATTGACCAATTAGTGGACTTAACCGCTGGCCATCAGAGGTTTAGCTTCTTGGATGCATATCGCGGCTATCATCAAATAGCCATGTACAAGCCGGACAGAGAGATCACGTCGTTCACCACCCCAGAGGCTTATACTGCTACAAGGTCATGCCGTTCGGATTGAAGAATGCCGAGGCAACCTTTCAGCGGATGGTAACAAAGATGTTCGCTCCTCTCTTGAGCCGAACAATGGAGGCCTATATCGACGATATGGTGGTAAAAAGTAAGGAAAAGTCTCAGCACCTCGCCGACCTAGCAGAAATGTTTGCCATACTTAAACATCACAAGCTTCGTCTGAATGCCTCCAAGTGCGCCTTTGGAGTTGGCGCTGGAAAGTTTCTGGGTTTTTTGGTCACAAACCGAGGAATCGAAGCCGACCCTTCGCAGATCAAGGTAATACAAGAGTTGGAGCGCCCGAACTCCACGAAGGACGTGCAACACCTTCTTGGGATGGCGTACCAATGAACAGTTATCACGGTCTTCGGATCGTTGCAGGCCCTTCTTCAAAACTTTGAAATCCAAGTTCTTTTGGGATGAAGAGTGCGACCGTGCACTAGCAGACCTAAAGATGTACCTTTCCTCAGCCCCTATTTTGGTCACCCCTCAGTCGGGCGAAGAGTTGTGCCTCTACTTGGCTGTGTCTCAGCACGCGGTAAGTGCGGTATTGGTTCGTGCTGAAGGCATCCAGCACCTACCAATCTTCTATGTGAGCAAGACTCTGCTTCCGGCCGAGACGAGATACCTTTCCTTGGAAAAACTGGCGCTGGCCCTAATGATGGCGTTGAGAAAGCTGGCGCACTACTTTCATGCCCATACAATAATAGTGTTAACCGAGTTCCCACTCAAGGTGCTCTTCGAAAAAGCGGACTTCACTGGGAGAATTCTGAAATGGGCCGTGGAATTGGGCCAGTACGACATCAAGTTCCGGCCGCGCACCGCAATCAAGGCTCAAGCATTTGCAGACTTCGTGGCGGAATTTGCCCCTGGAACGCATCCAGTCTGCCCGATTGATTTGGTTGATGCGGATTTAGCACAACCCATGGTTTTGGCAACAGAGACAAGTACTGGCCCGCAAGTAGGGGAAGGGCAAAGCTCAACCAGAACAGCAAAGTCCGACGACTCGTTGAAAGAAGAACCCAGCAAAGACGTGGAAAGAGACCAGAATGAGCTGACCAGAAACTTGGAATTGAGAAGCTCCCAAAACCCGTCTGATTGCTAGAAGCTGTTTGTTGGCGAGATGTGGAAACTCTTCGTCGATGGCGCATCCAACAGGCATGGAGCCGGGTTGGGAATTGTGCTAACTTCACCCAATGGGCTAATTGTTGAGCAAGCAATTACCTTCGGCTTCCCCGCGTCCAACAAAGAGGCTGAATACGAGGCCCTCCTCGTCGGACTAAGAAGCGCGCTGAGAATGAAGGTCACAACCCTTATAGTGTTCAGTGATTCCAAGTTGGTGGTCAATCAAGTCTCAGGGGAGTATGAGGCCAAAGATGAAAGAATGGCGAAGTATCAGGCGCTGGTGCGAGCAGAAGTCAAGAAGTTCGATGCCATCAGAGTTGAACAGATCAACCGCGAAGGAAACAACACGGCTGACGAGTTGGCCGGTCTCGCTTCCACTCAGACAGCCTTTCCCAATCCCTTGATGATTGAATTTTTACCTCGGCCAAGCATTGAGGAACCAGAAGCAACCGAAGTACTCTGCACCGACTTGGGACCTTCCTGGATGGACCCCATCATCGCCTTTCTGAAAGATAGAATTCTACCAGAAGAAAAGAAGACGGCCCACAAGATCTGAGCAAAGGCAGAACGGTTTTGGCTCTCCCCATCCGGAGCATTGTATAAGAGGTCCTTCACCGGGCCGTATTTGAAGTGTGTCCACCCCGCCAGGGTAGAGGATTTTCTCTTTGAGATCTATGAAGACGTCTGTGGCAGCCATACTGGGGGCATGTCTCTGGCGTACCGAGCAATTTCACAAGGTTACTGGTGGCCGTGCATGCAAGCGGATGCACAAAAATACGTTCGCCGATGTGAAAAATGTCAGAAATTTGCTCACCAAATCCACCAGCCAGCAAGAGAATTGCTCTCCCTTACAAGTCCTTGGCCGTTCGCACTCTAGGGATTAGATATCGTCGGGCCACTCCCAGTCGCACCGGGCAATCGCAAGTTTTTCATCGCCGCCACTGACTATTTCACCAAGTGGGTGGAGGCCGAGCCACTGGCAACCATTAAGGAAAAAGATGTTAAAAAATTCGTTTGGCAAAATGTGATCACTCGCTTCAAGATACCCAGGCCCTCATCTCGGATAATGGCACTCAATTCGACGAAAACTCTTTCATGATTTTGCGTAGAGTGGAACATCGAGTTCTACAATCCAACGCGTGCTTATCCTCAGTCAAATGGTCAAGCAGAGGCCTCGAACAAAACCATTCTGGTCGGACTGAAGAAGTGGCTTGAGAAGGCCAAGGGAAAATGGGCTGAAGAGCTTCCTAATGTGCTCTGGGCATACCGCCAAAGGCGATCATTGGAGAGACACCATTCGCTCTGGCCTATGGTATGGAGGCCGTCATCCCATTAGAAATTGGCATGCCAACCATCTGCTCAGAAAGTTTCCAGCCAGACCTGAACAATGAAGCCGTGGCATTAGAGCTGGACCTTGCTGAAGAAAGACGAGAGCGCGCATTGGTCCACATAGCGACCTATCGCCAGAACTCTCTAAAAAAATACAACAAAGCGGTGCACGGGCTATTCAAGATTGGGGATTGGGTCTTAAGGAAAGTTCTTGGCAACATGGTGATCCCTGGCGAAGGAACGCTCGGTGCAAATTGGGAAGGACCATACAAGGTGATTGGTCTTGCTGGCAAGGCGGTATACCATCTGGAAGATTTAGATGGCAAGGCTATCCCCAGACCATGGAATGCAGCCAACCTTAAGGTCTTTTACTTTTGAAATGTAATTTTCTTATGTTGTTTAGCTTTTCTAGACCGCTAGCCCTTTGGCGCTTGATGTAAAAGATAGCAATGTTTTTGTAATGAAAATTAGTCTCTTCTTGTTTGGTATTACGTTTGTCCAATGATATAGCAAGACACAGAAGGCAATTATGGATGCCAGGGGCAAGAAGACCGACCTAGACGGGACCAGACTGTTTTCCTCAGAATGGGAGCAGACTACACAAATAGTTTGCCTATGGAGCAATGCGCATTAGGGCTGAGCTGGTTTTGCTCGCCCAGTTGGAATGTTGGCGGAATGACCAACCTAACTAAAACATTGGTGTTTTGCCCAATGTAGGAGCCGAGCTGATTTTGCTCGGCCCATTTGGCATATTGGTGTCTTGTCCAATATGGGAAACGAGCTGATTTTGCTCGGCGGAATTGGCAATGTTGGTGTCTTGTCCAACAGTCATTAGACCGAGCTAACTTTGCTCGGCTAAAGGGGAATATTGGCGTTTTAAACAACTTGAAAGCCGAGTTGGTTTTTGCTCGGCTGCATTGAAGTGCTGGAATTACAAAGTCTGCAAACCGATCAAGGCCGAGCGGATTTTGCTCGGCCAGGTGCAAAATGTCATTTCATTTGAAAGTACAACTGCTAGTCCTGACTAGATTACTTGTGAGCTGATTTTAGCTCGGCAGTTTGTGCGGTTTAGCCGACCTGCCAGTTGATTAAAGTTTGAAGCAAGAAATTCACACATACGAAAGCCAAACAAGAATAAACAATGAGCGAGCAAAAAGTTCAAGTTTCATTGATAAAAAGAAAATTCAGTACAAGAGGTGGGGCCTCGCCTGGTTACAACCATCAAAAAAAGAAAAAGAAAAAGAGAAGAGAAAATCTTCAGTCCAGCGGAAGGTTTTGCTCGGCGATCTCCTCGGTCTGCTCTGCTACGCCGACTGTCTGCTCGGGCAGGCTCTCTTCGGCTTCGTTGTCCGTGCCCTCCACCGCGACAACCTCCCGATCAATAACTTCGGCCTCTACATTTGGGGATGCTTCGGTGTTGGTTGCTTGCTCAGTCTGTTGTGCGGCAGCGGCTTCTTCCTCAGCCTCTTTCCTTGCCTCTGCTATCAGTCGGTTTTGCACGGCATTGGCGTACACCTGCATGTAGACCGGGATATATGCGGCAGGCGGACTAATGAACATGGCAGAATCCTGACCAAGTCCAACTTTCTCCACAGCGGCTTTCCAGCCGCACTGGAAAAAGATGTCCTTCGTAGCTTGGACTTGCCGTTCATAGGTTTTCTCCCCCTAAGCATAGCCCCGGTCCTCTGCATCATCGACCGCCTTGTCCAGAGCTTCCTTGTGCACATCACGCAGTTTCCTCAGCTCGGCGAGATACCGAGCTTTCATTGACTTCACGGCGTGTTGCCTGTCGGCATCAGCTCGGTCAACTTTCTGCTGCAGCTTATCTCGCTCCGCCGCGATAGCCTCCTGCGCTGCCTTTAGGTTCGCTATCTCGGTCTTTTGCGCGTTGTTCTCAGCAATGGCGTCCCGAAGGCTTTGCCGCACTTTTATCATCCGGTCGTGCGCCAGATAATTCTTTTGCGCGGCCTGAAAACAAAGGAAACATATAAGTGTTTGAGGAACCGAGCAAAAACTGAGCAAACAGTTGAAGCAAAAATGGAAAGCTTACCAGCACGATGGATTTTGCCGCCGAGCGCAGGACCTTCGTGTCTGACACCATCATGTTTTTCATGTGCTGGAAGGATTAACCCTTGGTCTTGTTGAAACCGAGGGAATAACCCTTATCAACAGAGATGTAATCCTCACCGAAATTGACGGCCTTGGTAGATTTAATCGGCGCCTGACCGGGGTGGCTGGGTCCTTGCCCTTGGCTTTGCCGGTTTGTTGTTGCTCGGCCTGGTCGCCCAGCTTGTTGGATGCTAGCTCGGTAGAGTCGTCGCCGAGAGACCGACCGCTTTCTCCTTCCTCGGCCTTTTCTCTTTGGCCACCAAATTGTTCGCTAGCAAGAGCAAGCACGGCTTCGCTGTCTCCGGGGTAGAGGATGTTCCCTGCCGCTTCGAGGTTGGGACTCCTTCCTCTCCAAAGGATCATGGAGTTGAGTGCCCTTATCTTCGCCATTTCTGCTTGGTCATTAGAGGACGAGTCCGACGGTGGAAGAGTCGATCCTGCTCGGGATGGAGCGCGCAGGAAGTCGGTCACGCGGCTTTTACGCGGTGCTTGGTAGTGATAAGTTTGTTCGAAATCGAGTAGTTTTGAAGCTTCCCTCTCCTCGGCTGGGTGACGCAGAAGAACTCGGATGGCCTCTTGATTGGCCTGGTGGTAGTCTGCTACAAGGTACTTATCTGCAAAAAAAGAGACAAGTGTTAGACCGGTGCAAAATAACAATAATGAAATACAGAAAGAAAATAGTGCGGTCCGCCGGGCTACTTACCAGCACTACCAAAATCTTTCCTGATGTACCAGCCCGGTATGGGCGCCTCGGTGTCCTCGTAATTACCGAACACCCAGAGGAAGTCGTCATCGTTGGCTTCCTTGTCCGGGTTGCCCTCTACGAGTTTTTCTTGGCCCTTCTTTACCTTAAGGTACCAGCAAAATCCTCCCTTATTTTTACTAAGGCTGTATTGATGGAAAATTTCTGCGAGGCCGAGATTGAGACTGAGCCTTCGGTTCAGCTCGGCGACACCATTTATTATCTTGAATGTGTTGGTGGAGACTAGGGTTGGGGAAAGCCTCGTCTGCCTCAAAAATTCGCAGATCAAAGGCTGCACGGGGAAGCGAAGCCCTCCCTCAACAATTGATACGACCGTGAAGGGGCACCGGTCTAGATCCCCCCAAGGGGTGTCACCCTTCTTGCCGAGCTCTAAGATGACGTCGTCAGGAATGTTGTACTCCTTTCGAAACTCCGCCATCGCCCCGGGCGAGCTAACCATGAACCGGTACTTCCCCATTATCTCGGTTTTATTTTGTTTAGTGTGTAACTCGGTAAAAAACGTTGGTGTGTTTGCTCGGACTTTGAGCTGCACCAGTTATAATGCTGGACGGGCTTGGTCGGTCCTATTTGTTCTGCATGTTAAAAAATAATCCCAAGGGTTAGCACGGCATAGATTGCACGACTCTTATTGGAAATAGCTCAGGGAAGGATTTGGTGTTTTGACTGACAAGTCTCAGCTCGGTTTAACTACATGCGTGCCTAAGCCTCCTAGTTCAGTTATAGGTCGGTTAAGACTACATGCAGGATCTAGTTGATCCTTCAGCTCGGTCAAAGTTCCAGGCGGAGGTTTCATGGTTGTAGTTCTGTCCACTCTACTTATCGATCTAATGGGGTATCCAGCCCGGTCGCAGCCTCTACGAGAAGCCACAAACAATTTTCTGCTCGGCTATGGCTCTGCCTACGGATTCAAATGAGCATTTAGCTCGGTTCAGTCCAGATTTGGACTGTTCATATCAAATTCAAGGGGTTTTGCTTTGAGGCTTCACAGATCGAGGGGCACGAAGGCCCCCTCCAACCCACTAGTTTTAGTTTTACTAAGGTGTGAAGCTATTGGGACTAAAAAAGAAAGAGCCTTGAAGGCCACATGCAAAGAACATGAAGAACACAATAGTACAAGTATGGAAGCTCTGGAAAATGGAGACCGAAAGTAGTAGAGGGATAGAGGACTTACCAGAGACGGATGCGAGGATGAATACAACCTCGAGAGCTCGAATGCAGCGTTAGGAATGGACACGGAAGCAAAGAGCAGCAGAGAGATGGATTGGAGTGTTGGAGAGTTAGGGTTTTCTGGCTTGGGGAAGACAATGGAAAGTGAAAGGTTTGGGAGGCTTAGGGTTTAGGCTATGAAGGGTTGAGGTGACCCTTGGCCTGTGCACGAAAAGGGAAGAAAAACCCAAATGGCGCAGCCGTTTGAATTCTGCACGTGCAGGACAGCTGGTTGCACGACCCAATGGCATGAAGCCACGTGGCACTGTGAATGCGGCTGTCAGTACGACTGTACAACCCTTGACAAGACTACCGAGGTGATGACCGGATGGGATAGCTCGGCGACAGATACTTCTTCGATCACGCTCGGCTTGGCAGTGGCGCGACTTGACCATGGCTCGGTCACGATGGTAAACCCAATCACGATAGCTCGGATGGGTTTAAGGGGCAATTGAGAGGGAAAATTTGCACCGGACTGTACGGCCGGGCTGGGATAACGTCAGACGTTACGGACTGCACGGCGCCAAGCTAATTCCTCCGTCAATGAAGCCGGCAGCCTGACTTGCACGGTCGGAGATATTGACCGGTCAAACATCAACTGTCGCAGCCGAGCTGCGACTTGAGCGTAGTAGACAGAGCTCAGAGTAACGGATGATGATGTCGAGCTAAAAGGTAGTCCGAGATGGACTACGGGTGCGATCATGGCCGGCGCGCCTTTGACCGACCGGTCGATACGACAGAGCTTCGTGTGACCGAGATTGAAGGTAGAACGGTTGGAGGTCGGCATGCCTCGCAACCGGTTGGTCCTGATGAGCCGGTCAAGAATGGTTCGGCCGAGGTGGTCAGGCTTTCGTCTGATCCCAACTTACAGGACGGTGACGCATAGCACGGTCATGTGCATGTGATGGCAATTCTCCATCAGTGATAGGCCGGTCATGGTACCCCGGTTAAGGGTGCCACCTGGGCCAATAGCGTGAGGGAGAGGACATCTGCTCCACGCATGCCTCAATACCGCTGACAGCTTCGTGTATCCGGTGGAAGGACAAAACCTTTACACAGCGTAAGGAGGGCGCCAGACTACCACCGTCCAGAAAGGACACAGAGGTAGTGCCAAGATAACTGGAGGCTGCATGGCCAGCCTAGAAATAGGGAGGGAGACAAACGTTGGAGGTATGGAATTCACTCTCACAAACACTCCTCTCATTGTCTTCTTCCTGAGTGATCTGACTTGATCGTCGGAGGGTCTTTCCGGCACACCACCGTCGGGCAGCTCACCATTTTTGTGTTGCAGAGATAGACGCCGTCGCCAGAAGCTTAACGTTCAAGGCGTACGGAGAGCAGAGGATATTTCGCCCCCGTACAACAATGTAATAATAAATTGTTAACAAATTAAAGTATTAAAATTATTTCAAAATTAAATGTGGATCAATCTGGATAATAAGTGTTATAATGTGTATTGAACATATAATATATATTGTAACGCCCTAGAAAAGGAACCTCCCTGATACTGTTCACTCAGGCATTCCCGACATATAACACACAAGAAGGATAGAGACAACAATAATAATAATACAACATTCTCAATATTCCTTCCATGTTGAACTATTTCCAAAACTTACAACATTGTTTCTTTTACATCCACTGGTAAAATAAAATCGTTCAAGGAGTAAGAAATAATACAACAAGATAGGTCACCGGTTTACATTTGATCAAACCTTGACCTTTACTACACCAAAAGCAAATCAACACATCACAACAATGACAACCTTAGGCTAAAATACAACACAATCCCAAAAGAAAAGCATTCATGCTCTAAAAATGAGTTCTTCATTTCAAAAACATCACTTAGTAGGTGCATTTGTCTTCATTTCCTGAAAATGGTTAGCTTTGGGGTGAGCAAAAACTTAGTAGGTAATGAATTTAACAAATTATATAATTAATTGAAAAACACATGATCATGCAATACAAACATTTGGTTAATTACAATACATTATATGTATGTATGTAAATGTATTTATGTATGGGTGTGAATAAGGTAATACATGAAGTTTGAATTAACATTTCCAGGTTGTACATGAGCGGTACATATACGATGACATCCCAAGTAAGAGCCACTATTCAAAGTACATACATAGATATAGATTTTTATACAGAAAATAGTCCCATATTTATCAACTCCAGAAACGGCGGGGTGATGGGCACCCAAAAATCTTTTGACCTTCCACATTTGCCGGCTCCATAAATGGTGGGGACGTGGACACCCAAAATCATATTTTTCCACATTTGCCGACTCTAGAAACGGCAGGCTCGTGGACACCCAAAAATATTTTCCCACATTCGTCCAACGATATATGCAAACAGGGAAATTGGGCACCTTGACTCTCTGCGCGGGTACCAATTACATTACACAACTCAAAACCAACCCGACTCACTACCCAGACTCATAAACTATTTATCCCCTTTCAACTTTTCCATCATTCACACAAGTGTAGTATCATATGAGAAATTTATAATGCATATGACGCATGAATTTGTAAATATTTCATTTTTCCTAAAATGATTTACATTCACCACCATTCACTACTTCATATATCAATAATAAAGGATTTTTCATTAAACAATCATCATCATCTCAAGTTTATATAGAGAAAAGTTTCAATTCCCACATTTCAACCTTAAAGTTAAGTAAATACATTCAATTTTATGTTTTTGAAACCAATTGAGCAAAACTCCTCTTTGTTGAACAACTCTCAAAACTAGGGATTATGAAAAATTTAGGGTTTCCTCCTTTTTATGAATTAAGGACTACTTTTCCTCATCAACAATGAAAATCATCAATAAAAACATAATTCCATCAAAAAATCATGAATTATTAACCACATCCTTCCAAATCATTAATCAATAAACACAATTATACACATATACACACACACACACATATAAGGATGAATATCTAATGAAATTACCATATGTGGGTTTCAAATCAAAGATATAACAAGTTAAAGACACCCCTACCTCAAGATTGAAAGTTGAAGATTGACGAAGTTGCGAAATAATCAGTAGAACTTTTGATTCAAGCTTTCCTTTTGAAAAATCTAGAAACCTCCTAGATGTTGATTTGTGATTATGTATCAATTTTAAGCAGAATATAAAAATCCCAATCAAACAATCAAGAGAAAGAGACACAAAGATTTTACGTGGAAAAACCACAATTGGACACCTTCCAATTGTGATCAAAAAACCACGGGCCACAGCCACCAGAACAATCCACTAAGAAGATATAAAGGAATTACACAGGTATCACTCTCAATTATCTAGCGAATCCACAACGCCTAATTGAACCAACCTCTATGTGCCTCTTCCAACCCCATCTTCACCACGGAATTGTCTTTCTGATGAGCCACTCCGGATTCCACCACCGAAGCGTCAGACCGAATTCTTCAGAATCCACAACTGAAGAATTTCCTCTCTCTTTTGTGAAACAAACACAAACCTTTGATGTAGACTTTTTAGATCATGTGTTGAATACTCAATAAGACATCAAAGAAAAAATAAAATATCCCCAGATATAAACCTTTGAGAACCAAAAAGAAGATCTGGAAGACTTCAATCCACTACTTAGTTTTGGGAGAAAACCAAGTATTTATAGAGAACCAAAAGTAATCCAAGATTGGGAAGAAATCAAACTCCTTGAGAAATCCGGATTCTGAGGCTCGCTCGAGCGAGATTTCGCTCGGCGAGGAGAGTAAATTTCGTGATTTGTACTAGTGCCTTCGCCGGCGACGGATCCTTGGCTCGAGCGACCAATCACTTTCTTCTGTTTTTGTATGAACACAATCCTTGGCTCGAGCGAGCATTCCTTGGCTCGAGCGAGCAAGCCTTAGCTCGATCGAGCACTCCTTGGCTCGAGCGAGCAACGGCTGACATGCAATTTTGAATGCAAATTTGGATTTTGCTGGTGAAGGCCGACCCCGTAATAATGTCTCGTAATAAGTGGCAATCTTGAAAGCATTAACATCACAAACTTCTCTGCATGGCTCGATTCGGGTTTGGATTTGCATCTAATAAACTCATAGCCTCACTGAAATAAAAGTGCGAATAAAATTACAACTCAAAGGAGTTTTGTCAAACGGGGTTGCCAACAATAAAAACCTAACACCTTTCAATCTACTTGAAGGATCTTGGGTAGATCTAAGGTAGAAATTAGAGAAATCAAGTGTTTGGAGCTCTATGGTTTCGAGTATATGGATGGAGAAGAAGATAAGAGAGGAAGTAAGAATAAAGATTTTGGGCAAAAAAATGACTTTAAATTGTCTGATACCGACTAGTTCACTCGAGCGGTCAAAGCTTGGCTCGAGCGGTGAAAAGAAGCTTCCAGAATCTCTGAAATTCGCACAGTTCGCTCTAGCGATGAAAAGTTCGCTTGAGCTAACCTACTTGCATATACTCAAAATTCAAATAGGTATAACTCTCTCATTCGGATTTCGTTTTAGGTCGTACTTGTATCCAAATCGAAGCCCCGGAAACAGCTTTCTAATGGTTCTAGTCTTCCATTCAAATTCAAATTCAAATTCAAAGTGTGGAAAGTTAAAAGGGCAAAAGAGTGAAGACTACTCATGGGACGATTATCCGAATCAATATTTTTGGTTCAATTTTACTTTACCATTATGATACCACCTCAATCAATATTCTAAAATGAACCAAAGAGGCTCCAAATACAATAATAAGAGTGTCACAAGCAATCTCATAAGTTCAAGAAGTACCAAGTGTTACATATATTTTTTAGACCAGGAAGAAAATCTTTATTGCAAAAATTGATAAAAGATCAAATCAATCTGATACAACGGTTTCACAAGATTTCAAAAAGAGACAAACAATTTCTATAGAATGAAAGATCCAAGCCTCCGTAGAGGAAGAGAAAAGTCCCTCACAAGGGAGGAAAACAAACCTCCACACAAGAAAAAATATTACATCACCAAATTAAAAATTAAGAAAACTAAACAAAAAAAACCCGATCCAAATTGCCACCGAACTCATCCAAAACTCCATTGCTTCGTTGCCTTCAACTTGGAATCTGAAAACCTACTTCTGCTGGTCAAGATAGTACATTGAGGTTGAGATGATCGTCTAGTGTAAAACAAACGCGTTGTCTAGTGTCATTCTTTGAATGGTAAGATTTGAAATCAAATCTTAAAGTTTTGGACTCGATGGTGTAGAAAGTAAGACGATGACGACCGAACTAGATAAGTAAACATTAAATTTAGGTTAAGAGAATGATCCATGAGACACTACAAGAATTTTCACTTTTGGCGACTAAATTTTTAGTTGCCAAAAGTCAATTTTTAGTTGCCAATGACTTTTAGCGACTAAATTATTTGGTCGCAGCATTAGTCGCTGAAGAATTGTCGGGAAAGTTAATTGGCGACTAAAATTATTTTAGTAGCCAAATGTATTCAATTACCGACTAAATTTTTAGTCGCCAAAAGATTGGAAATAAAATTAAATAGCACATTTTTGGCTACTAAGGTCTAGTAGCCTAACGTGTTATGTTTTTTGCTACTAAAATTTTAGTCGGCAAATAATTTGTGTTTTGGCTACTAATATTTTAGTCGGCAAAAGTGTTATATTTTTTGCTACTAAAATTTTAGTGGGCAAATAGTTTGTGTTTTGGCTACTAATATTTAGTCGGCAAAAATGTTATGTTTTTGGCTACTAAATTTTTAGTAGGCAAAAGTTTTTTATTCTTCGCTTTTGTTTTTAGCTACTGAAATATTTTAGCCGCCAAATGTTTGATTTTTTTTTGCTACAAAACTTTTAGTTGCCAAATGTTTGATTTTTTTGCTACAAACTTTTGGTCGCCAAATGTTTGATTTTTCTTTTGACTAGAAACTTTTAATCGCCAAATGTTTGATTTATTTATTTTTGCTACAAAACTTTTAGTCGGCCAAACTATTTTCCCAATTTCTTTTTAGCTACTAATTATTTAGTCGTCAAAAACATGATCTTATGTTTTATCACAAAATTATAATTTCTCCACAACTGCCTATATTCCATGCAACTTGTAATACGTGTAAACAAAATAATACGTATACTATCAATCATTCCAATAACTGCATCCCAGTATACAAAAATGAATAACTTTAAATGTCAAAGGCCATACAAACCAACTATTGTCCAAACAAAAATAATAATTCCATGCAAAATATAGAATCATACAAAAATCAAAACTTTCCGTATACAAAAAATACTTTCACAAAAGCAGAGGAAGACATAGTTAGCAGAATTATACAAAAGTGTCAAGTGTCCTCCATAAACAAAAATGTAGACTATCCACAAGTCCACACCAAAGGTCATCTACAAAAAATAAAAAAATAATTGCATCCATTACAAAATATCAATTCAGAAAAACATAGGAAAAATGTTGTAATAACATGCATTTAAGGTAGAACAATCTATGAAAATATTTTTTCGAAATACAATTATATGTATGTATCATGAAAGATTTATTTCAAACTTGTTTTCAATTTACAAATAATACAATTTTTAGGAGCATACCTCTTCATAAAATAATTTTTTATGAGTAGAATGTTTTAGTGGTAAATTTATTTTAACTTTTCTTCATTCTCATTTTCGTAATCAAAGTAAAATGATTGAGTCATCTACGGGGTTATCACCATAACCATATCATGCATTCTTAATACGTTTACCACCCACATGACCACCGTGTACGATGAAGCAATGGCATCATTTACAATGAAAATGTTGAACATTTATTGGATGTCAAAGTCTCTCTTTTTCTAATAAGTTTAAGTCGTTTTCGGCTCTAACTCCAAAACTACATGTTCTAATGACATTCCGTCTGTTGTCATAAGTCCTATATGTCACGGGCAAGCTGGCCGTGACATCCCTACGGTGGTTTCGGGGCTGTTTCGATTTTTTGCTCCCTTAACGCCCTTTTTCGGTTAAGCTTAAGGCGTTTTTGGCTCTAACTCCCAACCTACATGTGCTAATTACATTCCGTCTATTGTCACAGGTCCTATTTGTCATGGCGAAGGTGGCCATGACATCCGTACGATGGTTCGGGGGCTAATTCGCATTTTTGCCCCCTTAATGCCCTTTTTCGGTTAAATTTAAGGCGTTTTCGACTCTAACTCCCAACCTAAACGTGCTAATTACATTCCGTCTGCTGTCACAGGTTCTATTTGCCACGGGGAAGGTAGCCATGTGTAGACGCGCCCTTTGGGCCTCACTCTACAGTTCGGACTCCCCTGTTTTGTTTGTTGCGATTCGTAATCTGAACCAAAGAGTCCAACTCTGGCAAATCGTTTAAGAAAACAGATTTTGTTTTGAAAAGTAGTGCCAAACATGGACTGCTTTGCCAGATACAGAGTCGCCACCTAAATATTTTAAAATGGGAAATTTAGGAAACCCTGACTCGGTGCCGAAGGCCACGTGTCCGTCATCACCAAAGTTGTCTTGGCTCGGGAGCTTGGGTACGATCGGGGAAGGTCAGCTATGAGCACCCCTTCTCGCCCAGTCCGAAGACCGGCCTCTACTAACAGTGATGTCCGATTTTGAAAACATTATGCGTTCTTGTTCCGGTTATTAGCCTAGAATTACTATGTTATGCGCACAGCAAACAAGTATAGACTAGATTGCCTAATTTGGAAACAAACATTGCACATCCGTTCATTTTCAAAGCGTTTCGGAATTTGCTACTCGCAAGTAGGCTAAAACACGGATTTCAACGAGTTTTTCCAACTCAAGCAATCCAACCTCCACCCACAGGCATTCAAACAGTTTATCTCATATAAGCATTTAGCCACATGGTAATCATGCTGTCATGTTAACATTCACACGCATGCGATATGCTAAAGCATAAATACTTACATCGTACTCCACGCCAAAACAAAAACTAGTTAGCAAAAATGCATGCCCTAGTTCATGTCAAGTGACTAATGCAACACATGCGAAGATGCAATCTAGAGTAGGCTCGGCTAACCCTAAAATGGCATGTGAAATGCAATCATTTGATGCACGTATTCAAGTTAGATTTGAAGATACGATGCGGTTTGTATGATGTACCGAGCCCGGTGCATGTCAACAAATGCATGGATGCACGCATGCATGGCATAAGGTATGCTAAAATAAACGTGCCCTAATCTACCATCATAAGCAGGTAAATAAAAGGGAGGAAAGAAGTGGGGGTTGGAAGACATACACACCACTCACACACGCTTATTACAGGATTGCCCTCGCTCAGAAGGACCAAAAGAATAATACAAATTAATTAACTACGCAAGCTAATTAAATATTACAAATTAATTAATCTAAGAAAAACAGTAAACCGCCTCGGGGCGAGGGCTCAATGCATGCACACTCGATTCCGCCGAATTGCACCGCCATGCCTAGCCTCGCCTGTTTTCCTCGCTTATTCCTTTGAAAACTGCCAAAGTCTCAAGGATGCCTTTCTGGACACTGGAGAATCCCACCGGCTGGAGGAAATGACCACCGGCACTAGGATGTGGCCTATCGGCACAAAACATATCCACCGGCCATTGATTGACTGCCGGTCGGCACTAAATACTGCCGGCCGGCAATGAATTCCTGCAAAACCTGCAACTCACAGCAGCAGAGGGCAGAATCTTGCATGGCAGCTCAATTCAAGCTATTTATGCACCAATCACACTCCCTATCATGTTAATGACTCAAGGGAGGATATGCCTCGATTCTCGGGCCACCAATCGCGCATTTCCATGCATGATGGCCTAAAGAATCAAGTGTGCACTTCAATTTCAAATGAAATGCAAACCATATAATCAAACCAAAGAATCCTAACCTCTATCACACTCACTTCAAGAGGCTAAGCATACATATTCATGCAAGGCAGTCCTAAGCATGTGAAGCTAGGTATGTAACATGGCAACGCAATTAAACATTGTATGTTAGGCATGCAACCAAGACAAACAATCTTGCAAGGCATAGAATAAGCATGCAAACATATCAAACATGCAAAGAGCAACATGTTGAGAATAATGTATAGCATGCAACATCATGCAAATGGGACCAAGTATGTGACAACATACAAAGTAAGGATGCTACAACACATGGAGGAATGGACTTGAACTCGATTAGGCAGCCTCAAACAAGCCTAAAACAGTGGCCAAAATGTCCAAACATGGAGGCTAAACACATACACATATGTGTACATATAATGGTCCAAAACTTAAGCATTAAGCTAGCAACTTTCAAGCACACTTGAAAGGGGATATCATGGACAACTAGCATGCAATATAAGCTCTAAAAATCATGCTAGAATGTGGTGCCAAACCTACTCAAATGAAGCAAACATAATCATGCAAGTATGGCCCAAGTACTTGAAGCAAGGTAATGAGGCTTTGAAGCACACTTAGCATGACAAACATAGCATGCATTAAACATCTAAAAACAGATTTTTAACATGTTAAAACAAGGCCAAAGGACTACTTAGATGGCATCTAAGTGACTCAAATTCAAAGGCATGCGCAATGGTCAAAACATAGGGCATACAACACATGCTCTCAAAGCAATAAAGAGGCAACTAAGGCAAGCATATGAGCATGCCAAAGGGGCTGAAATTACATGTTGGGTGGTTCCAAACCACCAAAATGATGCAAGCAACACATGCTACACATTCACATGCTTGAGGCCTACAAGCCCGACAAGCCACAAATGCAAAGGAGCTATACTAAGCATGCCAAAATCAATCCAAACCACTATGGACAGACCTAAAGCATGGCAAAATAAGCACAAAAGCTTCACAAGTCTAAGCCTAAATCATGCTCAAATAAAGGCTAACAACCTAAGACATGTTAAGGGAATTACAAGGCATTACATGGCAACTACACTAAACATGAATGGAGTACCAAAACCAACTTAATACAAAGTTATAACATGGCAATATAAGCATAAAATACAGCCATGGCATGCTCAACACACACTTGAACAGAGACTTCCTTAAGAGACCAAAAATGGTCCCCTTCAAGGACAACAAGGAGAGGGGTGGCCTCCCCTTTTGGAGACTTCAAGGCACCATCTCCACCACTGAAATCCCTCAAGATTTCAGTGGTGAAGAGGGCCAAACACCAAAGTCTCGAAACTTGCACAAAATAGCACAAAATGAGGCCTTTCAAGGCCTAAGGGTGGTCAAACACACCCAAACCACAAAGCACTCTTAACAAACAATCAAGAGGGCCTAAAAATAGAACTTTTTTGTATTAAACACTAAGCACAAAAACAGCTCTAAGATAGGTAGAAATAGGATGCAAAAATGGGGTAAAAAGGACTAGTTTCTTACCCTTGAAGAACTTCTTCACAAATGTTGATCTTGTTGCTTCCTTGGGCTCAAATCCAACCAAGAACGCCAAGAACAAGCTCTGATCCTTCAAGGAATCAAGAAAAGGTGAAAGACTAGGTGTTTGTGTGCAATAATATGGACTAAAGCACCTAGAATGGCAAGAGAGGGAGAGGTATAGATACAAGTTAGATATACTAATTTGGAACCCTCAAACCAGAGCTTCTTCAACCTCTTTTTCAACCTCTTTTTCAACTCTCTAACCCTAGAACAAGGGAGAGAAGGCCTCCTCTTATAGAGGAGGCAACCTTGTAATGCTTAACTAGTAAGCAAACAAGAGGGGCATCCCTCCATACACGTGTATGGAGGGGAACCAAATGCCAAACAGCTGTCTCAAAATATCTGAAAAAGCAGCTGAACAGTAATCGGCTAGCCAAAAATGTCATTTTGACAAAAATGACTGCCGACCGGCAACAAAGAGTGCCGGGCGGCA
Source organism: Camellia lanceoleosa (assembly GCA_025200525.1). NCBI lineage: Eukaryota > Viridiplantae > Streptophyta > Magnoliopsida > Ericales > Theaceae > Camellia > Camellia lanceoleosa. The sequence continues at coordinate 93,616,756 of CM045770.1, forward strand.
ATATATATTGCTGGTGGCAACAAAAACTAGCCGGTGGCCTCTAGCTAGTGCCGGTGGTGTGTGGGGAGGCCTCACAAGGCATTACATGCCCCTCCAAGGCAAAACACAAGTGTTTGGTGCAAAACCAGACACAAAACAGTCGAGTTCGGAGATCATGAGGCAAGGCGCGTAGCCGAGAACTCTGGGAACTCCAAACAAACACAAACATGGATAATCACCGAGTGTTCAAGCGGTGACGTCCAAGTCTTGAGGACGGTCAAAAATGGGGTGTCTACACCATGACATCTGTATGCTTGTTCGAAGTCGTTTAGATTTTCGCCCCCTTAACGCCCTTTTTCGGTTAAGTTTAAGGCGTTTTTGCTCTGACTCCCAACCTACATGTGTTAATTACATTCCTTCTATTGTCACAGGTCTTATTTGTCACGAGGAAGGTGGCCGTGATATCCATACGGTGGTTCAGGGGCTGATTCGCATTTTCGCACCCTTAACGCCGTCTTTCGGTTAAGTTTAAGGTGTTTTCGGCTCTAACTCCCATCCTAAATGTGCTAATTACATTCCGTCTACTGTCACAGGTCCTATTTTCTACGGGAAAGGTGGCCATGACATCCCTATTGTGGTTCAAAAGTTGTTTCGCATTTTCGCCTCCTTAACGCCATTTTTCGGTTAAGCTTAAGGCATTTTTGGCTCTAACTCCCAACCTACACGTAATAATTACATTCTGTTTCCGTCTGTTGTCATAGGTCCTATTTGTCACGGAGAAGGTGGCCGAGACATCCGTACGGTGGTTCGGGGCCAGATTCTCATTTTCGCCCCCTTAACGCCCTTTTTCGGTTAACTTTAAGGAGTTTTAGGCTCTAACTCCCAACCTAAACGTGCTAATTACATGCCATCTGCTGACATAGGTCCTACTTGCCACAAGGAAGGCGACCGTGACATCTGTATGCTGGTTAGGAAGCTGTTTCGCATTTTCGCCCCCTTAATGCCTTTTTTCGGTTAAGTTTAGGGCTTTTTGGCTCTAACTCCTAACCTAAACGTGCTAATTACATTCCGTCTGCTGTCATAGGTCCTATTTACCACGGGAAAGGTGGCCGTGATATTTGTATGTTGGTTCGAAAGCTGTTTCGCATTTTCGCCCCCTTAATGCCATTTTTCGGTTAAATTTAAGGCATTTTCGGCTCTAACTCCCAACCAACACATGCTAATTACATTCCATCTGCTGTCACAAGTCCTATTTGTCACGGGAAGGTGGTCGTGACATCCTTACGGTGGATCGGGGGCTGATTCGCATTTTCGCCCTCTTAACGCCCTTTTTCGGTTAAGTTTAATGCGTTTTTGGCTCTAACTCCTAAACTACATATGCTAATTACATTCCGTCTATTGTCACATGTTCTATTTGTGACAGGGAAGGTGGCCGTGACATCCATACGGTGGTTCGGGTGTTGTTTTGCATTTTCGCCTCTTAACGCCCTTTTTCGATTAAGTTTATATGCTCTAACTCCCAACCTACACATGCCAATTACATTCCGTCTGTTGTCACAGGTTTTATTCATCACAAGGAAGGTGTTCGTGAGAGTCACATGGTGGTTCGGAGGCTATTTTCAATTTTCGCCCCCGAAACGCTATTTTTCGACTAAGTTTCAGGCGTATTGAGCTCTAACTTCCAACTTACTAGTCCGAATTACATTCCGCTAGTTTTCACAAGTCCTATTTGTCATGGGGAAACTGTCCGTGCGAGTCACATGGTGATTCGGGGCTGTTTTGAATTTTTGCCCTCGATACGCTCCTTTTCGATTAAGTTTAAGGCATATTCAGATCTAACTTCCAACCTACAGGTCTAAATTACATTCCGTCAGTTGTTACAAGTTCTATTTGTCATGGAAAAGCTGTCCGTGAGAGCCATACGGTGGTTTGGTGGCTGTTTTGAATTTTAGCCCTCGGAACGCCCTTTTTCCACTAAGTTTAAGGCATTTTCGGGTCTAACTCCCAACCTACAGGTCCGAATTACATTCCGTCAATTGTCACAGGTCATATTTGTCAAGGAGAAGCTGTCTGTGAGAGCCACACAGTGGTTCGGGAGCTGTTTAGAATTTTCACCCCAGAATGCCATTTTTCGACTAAGTTTAGCGCATATTTGGATCTAACTCCCAACCTACGGGTCCGAATTACATTCCGTCAGTTGTAAAAAGTCCTATTTGTCATGGGGAAGCTGTCCGTGAGAGTCATACGGTGGTTGGGGGGCTGTTTTCAATTTTCGTTCCCGAAACGCCCTTTTTCAACTAAGTTTAAGGCATATTCGGCTCTAACTTCCAACCTACAGGTCCAAATTACATTCCATCAGTTGTCACAAGTCCTATTTGTCATGGGAAAGCTGTTTGTAAAAGCCACACAGTGGTTTGGGGGCTGTTTTGAATTTTAGCCCCCGGAACGCCCTTTTTCAACTAAGTTTAAGACGTTTTCGGGTCTAACTCCCAACCTACGGGTCCGAATTACATTTCGTCAGTTGTCACAGGTCCTATTTGTCAAGGGGAAGTTGTCCATGAGAGCCACACAATGGTTTGGGGGCTGTTTTGAATTTTCACCCCCAGAACGCCCTTTTTCGACTAAGTTTAGCCCGTATTTGGCTTTAACTCCCAACCTACAGATCCAAATTACATTCTGTCAGTTGTTAAAAGTCTTATTTGTCATGGGGAAGTTGTATGTGAGAGCCACACGATGGTTCGGGGGCTGTTTTGAATTTTCACCCCTGGAACGCCCTTGTTCGACTAAGTTTAAGGCGTTTTCGGCTCTAACTCCTAAGTTACAGGTCCGAATTACATTCCGTCAGTTCAATTCTCTTTCAAAAAATGATTTTTTTTTTTTTTGAATCAATATTACGTTACAGATTCCCTGATTCTCATGCCATGCCATGCCAAGCCAATTTCTTTATATCATCATGTCTTTATGTCATCGTAAGTTATATGGCATGAAGCTCTGACACCTCCCTCCCGCTTTCGCTCTCAACTTTAAACTCTTCTATAGGGTGTTCGCTCCCCGTCCTCCATCCTGCCCCTACTCTCACTCCCAATCCCAATCCCGCCCCCACTTTGTGCAACTACAACTAAAACTCTTCTTTAAAATCTAATACTGATTTCCATCAATTGTGGGTCCAAGACGTTTGCACAGACCATCAATTCCAAATTCCATTTATATCACCAGTTATATTATTCAACATATATGATTGTATATCAAATAATCGAGAAAGGTCAAAATGGAACGGTTCAAAGAACTTGGGCGGGTTGTATAATATTGCAACACCAAGCCTCTCAGGATAATGTTCTTGCAAAACACCGGCTATTTCCCGTGTCGATTTGACATAGATATTCGACAAATTGAAACCATGGAAGTCTATCAGCCAGACCATCTCTTCCTGGTTTTGTGGCAGATTCATAATAGCATTCTCCATGCAATACACCAAGTATATAATTTGTGCTTTAACAGACTTTGAGTTCTGCAGTCAAACACAAGCTTGAAAAAGTTGTCAAGGAAGAGCAACAAGAGGCATGGTAGTCCTCTATTAAAACTTGAATCCTAGGAACAACAATAGAACGTAACCGGGCCAAATATCAATTTATAAGCAGAACACCTCTGTGAGAAACAAATGCAAAACAGGCAATGATAGGGACGGAGCCAGAAATTTAGACAAATAACATGAGCAATATTTACATTTGTTTAGGACTAATTTGCAATGTGTCAAAATCAAACATAAAAAGTTCAAACAAAAACAGTTACTTTATTTGGTTTTAGACTTTTGAATCCACCTTTCAAAAAATTGAGATTTTTTTTTCCCAATATATGTCTATTTGTTTCATTGAATTTTATTAATCTGGGCAAATTACACTAAAGATCCCTATAGTTCAGGGCTTGTGACAGTTTGGTCTGATTTTTCAATTGTGATATATTTGACTGAATTTTGAATCTTATTCTAAATAAGGACAATTGAATATACCATTAATCAATTTCAAGGGTAAAGTTGTTAATTTGATAAAATATAAACTAATTTGACAAAAAAAAATGTCAAAAAATATTTTTAAATTTTTAAAAATTGTTTCTATCCACCAATGATAAAATTATGTAAAATTGATAAATCTTTTACACATTTATTTTTTTTAACAAATTAATTTTTATTATATGTTTGGATGATAATCATGTAATAGGTGGTTGTTTTTATTTTCTTTAAATTAGTTTCTATTTTTTCAAAAGTCAAATATGGCTACAACTTTGATATCATTATTAAACCAAACCATTAAATCAAAAAATTCAAAACTAAAAACATTTTATATATTAAATATATCGATTACACATTAAAAGCCTAGCAACTACCTATTACATGATCATTATCCAAACACGTAATGAAAATTAATTTGGTAAAAAAAAAATGTGTAAAAGATTTATCAATTTTACATAATTTTATCTTTGGTGGGTAGAAATAATTTTTAATAATTTTTAAAAAATCAAAAAAAAAATTTGATATTTATTTTTGTTAAATTAGTTTATATTTTATTAAATTGACGACTTTGCCCTTGAAATTGAGCAATGATATCTTCAATTGTCTTTATTTGGAACAAGATTGAAAATTCAGAGTCAAATGTGTCACAATTGAAAAGTTAGGGACCAAAGTGACACAAGCCCCAAACTATAGGGACTGTTAGTGTAATTCGCTCTTCTAATATTTGAAGAATTTTTTTTTTTAGTTTTTAGATACACCTAACATAAATAAATACACAAGTATAATATTTGTAGAAAAAATATTTAAAAAATTCACTAAATACAAAAAATATATATATATAAATTCAGTACATTTTCGTATTCTCATATATTTATTGATTTTTAAAACATTTTTTTACAAATATTCTACCTTTTAGATACATCTAGGTACTAAGGTTAGGTGCATCTAAGAAGTTAAAAAATGGATTAAATATTAGAAAAAAAATTACTAAAAACAAAAAACTCAATTTTCAGAAAATTTGAGTTAAAAAATTGGAACCAAACTAGGTGAATAGTCATGTAGTTCTTCATGATCATTTTTTATCAAAGAATTCATCTATGATTAAACTTGTACTAAAATTTTTTGGAACTTCAAAATATAGCAACAACCCCAATTATAAAGCAGAAACAATCTGCATAAGAATCCTATGAGAAACATTTATAAGTTTTTTTAACTACAATAATAAATATCTCATAAAATCAAATCGCTACATTTAAGAAAAATTCAAATAGCAAATAAGCCAAAAAGTGTGTTAGATATAAAAGACTTTTTTGATCTTGTGAAAGACTTGGGTTTCAATGAAGTCCAATGAATTCACAATGAGATCAAATATAACATGTCATTATTACAAAAAAAAAACGCTCATAGTGGGAGAGAGAAATTCCAATTAAATATAAGGGGAATAAAGCCTATACACAGGAGGAAATTCGAACACCCAACTTGTTATTATTATTTTTAGTGAAATGTAAGGATTTTGCATGACAAGCTAACCCCATTACTTTAAAGCCTTAGGTGTTGAGGGGGCCACTACTAATTAGATACTTATCGTTGATATATACACCATACATATGAGGGGTTTTCAAAAGATTAGGGCATTGAGTTTTGTCTCAAGAGTAGCAATATTGATAGACTCATAATGATGAAAACCATTCAACCCATTTTTGGACCTCAAAAAGGTCATGTATCTAACAATTCACATAATGTATAGGGTGCCCATTTTCGCTCTCAACTTTAAACTCTTCTATAGGGTGCTCACTCCCCGTCCTCCATCCTGCCCCCACTCTTACTCCCAATCCCTATCCCAATCCCGCCCCCACTTTGTGCAACTACAACTAAAACTCTTCTTTTAGTAGCCAAAAATCAATATACGGCGACTAAATTTTTTTTTGTCGCTGAAAGTAAGTTTTTAGCAACCAAAAGTCAATATACAACGACTAATTTTTTTTTTTGTCGCCAATTCTGGCATTTTTAGCTTCTAATTTTTTTTTAGTCGCCAATAATCAATATACCCTGACTAAAAAATATTAGTAGCTAAATATTTTACTTTTAGCGACCAGAAAAAATGTTGGTCTAAAAATTCCATAACTTTTGGCGACCAATATTTTTTTAGTCGCCAAAGGTGCATTTTATTTAAATTCCCACAAACTAAGTTTGAGATTGATGAGAAAAAGTAGTCCAGCGGCATATTCGCATTGTGATTCACTTTGTTATTGATTGGTTAAAATTATAAAACTTAATATTTTTTTTTAAGATTATAAGAGATAATATGACATTTATCAAGTGATAAATGGCGTGGAATAATATCTCAAAACCATCAAATAATCACTCGATATCACGTGGCCATATTACCATATTTAAAGAACATTATTAATTTACAGTAAGAATCACAATTTTTTTTTTTTGAATTAATAAGAGGCAAAGATTTGACTATTTAATGTTTTTGCGGCTTTTTAACCAACATTAGGTTGTTTAAATTCAAATACAATAACATTTATCTAAATATTGGAAAATGATCTCAACAAAATGATCTCCATTGTTTTATCTACCCCTAATTATTAGTTGTTAAATTAATATTTATGAGAGTTTAATAATAATATTTATCTTTGATTGTCTTAAACTAATATATTATACATTTTTTAAAAATACAAATATAGTAAAAAATATAAATATGAAGCATGATAAATGGACCCTCCACCTGTAGTCCCATTTATTGTTTTTGCTTGTGGAGGAGTACTTCTTTCCATCGTGGTTAAGGCCCGTTTGGGAACATGTTATCTTAGTAATTTTTTAGTTAAAATATAAGGTAAAAAAATTAGTATGTTTAGGATAATTTTTTGATTTTTTACGAAAAGATATGCAAAAAGTAGAGAGAAAATAAAATTTTTGACTTTTTTGTATAGGTGGTTGGCTTTTTGATTTTTTTAGAAACTTTTTAATTTTTTAACTAAAATTATCACTTGCCAAACGAGGCCTAAGGATCAATATATGTAATATTTTTTACAATAACAAGGAGTTGCAGCTACTAGGGTACAATGGCTTTTTTTGTTTTTGGGACCATTTTCCCCTTGTATGTTCTTGAATTTGTTTTGCAAGGACTTTTGTTTTTGCTTTAGAGCATCAGCAGTAGACATACTAACGTATGTGTTAGTGTAAGTACCTAATTTTTGAAGAGCCAAAAGTGTTGTTTTGTTTCACAATGGAATTGTTAAGGGATGTATTAGTGTTGTGTATTAGTGTCAGTTGTCAAACCAATTGTTAACTACAGAGAGCGTTTTAGAGGGAGATGTGCCTTGGGTAAAGCACCAGGCAGGGGCGGAGCTAACAAGGGCCCAGGGGGTCATATGCCCCCCTTGGGTTTTGGAATTTTTTCTTTCTTTCATTCTTTTTTTTTTAAAGCAAACATAAAGAAAATATTTTAAATAAAAAAATTTATAAAAATATTATTTTAAATGTCAATGACATTTTTGAAATAATAAGAATAGTAATGGTTATTTTGATTGAAAATAAAGTGATTACGATATTATTATCTATGAAAATTTCAATATAATGGTGATGGTGATGTCTATCACTATTGACATAAACATAATTAATCTCAATGAAAATATAGAATTTATTAAATTATTAGTTGCATTTAACATGTAGCGTTCATTCTCCATATGTTTCTTTACTATTAGTTGGTGATATCACATAATGATGACGTGATATAACTATTATATTAAATTTGTACACATATTTTGTATAAAAAATTACTTTATAATTATATAATTTATTTTAAAACTTTATATCTATGACTTTTTTTAATATTGTCCATGATACACTAATTACAAATAATATTTAGCTTATTTGGTTCTAGTTTTCAAAAAATTATATATTTTTATTTTCCGTATTTTAATGTTTTCAATAATTTTTTTAATATTTTAAGCAATTTTTTTAATTTTTAGACACACCTAACATAAATATACCTAAAAGTATAATATTTGTGAAAAAATCTTTAAAAATACACTAAATACCAAAAAATATAAAAATAATATGAAAATTCAGTACATTTTTCGTATTTTCGTGTATTTATTAATTTAAAATATTTTTTCATAAATATTTTACTATTTGGATACATATCTAAGTAATGTGCATCTAAAAAAGTAAAAAAATTATTTAAAATGTAAAACATATTCACTAAAACCAAAAAAATACGAAAAAAAAAACTTAATTTTCAGAAAACTGAATTCAGAAAACTAAAACCAAACACACTAATTATTTTTTTTTAATCTCTCTTGGAGTTAATGGTAAAAATTTATGTGAAATATTTTATAAAAAATTTTAATATTGTAATTAGTAAGTGCCTTTTCTGATTTAATTTCTTGACTCTGCCACTGGCAACAGGTCAACCCCCAAGTTGACCGGTCAAGGGCAATATATATATATATTTTGTTGGGCTTAAAATTTTTGATTAAATTAAATTATTTATTTATTTTATTTATTATATATATACATATACACATTTTACCACACTCCTTAACATATATATTTTTTTATTCATATGCAAGCACTAATCCAAGATTGTCGAGAAACCAATCAAAACAAACAATAACCAATCAAACTGAACAACAACAAACAAGTAACACCATTCTACACCAGTTCCAAACCATTGAGTTTCCATTTTATCACCCCATAGAACCGGCAGGGACTAGAACAACCACAGACAGAAGCAGACCAGAACCGAACAACAACTCTCTGAAGCAATAACAACAAAACTACACATGTAAAAAGAACTGCCAGAAATAGCATATACAGTAGACCCCAAACAACATACACAGCATACAACAAACAGCAGAGGCAGAGGCATTTGTCATATAATACATATTTTAACATATATTTTTAACTATTCCATTGTGATGCTCTTGTTTGGACTATATGATAAACATATCACAATTTTCTTTTTCTCTCTCTCTTGTTTTGTCTGCAGATTGCAGGTTTGTTTCGTCCAGCATTTCTGTTGTTTTCCTCTGAGAAATAAGCAAGAGAGTAGGACTGTTGCCGCAGTCACTCTTTTTAGCAACTACTAGTTTCTCTTCTCATGCCTTTTCCACTCACCTTTTTTTTTTTTTCTTTTTTTTGAGGGGGAGAATAATATACAAGAACTACAAAAAGAGTTATCAAGTTGTTTTACGTTTTTTTTTTACAAACAAACCTATATTTAATTTAGACGAAAAAACTTTCTAATGGAAGATATATATTATTTGTTTTCAGCAAAAGATTTTTTTTTTGGTTTGTGAGCTAAAATTTACACACACACACACAAAAAAAAAAAAAAAAAAAAAAAAAATTGACTACAATAATCAATAAGATAAAATGTCATATTAAAACTATAATTATTTTATTTTTTCTTTCACAAATATCACATTCAATTATAAAAAAATATAACTCTCTTTCCAAATACAAATATTATATCATATTAAAATAGTAAAAAATTAAAATAACTTATTAAATATAGTCAACTTCTCAAACGAGGCCATTATTTGTCCCATTTTATTTCACTTTTTATATGTAATTTAAAATAATCTAAATATCATTATTTAGGAAAAATAAAAATAAATATATTTTAAGTCACCGTTGCTTCCACTAAAGTTGAAAGTTTAGTTGACAAATTATATTTACAGCAATTTGAGATTATCAAATTATATTTAGTTGACAAATTATATTTACAGCAATTTTAGTGGAAGCAATTTGATATTTACAGCAATTTGACAAATTATATTTAGTTGACAAAACAAATAGGCTCTGTTCGGGATTATCAAACACAATTTGAGAAGCTTCTTATTCGCGTCGATAAAATTTCTCAAACCCAACTGATCAGTTGTTGTGTCAGTGGTCTAAAGCTCTTCGGTCTACTAGTCTCTCTGCAGCAGTTGGCTGAGCACTGCTTTACCAAGCTAAGCTCCAATGGTTTACACAAGACTAACTCATTGGAGCAAATAAGACAAGCTTCCGGGCCATTTCCCTAAATAAGCCAAAATAGTAAGGGAATTCCCAAACTAAGCCTAGTTTTGAAAGAATTCCCAAAACAGGCTAAATCGCGGTTCACAATCGCGAGTTCAACACTTTTCCTACAATCTCGCGTGAAGATTGGGTAAAGTTAAACTCGCTGTTACGAAACGCGAGTTTGATTAAGAACTCGCGGTTACAAAACGCGATTTTAGTTTTTTTTTTTTTTCTTCTGAACTCGCTATTTTAAACCACGATTTAAAAAAAAAAAAAAATTCTTATGAACTCGTGGTTATGAACCACGAGTTCTTCATTTCAACAGGTTCATTGTCACACACTTCTCTCTGACAACCCTATGCACACATCACTTACACTCAAACACATCACTCACAATAATATATATATATTTTAATATATATTTTAATATATATTTATAATTTAATATATATATAAATTTTATTTCATAAAATTGAAACCAATATTAAATATGCATAATAATAATTTATAATAGTAAATAATAATTAACTATATAAAATAATTATTTTTTATTTTAATTCTTAATTTTTTTTTATTTTACTGCTTAGAGATAAAATTTATTTTCATTTTATTTTAGGGTTTAGGGTTTAATTCTTAAAATTTATTTATTTTTATTTTAGGGTTTAGGATTTATAAAAAAATAAATTTTAAGAATTAAATTATAAATTCTAAACTCTAAATTAAAATTAAATAAATTTTAAGATTTAGACCCTAAATCCTAAAATAAAAAAAATAAATAAATTTTATCCCTAAACACTAAGGTAGCATTTGGTAACATTTACGTTTTTTGTTTATGTTTACAAAAATTTTATAAACTCGTTTCTGTTTATTTTTAGAAAAACATAAATTATAAACGTGTTTGGTTTGAACAAAATATTTTAAAAAAAATTTAAAACATAAATTTAAAAAAAATTTAAAACATAAATTACAAACGTGTTTTTTTTTTCATTTTTTTTCAAATAATTTTTTCTATTAAATTTTTTCCAACTAATTTTTTCTCAAAATTTTTTACAAATCACGTTTTTTCCAATTAAATTTTTTTCAATTATTTTTTAATAATTTTTTTTTTTCAATTATAATATGTGTGATCCCATTGTCATAAATAATAAATATAAATATTTTAGGCTTGAACAAACATATTTTTTAGTTTACGTTTTAAATTTTTTTTAAACATTTTGTTCAAACCAAACACGTTTGTAATTTATGTTTTCTAAAATAAATAGAAACCAATTTATAAAATTTTTGTAAACATAAACAAAAAACGTAAATGTTACCAAACGCTACCTTAGTATTTAGGGATAAAATTTATATATTTTTTTATTTTAGGATTTAGGGTTTAATTCTTAAAATTTATTTATTTTTATTTTAGAATTTAGGGTTTAGAATTTATAATTTAATTCTTAAAATTTATTTTTTTTATAAATTCTAAACCCTAAAATAAAAATAAATAAATTTTAAGAATTAAACCCTAAACCCTAAAATAAAATAAAAATAAATTTTATCTCTAAGCAGTAAAATAAAAAAAATTAAGAATTAAAATAAAAAAATAATTATTTTATATAGTTAATTATTATTTACTATTATAAATTATTATTATGCATATTTAATATTGGTTTCAATTTTATGAAATAAAATTTATATATATATTAAATTATAAATATATATTAAAATATATATATATATATTATTCTGAGTGATGTGTTTGAGTGTAAGTGATGTGTGCATAGGGTTGTCAGAGAGAAGTGTGTGACAATGAATCTGTTGAAATGAAGAACTCGTGGTTCATAACCACGAGTTCATAAGATTTTTTTTTTTTTTTTAAAATCGTGGTTTGAAATAGCGAGTTCAGAAGAAAAAAAAAAAAAACTAAAATCGCGTTTTGTAACCGCGAGTTCTTAATCAAACTCGCGTTTCGTAACAGCGAGTTTAACTTTACCCAGACTTCACGCGAGATTGTTGGAAAAGTGTTGAACTCGCGATTGTGAACCGCGATTTAGCCTATTTTGGGAATTCTTTCAAAACTAGGCTTAGTTTGGGAATTCCCTTACTATTTTGGCTTATTTAGGGAAATAGCCCCAAGCTTACCCTTAGTCTTGATATGCCAACAGTTAAGAAAAAGACAAGCTTTCGCCGTTTTCCTATGAGAATTAAGCATGAGAGTAGGATCAGTACTGTCTTGATCACCTTTTCAAAGAATCGCTAGTTTCTTCTGTTGAAATAATTAATGTATAGAGAAATAGAGAAAGAGAATTATATGTTTTATTGATGATATTAATTGATGTTTACAATGATTCTATTTATAAGAGATGGTTGGAGAGTAAGTGGTGTTGGTGGAGTTGGTGGTAGGTGGAGTTGGTGGAGTTTTTACATTTACATTCAACAGCCCCCCTCAAACTCAAGGGGGTTAGGAACTAACCAACTTGAGTTTGGAGAGAGTAACAAAACAGGAAAATAATCTAACAAATAAAATAAAAGTAGATAGGAGACACTGTATGGTCGTGTCAGACCGTTGTAGAAGACTGTATGGTTATGGCAGACCGATGTAGAAGACACTGGCTCGTGTCGGACCGGTGTAGAAGACAGTTTACGGGGTCATGTCGGACCGTTGTAGAAGACAGTTTACGGGGTCATGTCGGACCGTTGTAGCAGACAATGTTGTGACAGTTTACGGAGTCTTACTGAACCCTTGTAAAAACTAACCGGAATCAATGTCGGGACAGTTTACCGAGTCTTGTCGGACCCATGTAGGAGCTAACCGAAATCAATGTCGGGACAGTTTACAAAGCCTTGTCGGACCCATGTATGAGCTAACCGGAATCAATGTCGGGACAGTTTACAGAGTCTTGTCGGACCCCAGAAGGAACTAACCGGAATCAATGTCGGGACAGTTTACAGAGTCTTGTCGGACCCCTAAAAAGTCTCACCCTCAAAAGGTGTGCCCAATCTATCAAAAGGCGTGCCATCAAAAGGCGTGCTCAATCCATAAAAAGGTATGCCAGACATTATGGCGCTGCGCGCCTTGGCTTGCGGGCCCATTTTGTCGTCTGGCGCCGAGCGGCGCGCGATGCGCATGTCTGCTTTGGCTATTTAAACCAAGACTGAGGCTGAGGCCGAAGCATAACAAACCGGCTGAAACCTCTGAAAAACTCTTCGTTTTCTTGAGAGAGATACTCTGTAACACTCTGTTGCCCAAAAAATGGCCTCTTCTTCCCGTCTTCTCTCTCTGTTTCCGGATCTTAATGGTCCATCGAACTCTTCTGGGCCAAGTACCCCTGTGCTTACTCAACCTAGTCTTCCCACACTATCAGTTGAGCAAGTGATGGCTACGCAAAATGATATCGAGGCCAACAACTACACGTTGAGGTCCTGCATAGAGACAATGGCGGCGGTCACTAACCTGTCTCACCGTCTGCAAAACAAGTCTTGTGAGGTATACCAGGTCAACGCCCAACTCTCCCTACTCCTGTGCATGTACAGAGATGCACGGGCAGAGATTTGTGCCTTGAAGGCTGAAAACAAGGAGCTGAAAAGGCAAACCACCTCCATAGCTAGATTTGGGGCACCTACGTACCTCACCTTTGATGGTCGGCGGGGAGCAGACTCTGTCGGCGAAAATACTGTGGTCGTTCTTGGTGGGAGTACAGGAGAAGGGCCGTCGAAGGTTGACGACAAAAAGAACGACAAAAAACGGAAGAGCTCGGCGACGGAAGAGCCGAGTAAGTGAAGTTGGGGCTTGGCTGTCACCGGAAAAAAAAGAAGAAGATCCCTCGCTGGTTTTTTTTTTTTTTTTTGTGGTATAAAATCAGGGTTGATCCCTGGAATAAATAAAATGAGTGTGTTGTGCAAACTCCGATGTTGACAAAACCTGGTTTAACAAAACCGTGGGCTCAGCAAAGCCACCAAAACCCACGTGAATCACTTCTGCAAAGTCACTTACTTTTTGCTTACAAACCAGCTGGAATATATATAATGGCCAATATAATATATTATGCTATAACACAAAGCAATAGCACAAAGCAACAAAGCCCCAACCTTATCAGCAACAGATCTCAACAAAGCATTATCACCATAGTTGACATATTGTGAAGGGGACCCAGATGTGGTTGAATTTGAAGACGGAGCGAGCGACGTACCATTGATAGAGGTGCCATTTCTTCCACCACTTCCCGGAAACCGACACGAACCATGACTTGGGTCTGTGGTAGTGATGGCAGCAACTCCATTGAAGTTACAGGTCCCATCAGCCATAGCCATCTTGTGATAATATGTATCAAAAGCATATGTTGCGTGCGCAATCACATTATCTGGTTCATAACACGGTTGTCCCTGCAACAAGGGAGAGCAATCCACTTTTCCTGGTCCACAAGCCCAATCCAAGGCTGCTTGTAGCATCTTTGGATCAACAGCATCTCTTGCCACACAATAGGTTTTGTTCGGAGAGACCCACTATTCTGTGATCCACTCGGTGGATCTGCAGAGACAGCGAAGCGGACTAAGATAAGAGCCAATAGAACAATCGTTGACAATCTGTAGAGGAGTCTGATGGCGGAATAGGTGGAGGTCCGGCGGACGGCCAAGGCGAGGTTGCCGCCCGCCGGTGAAGCAAAAATATTAGGTTCTAAACCCGCTCTAATACCAAGTTGAAATAATTAATGTATAGAGAAATAGAGAAAGAGAATTATATGTTTTATTGATTATATTAATTGATGTTTACAATGATTCTATTTATAAGAGATGATTGGAGAGTAAGTGGTGTTGGTGGAGTTGGTGGAGTTGGTGGTAGGTGGAGTTGGTGGAGTTTTTACATTTACATTCAACATCTTCTGCCTTTTCCACTCACCTTTTTGTTTTGTTTTGTTTTGTTTTTTTTTTGTTTTGTGGGGAGAATAATATACAAGAACTACAAAAAAGAGTTATCAAGTTGTTTTACATTTTTTTTTTTAACAAACAAACCTATATTTAATTTGGACGAAATTTTTTTCTAATGGAAGATATATTATTTATTTTTAGCAAAAGATTTTTTTTTTAGTTTTTGGGCTAATTTTTTTTAAAAAAAAATATTGACTAAAATAATCAATAAGATAAAATGTCATATCAAAACTATAATTATTTTACTTTTTCTCTCACAAATATCACATTTAATTATAAAAAAAATATAACTCTCCTTCCAAATACAAATATTATATTTTATTAAAATCGTTAAAAACTAAAATAACTTATTACGGCTTTGTTTGGGGTGTCCTAAAAAAGTCAAAAAGTCAAAAAGTACATCACATTTCTACAACATCACTTCAAACTCAACCCAAACCTAACTCATATTTCATAAAAAGTCAAAAAGTACACTTATTTAGATCATTCCCAACCACCTCTAAATATAGCCAACTTCTCAAACGAGGCCATTATTTGTCCCATTTTATTTCACTTTTTATATGTAATTTAAAATAATCTAAATATCATTATTTAAGAAAAATAAAAACAAATATATACCATTCCACTAAAGTTGAAAGTTTAGTCGACAAATGATTTCTACAAATTTCACAAATGATTAACAGAGCACTACAGTGAAATGAGGCCCGCACAAAGGTTCGATTGATCGTTCTACCGCAAAGGCATTCACAAAAAATAAGAAATTAAAAAGAGTTATAAGTGATAAGATTAAAAAAAAAAATTGTAAAAACATAAAAAAATTTGTCACTTTAATTGTATGTTTGTTGGTTAATTTTTTTTGGAAACTTACCTTGCATTGCAATTTTCGCTATAAAAATAAAAAAGAACATTTGACTATTTTGGTTAAAAAATTAAACTCACTTTTAGATCGAATTATGTGACACTCTATTAAAATATCTAAATCAACTTTCTTTCTTATTTATTCTCTAATTATCAACCACTTATTACAAATAAAAAGTCACAAATACATTAAGTAGTCAATCCTTGTCTCTCACTAATCCAAAAAAATTTGTGATTTCTACCGTAAATTAATAATGCTCATTGAATAGTAATATGGCCACGTGATATGGAGTGATTATTTGGTGGTCGTAGAGATTACTCCACACCACTTATCACTTGACAAGTGTAAAATTGTCTCCTACAATTCTAATAAAAAAAATGTTGAATTTCACAATTTTGACCAATCAATAACAATAATAACAAGGTGAGTCACAATGAAAATTTGCACTAGACTATTATGACTTCATTTAGAATGAATTTTTTAGTTTCACTTTTTGTTTTTTTTTTCTTTCTTTTAGCTATTTTAGTTTGTTTAAAAAGGTTTCATTTGGAATAAATTTTTAGTTTTTTTGTAATATTGTAAGAGAAAAATTAAAATAATTATGATTTGAATGTGATATTTTATTTTATCAACTTTTTATTTATTTATTTTGTATTTTAATAAGTTAAATCAGTTCCAACAATCTTTCCAAATTGGCCTATTTGTTCATCAATCTCAGACTTAGCACTCGTTTGGTATAAGCTTACAGAGCTAAAATAGTTATAAAAAGATAAATAAATTAAAAAAAGTAAGAAGATAAAATGTCATATTCAAATTATAATTATTTTATTTTTTCTCCCATAAAAATTTAAAAAGTTGAAATATCCACCATAAACGAGACTTTTTACCCTCAACTAAAATAACTAGAAAATAAAATAAAAAAAATCAAAAAGCGAAACTCACATCTGGAACTCTTAATAGCGGGAATTTAAATAAAAAGTGAAGGCTAGACAAACTGTCTTGACCCAAAGAAGAGAGACACACAGAGGAGAGAAGAGAGACACACAGAGGATGAGAACAATATGTATAGAACAATATGGAGGATTCTTCCACAAAGAAGCATTCATCAATTTGCTGAGGGATATTCTCAGGTAAATGTGAGATATGATTTTTTGTTCTTGGAGGATAAATATTTTAAAAAATATATATATATATATATATTAGTGTTTATTTTGGCACTAGTTGATCATGTTGGACGCTCGGTCTGCGTCTTGCCACGTCTCTGCCAGGTGCATTCCGAAGGAAGTTAAATGGCACAATGGTGCCTACGTCGTCGTTCGCGGGGGAAGGGAGGGGGGGTTCAACTTCTTATTTTTCTTATCTGATAAAATAAAACCCACTTTCTCTCTCTCTCCAATAAGTTGAATTATCAAACCCATTCCTCTCTCTATCTCTTGTTGGGATCCGGGATCCCGCCCAAGACCTTGTAGAAATTATACCAAGTAGAAAAACACACCCACATTCAAGGAGACACAATAGTTAACGTGGTTCGGCCTCAATGTCTACGTTCACGGGAGAGTAACCGGTTTGCACTATACCAATGGGAGAGATTACAGAAAGATTACAATAGAGGAGGAGCTCACACTCTCCTCACTCAGCCACTCTCCCGTCTCCCTCGCTCACACCGAGGGAGACGGTCTCTCCGCCTCACATCTCGCACACCCTTTGGTTGTTCTTGCTTTGGTTCTCACTCTCTTCGAGCTCTTGCTCCTGGTATGCGCAAAACCTGATTTCGAGCAATCCGATTTCTGGGCAGATTCGAAACATCACGGGTTTTTGTTTCGAAACGCCACCGACGAGGCTCTGATACCAATTGTTGGGATCCGGGATCCCGTCCAAGACCTTGTAGAAATTATACCAAGCAGAAAAACACATCCCCACTCTAGGAGACACAATATTTAACGTGGTTCGGCCTCAATGCCTACGTCCATGGGAGAGTAACCGGTTTGCACTATACCAATGTGAGAGATTACAAAAAGATTACAATAGAGGAGGAGCTCACACTCTCCTCACTCAGCCACTCTCCCGTCTCCCTTGCTCACACCGAGGGAGACGGTCTCTCCGCCTCACATCTCACACACCCTTTGGTTGCTCTTGCTTTGGTTCTCACTCTCTTCGAGCTCTTGCTCCTGGTATGCTCAAAACCTGATTTCGAGCAATCCGATTCTGGCGGTCCGAAACATCACGGGTTTTTGTTCCGAAACGCCACCGACGAGGCTCTGATACCAATTGTTGGGATCCGGGATCCCGCCCAAGACCTTGTAGAAATTATACCAAGCAGAAAAACACATCCCCACTCAAGGAGACATAATATTTAACGTGGTTCGGTCTCAATGCCTACGTCCACGGGAGAGTAACCGGTTTGCACTATACCAATGAGAGAGATTACAGAAAGATTACAATAGAGGAGGAGCTCACACTCTCCTTACTCAGCCACTCTCCCGTCTCCCTCGCTTACACCGAGGGAGACGGTCTCTCCGCCTCACATCTCGCACACCCTTTGGTTGCTCTTGCTTTGGTTCTCACTCTCTTCGAGCTCTTGCTCCTAGTATGCTCAAAACCTGATTTCGAGCAATCCGATTTCTGGGCAGATTCGAAACATCACGGGTTTTTGTTCCGAAACGCCACCGACGAGGCTCTGATACCAATTGTTGGGATCCGGGATCCCGCCCAAGACCTTGTAGAAATTATACCAAGTAGAAAAACACATCCCTACTCAAGGAGACACAATATTTAATGTGGTTCGGCCTTAATGCCTACGTCCACGGGAGAGTAACCGGTTTGCACTATACCAATGGGAGAGATTACAGAAAGATTACAATAAAGGAGGAGCTCACACTCTCCTCACGCAGCCACTCTCCCGTCTCCCTCGCTCACACCGAGGGAGACGGTCTCTCCGCCTCACATCTCGCACACCCTTTGGTTGCTCTTGCTTTGGTTCTCACTCTCTTCGAGCTCTTGCTCCTGGTATGCTCAAAACCTGATTTTGAGCAATCTGATTTCTGGGCAGATTCGAAACATCACGGGTTTTTGTTCCGAAACGCCACCGACGAGGCTCTGATACCAATTGTTGGGATCCGGGATCCCGCCCAAGACCTTATAGAAATTAAACCAAGCAGAAAAAACACACCCACACTCAAGGAGACACAATATTTTACGTGGTTCGGCCTGAATGCCTACGTCCACGGGAGAATAACCGGTTTGCACTATACCAATGGGGAGATTACAAAAAGATTACAATAGAGGAGGAGCTCACACTCTTCTCACTCAGCCACTCTCCCGTCTCCCTCGCTCACACCGAGGGAGACGGTCTCTTCGCCTCACATCTCGCACACCCTTTGGTTGCTCTTGCTTTGGTTCTCTCATTTTTGCTTACCTCTCACCCTCTCCATTTATAGACCAAGAATGGAGGTGGATAGGAGCTGGCCATCACATGGCCTCATGGCCTCATGGCTTTCTAGGTTGGCAACAACATGTGAAGCACCTTTTGTTGGCTGGCATGTCCCTCTCTTGCCTTTGTGGGTTGGCAATCCGTGGAGAAGGAATCACCTAGCCCTCTTTATTATTAAAAAAAAAAAGAAGGTAAAATGTAAAATAAAAGGTTTTTTTTTTTTTTAATAATAAAAAGGTCTTCTCTCTCCCGCCGTCCCGTTCTCTGTTTTCATTAATCTCTCTCTCTCTTTCGGCTTTCTCTGCTTTCTCCTGCCGCACCTAGCCCTCTTTTCTTTTTCTTTTCTTTCTGTTTTCTTTTCTTATTAGCAGCAGCCACTTATACATGTTTACCCTAACTTAGGATTATATTTTATTTTGTTAAATAATTATAATATATATAAATATGCTTTATAAAATCAATATATATAACACATTTTTTTATATATATACAAATATAAATATTCAAATTAATTATATAAAATTAAATATCATATTAAATTACTTAAATATCACATTAAATTCTCATGTAGCCACGTAATTAATAAAGCCAAACATAAAATAAAGTAATAATAAATAAATAAATAAATAAAGGTTTACAAAAAATTAAGATCGCTAAAAATAGTCTAATCGCTCAAGCCACCAATTGGTAACTCGAGCGGCCTATAAATTTTTTGAGTTTCAAAACTATGGTTTGAGCTTCCAAACTACATTTCAAAACTTAGACTCATGCTTGACTCAATTTAAATATGTAATTTCATTAATAAACATGAACCCATGATTACTTTTACATTATCATGCAAAACCCTTCTTTAATTTGTCAAGATTAAAACTAAAATTTCATAAATATAATGATTTCAAAATATTTTTTCTTTGTTTATAAAACATAAAATTGAAGCTATAAAACTCTTTGAAAACAAATATTTGCATATATTAAATTCAAATCAAAATCAAACTTATTCTTGATTCTCAAATATAAATTATAATTTATTTCTTAATTTGTCCAAAGTCAGATTTAATTCATTTTCTTCATATCAAACTCAATTCCAAACTCATAAATTCTAAAACATAAATTAAGCTTTCAAAACCCAATTTCATGCTCAAAACTCATGCAAAACTTCATCAAAATATGAAAATAAATATGAGTCATGATCAATCTTCAACTCAATTGAATCAAAACTTTCTTTAAACTTCCTTTAACTCCAAAATCAAACTCTCAAATTTCATCAACTCATGATTTTCAAAACTTTTTCTTCAAAGTTATTTATATACTTCATTACATGGATCAAATCTTTAAACAATTCTTGTTGCATGTAATTTATAGAACTCAATTCAAGAACAATTCTCAAAATTGAATTCAAACTTAGTAAATTTAAAGAATCATAACCCATACTCTTCAACTTAACTTGATTTAACATGCAAAACCCAATTCCTATCAATTTATATAATTAATCTTCAAATTACTTCATCTTTTTATTATTTCTTTTCAGTTACATGAAATTGAACCCAATTATTTCTTAATTTCAGCTTCTAGCTAAATTATTTATAAAATCTAAGCTTTAATTTCTTATCTTAAGTTTTCAATAATTGAATTTCTTGAGTCTCCACTTCACTGATTTTTTTTTCTTTTTTTTTTTACTTTCAGCCAAAGGATGGCTCCAGAACTTTCTCAAACTTCTCCCAATCTTGCTCTATTATTTTATTTGTGAGTAGGATTAATTAATAATTACTCACCCATCAATTTAATTAATCAATTCTTAATCTTAATCCATTATGATTACTGCATAACTTAATTAACTCAATTAACCCCAATTAATCAATTTAATATGAAGAGCCTTATAAGATTTTAATAAAAGATCTGATTAAGATTAATAAAATTTAGAATGATTAAATTTTAAACTCATTTACATCACCCAAATCACTAAAGTCTTCAATTTCAGATCAAACTCAAAATCTCCATCAATAAATTACATCTCCAAATTGGACACCTCATATGTAAATTTAATTCAGAATAATCGCAATTACTAATCCTCATAATTAAATTTACTTAATTAGTTTCAATTCGGACCCAATTAATCAAATCTTAATTTTACTAAATTGAATCGAATATTTAATTGAATTCCCATTAATTGAATTCCCTTATGGTTCAATCCTTTAAATTAAACTGATTCAACTCACCAATTATACTTTCTTAAGCTATTTAGGCCTTCGATTTCGAATTCCAAAATAACTCTTTTATAAAATCATATACGAATCTGACCCAATGATGTTCATCAATTCCACAATTAAATCAGAATAATAACTAATTAAAATCCAAGTCACCTTGATTAATTAAATGTAAAATATTATACATAGCGGAGTCATAATATTACTTCTCATTTCCATTTTTTAGTGGTAAATCTTTAATTATTTTTTAGCTTAGTTTTAATAGTGATTGGTTAATTTTAGTCATCTAAATTGGACTTGATCCAACCACTTGGACTTATTTAATATCTTACTTTTGGCCCCCCAATGCTGTAATCGTAGCTCCGCCCCTGGTCATTCATCCCCTATTCTCAATCCAAATATGAAATAAACCAAATAAGACATGCAAAGACATATAACAATAAAATAAAATAAAATAAAATCCCTCAAACAACGTTGTTTTGATGAGCACAAATTTCAACCCTTCATTTCTCGTGCTCTCTCAGAGAAAGTACTACATATTGCATTACAATTTTTACACTACGAAGGATATGGATTTTGGACTCGTGATGAGATGAGTCGAACTAACCAATTTACTTCTATTTTAGGTTAGGTTCATATGTAGTGTGACTCAATGAGATCGGTTCAGTTTTCGAGTTTGCTAATAATTCAAACCAAGCCGAGCCATATATGTACCCTTTCGTGCACCACTAGCCAAGGCACTTTAAAATTCGTTAAGAATATGCAATTTTGGATTTATATAATAGTATAGATGGATAGATAGCGTGGATAGATGGTGATTGAATGGAACTAACCGACTTGCTTCTATTTTGGGTTCACATTTAGTGTGAGTCAATGGGATCGGTTCGATTCTTTGAGTTTGTTTTTGTTAGGGAAAATCGATGATTCCCCACAAGTAAATCAATCAATGGGAATAAAAACTAATGCGAAAAAATTAAATCAAAGACAACACAAGAATTTTTACGTGGTTCCCTCAATGTGAGGTACATCCACGGGATCAAAATCCGATTCCACTATCAACCAAATAAGTTCCAAACGATTACAAACGAGACACGAATGGTCTCACAAAACCACCCTTAGGTGAATTCCAAAATAATCACAAATAAACAAGAGGAAAGACCTCACCAAATAGATGAACCACAATCTTCAGAACCAAAGTTGAAGAAGACCCAAAATAATTAACCCAAATCAATCCACACAAATATTGCCGAAATCCAAAGCATCAGCCAATCTTTTCCTGGAAAAGTTACACCCGAAGCACTGTTTTCACAAAACAAATTTGCTGCTGCTCACTGATGCCACCGATGAACATAATATATATATATTATTAAATTTTGGGTTTTGTAATCAAACCCTAATTGTATCCAGATTGAATTGGGCCTCCACAAATATAATATATAAAATATATTATACTAAACCAAGCCAAATTAAAACTCTTTTTCAAAACCCATTGGGTCCCACACTCCAATAAGGAGGTATACCTAACAATTCTCCCCCTACCGACTTAGGTGGAGACATCAACCATACCTGCCAAAGTTCGACACTTTAAATGTTTGTCCCTCGACAAAGTCTTAGTCAACATATCCAAAATATTATCATCCGTGTGAACCTTTTCGAGTTGTAACAATTTCGAATCTAACACATCACGAATCCAATGGTATCTCACATCAATGTGTTTCGATCTCGAATGAAAGGTAGAATTTTTACTCAAGTGAATAGCACTTTGACTATCACAATAAAGCACATACTTTTCTTGCTTCAAACCCAACTTTTGCAAAAATTTCTTCAACCATAACTCTTCTTTGCAAGCTTCTGTGATGGCAATAAATTCAGCTTCGGTAGTTGAGAGAGCAACACATTTTTGTAATTTAGATTGCCATGCCACAGCTCCCCCTGCAAAAGTCATCAAATACCCCGAAGTAGATTTCCTAGAATCAACATCACCAGCCATGTCAGAATCTGTGAACCCATCAAGCATCGGCTTACCATCCCCAAAACACAAACACACCTTCGAAGTCCCTCGAAGATATCTTAGAATCCATTTTACCGCTGCCCAATGTTCTTTACCCGGATTAGAGAGAAACCGACTCACCACACCAACGGCATGAGCAATATCCGGCCTTGTACAAACCATGGCGTACATCAAAGAACCAATCAAGAAGCATAAGGAACTTTCAACATCTCTTCTTTGTCTTTCTCACTTGTAGGATATTGATTCGAACTAAGCTTAAAGTGACCTGCATGTGGACAACCAACTGGCTTTGCTTTATTCATGTTGAACCTCTCAAGAACTTTCTCAATGTAGCTCTCTTAAGACAACCAAATCAGCCTCCTTTTGCGATCACGAACAATTTTCATACCAAGAATTTGCTTTGCCGGTCCCAAATCTTTCATAGCAAAAGATTTACTCAACTCTAACTTCAACCTATTAATCATAGTAGAATCTTGACCCACAATTAACATGTCATCAACATAAAGCAAAAGAATAATAAATTTACCGTTCGGAAAATTTTTCACAAACACACAATGGTCTGAAGTGGTTTTAGAAAAACCATTATTCATCATGAAAGAGTCAAATTTTTTGTACCATTGCCGTGGAGCTTGCTTGAGGCCATACAAACTTTTCTTCAATTTGCAAACACATTTCTCTTTCCCTTTTTCCACAAAACCTTCCGGTTGCTCCATGTAAATTTCTTCTTCAAGATCACCGTGAAGAAATGCGGTCTTCACATCAAGTTGTTCAACTTCAAGATTCATACTTGCAGCCATGCCAAGTGCAACCCGAATAGAAGACATCTTCACAACCGGCGAGAAAATCTCGTCAAAGTCAATGCCTTTCTTTTGCCCAAAGCCTTTCACAACAAGACGTGCTTTGTACCTCAGATTCTTCCTATCATTCTTCAATTTGAAAACCCACTTATTTTTCAGAATTTTCCTCCCTTTAGGCAACTTCACTAAATCATAAGTGTGATTTTCAAGTAAGGAGTTCATCTCCTCTTCCATGGCCTTTTTCCAATCACATTTCTTTGCATGCTCAATTGCTTCTTGGTAGCTCTCCGGCTCCCCTTGATCAGAAATCAATACAAATTCATTGGGAGGATACTTTCTTGAAGGTTGTCGGTCCCTTGTAGATTTCCTCAACTCAAGTTGTGGTGGGCGTTCTTGAGTTGGATGCTCTTCCTCAATTTCGCTCAACTTCATTAGGATTAGCATCATCTTCTACATCTTCAATAGGTGGCTGCATATCTCCCCCATTTTCATCATCAACTGGAGATGAAGGAGATGGATCCATGTCAATGAGATCACTAGTTTTTGGCTCCGGTTGATCACCTTTACCAAAGTCTTCAATTGTTTGGTCTTCAAGAAACACAACATCATGGCTTCGAATGACTTTCTTGTCGACCGGATCCCATAATCTATACCCGAATTCATCAAGCCTATAGCCAAGAAAAATACATTGTCTTGACTTACTATCAAGCTTAGACCTCTCATCCTTTGGAATGTGAACAAAAGCTCGGCAACCAAACACTCTCAAGTGCTCATAAGACACATCTTTGCCAGTCCAAACTCTTTCAGGAACATCACCATTCAAAGGATAGCAAGGAGATAAATTGATCAAGTCAACCGCTGTACTCATTGCCTCACCCCAAAAAGATCTTGGCAATTTAGCTTGTGAAAGCAAACACCTTGTTCTTTCCACAATGGTGCGGTTCATCCTCTCGGCAACGCCATTTTGTTGAGGAGTCTTCTTAACTGTCTTTTGGTGCCGAATACCTTGGCTGCGACAATACTCATCAAATGGCCCAATGTATTCACCACCATTGTCTGATCGGATGCACTTCAATTTCTGCCCTGTTTCTCTTTCAACCATGGCCTGAAAATGCTTAAATACTTCTAGAACTTGATCTTTAGATTTTAGTAGATAAGCCCAAACTTTCCTTGAATAATCATCAATGAAAGTAACAAAATAAAATGCACCACTATGTGTTCTAACTTTTAAAGGACCACAAACATCCGAATGAATCAATTCCAAAACATTTTCTTTTCTAGAAGCAACATTTTTATGAAAAGAAACTCTATGTTGTTTACCCACCAAACAATGAACACAAGTTTTAAGATGTGTACCTTCAAACCGGGTAGAACCTCTTTCTTGAACAAAACTTGTAGCCCCTTTTCACTCATATGACCAAGCCGCTTGTGCCACAATTCGGTAGAAGTATCATCTTCAAGTGCATTGACAACACCTTTACAAATTTTCCTTGCATCGAATAAAGTGTATGAGTCTTCTTGCACTTAGCCACCACTAATGAACCCTTTGTGAGCTTCCATATTCCATCACCAAATTTGTTGTTGAAGCCTTCATCATCTAGCTTCCCAGTAGAGATCAAATTGAGGCGAATGTCGGGAACATGCCTCACATCTTTAAGCAACAACTTGCAGCCCAAATTTGTTTCCAAGCAAACATCACCCATACCAATAATCTTGGACAAATCTTCATTACCCATTCGAACAGAACCATAATCTCCTTCGGTGTAGGTAGTGAAGAAATCAACTCGAGAAGTCACATGAAAAGAAGCACCGGAATCAATCACCCAATTGCTCTCTTGGCCCACAAAATTGATACAATCATCTTTACAAACGACCATGAGATCATCGGTAGTAACTGCTGTTGTGTCTTCTTGCTTCTTATCCACACTGTTGTCACGCCTTTTCTCTTTGTTCTTAAGCTTTCGGCATTCCCGCTTCATGTGCCCTTTCTCATGGCAATAATAACACTCAACATCTTTCTTTGAAAGAGAACCATCTCTTGATTTGTCACGGCTTTGATCACGACCATGAGGAGTCTTACTCCTCCCCCTTGTTTTGCTTCGGCCTCTCACAACAAATGCTTCCGAATGAGAGAAACTGGCTGATTTTCTTCTAGTTTCTTCATTCAATAAGCTACTAGTGACTTGGCCCATTGTGACAACTCCATCGGGTGCCGAATTACTAACTGTCACAACCAAAGTCTCCCAACTTTCGGGTAAGGAACTAAGTAGCATCAAAGCCTGCAACTCATCATCAAAAATAATTTTCATAGAAGCAAGTTGGTTAACAATACTCTTTATTTCATTCAGATGTTCCGGAATAGGGCTGCCCTCTTTATATTTTAAATTAACCAACTTACGAAACAGAAAGGCTTTATTTGTGGCTGATTTTCTATCATAAAGACTCTCTAATTTTTTCCATAAATCATGTGCTGAAGTTTCAGTAGCAACATGATGAAACACACTGTCATCAATCCATTGACGGATAACACCAACGGCTTTTCGATTAAGCCTCTTCCACTCATCATCTTTCATATCAGCAGGTTTGCCACTATCACCCTCAATGGGTCCATACAAGTCTTTACAAAATAATAGGTCCTCCATTTTAGTTTTCCAAGTTACCCAATTGCTTCCATTGAAGCTAGACATACGACCCACATTCCCCTCCATTGATTTACACAAATAAATAAATCCAAATAAACCGTAAGCTCTGATACCAGTTGTTAGGGAAAATCGATGATTCCCCACAAGTAAATCAATCAATGGGAATAAAAACTAATGCGGAAAAATTAAATCAAAGGCAACACAAGAATTTTTACGTGGTTCCCTCAATGTGAGGTACATCCACGGGATCGAAATCCGATTTCACTATCAACCAAATAAGTTCCAAACGATTACAAACGAGACACGAATGGTCTCACAAAACCACCCTTAGGTGAATTCCAAAATAATCACAAATAAACAAGAGGAAAGACCTCACCAAATAGATGAACCAAAATCTTCAGAACTAAAGTTGAAGAAGACCCAAAATAATTAACCCAAATCAATCCACACAAATATTGCCGAAATCCAAAGCATCAGCCAATCTTTTCTTGGAAAAGTTACACCCAAAGCACTGTTTTCACAAAACAAATTTGCTGCTGCTCACTGATGCCACCGATGAACATAATATATATATATATATTATTAAATCTTGGGTTTTGTAATCAAACCCTAATTGTATCTAGATTGAATTGGGCCTCCACAAATATAATATATAAAAATATATTATACTAAACCAAGCCAAATTAAAACTCTTTTTCAAAACCCATTGGGTCCCACACTCTAATAAGGAGGTATACCTAACATTTTTTTAATTCAAACCAAGCCGAAACATACATGTACCCTTTCGTTCACCACTGGCCCATGGACTTTAAATTTTCTATGTTCATCTGTTAGTAAAAATTATGCTAAGGCTGTGATCAACAAAGACTTTAACAATAATTCAAACAAACAATCAACCAAAAGGATCAAGCAATTATGTAATTTATTCAAATGCCTCAAAAAAAAAAAAATGAGAACTTTTCTAGAACAATGGATAGTTACGAAGTAAACAAAAGATAATTTCAAAATGAAACTACCCAAGTTTACAAGAGTCATAAGTTACAAATTACTGAAACTACTCCTAGATTGGGAGAACTACTCCTAGCCAATTAAGTCTCTCACGATTCAAATCCAAATCAAATTTAGTCCTTGAAAAAAATATAGAAATAAATTATAAATCCAAAGGTTCTATTAATTATTATGAAGCCTATTCCCTATTAATATAATTATAAAATCCTTATAAAATTGCTTATCAGAGTTTATTTTCTAAGCCTTGTCAATATAAGTATATGATTACTAGTATTGAAATTTGTGTAGTTGTTTTTATAATGTTTGGTTTTTATAGCTTTTATTCTTGTCTTACTAGTAATTAAGTTTTCACATTAACTGGGGAATCTCGTGTTTCATGTCCGATGGGTCACGTACCTTATGTTTACTTCATTGTTAGATTTGGATTTTGGAATTGTTGAGCGCTTGAACCAATTTTTCCAAATAGCTAGTGTATTTGGCACCAAATGTTTTTTGCTTTGGCTCTTCCTTTCTGGACTATAAAGTTTTTGGAGATTGTTGGGTAGGGGAATGTTGTCTAAGTTGAGTGTTGTCTTTGAATTATACAGGATAGAGAGCCATCTCTTTTTCAAGATAGTTTTATTTTTTGCAAATCATTATGTATAAGATTTGACATGGTTCTCCCTCCCTTTATTTCAGTATCTATCTTTTATGAATAGCGAATTCAAATGCCACGAGGAAAGTATAAAAAAGGGTATTCAAATGCAAACCAATACACTAAAAAAAAAAAGGTCCAAGGGTGACATGGCTCGGGGGTTGATCAGATTCCATTTGTGGACATTGATCGCATTCTTGAAATTATACAAGAAAAGAGCATAATTATGAGTGACTCTTGGGAATTCACAACGAAGGATCCCCCTCGTCGATTTGTTTCGAGAAGACCACCCAAAGGTTTTTTCAAAGTGAACGTGGATGCCAATATTCGAAAGGGAGAAGAAGCCTATTGTGGTATTGTTGTAAGAGACGAAAATTTGGAGCTTATGAGTTACACTCACTACAACTACCGTTGTGAAAATATAAAAGAGGCAGAACTGGATACTCTTATTAAGGCAATGGAGATGGTTCAGATGAAATTTAAAGGAATTAATCAATTAATTGTTGAGATGGATCGGCGGGATCTTGTCCTTGAGATCAACTCCCTCAAAATTCCAAAAAATTCTGTCTACTTCGAAAAAATTTTGTAAGTACAATACCATAAAATATGTGGGTGTTTTGCATAATAATTATAGATTTAATGGATCTAATGTGTTTCAACAGTTTCGCCAAGAATTTGTTGCATTCTTTTAAGGATGCATCACTGATTTGGGTTCCCCGAGAGATGAACAAGGCTGCCAATGTGATTTCGTTACTTGATCTATATAAAGATAAAAAAAAAAAAAAAAACATCATAGACTCTTTTCACGGATACATTGTGCAGGACAAATTTATGCTAGTGGATTACGTGCTTCCTCCTCATGGTAAGTTAATACTTCTCATTTTAGTATCCAAAATAAATAAATGGAAAAGTTGTTTCATTTTTTAAAGTTGGTATTTTTGCTCTCTATTTGCAGATAAGGCCGGCGTGAATGAAAAGGGATCAGAGCAGACGCAGACGTGGACTTCCTAGTACGTATGACTCATTACAACCCATGTTTTTATAGCATCACCAGATATATGGGATACTTTTGTTTTTTGTTTTTTTTTCTCTTCATGTTCTTTGTGTTGACATATATAGTCAACTTTTGAGGCCAATCACGGTAGCCCAGTAGTAATTGTCAAGGGAATTCTTTGTGATTTGCTCTCATTTTTGTTTCCTCTTTGTCATAATATTGGTCTTAATTTAATGTATATGGTAAAGCCATAGTAATGAGTTTGAATTCTTCATTTTAATGCTTTTGGAGTGAATGGGTTGATAATTGTTAACTATTCATTGTTTTAAGAATTTGTGTGTAATTTGATGTTTACATCAATATCAATTTCAAGTTTCGAAGCTGAATATTTTTGTACCTTTCGTGCAGACAGTTGTATTACAGGAGCTTTTTACTACAAGATGTAACAGATGTCGATTGGAATTGTAATATGGATGGTGTTGTGGATGGATTTATTTGGCAATGTTATGGATTTGTCTTGAACAAATGCATGTTTTATTTTTGGGATATACTCTGGATGGATTTGCACAAATTAGTCAGCATGGTGGGACTTTTTTTTTTGGTGGGGGGTGTGTAGTTTGATGAAACAATGGAGATCATTTTGTTGAGTTTGTTTATGTACTGAAAAGGCACAATGACTTCTTTGGATTTGAAAGATGTTGGCATGTCATTTTTGGGTGCGATGAGTGTCTTGTTTATGCTTTTTAAATAAATAAAATAAAAATTTGTACAAATCAGATGATGCATCAGATTATTTGAAACATTGTAGCCAACCGACTTGAGTTGAGTTGATCTCGATGTAGAGGTAGAGCATAGCCTAGCACAGGGCCAAAGAAAAGCAAAACTCATCAAAGGGTGGGTAGAGATCATCTAGAGAAGAGTAAAACTCATGAAGCATAAAAGAACTCATCCATGAAGAAAGACTTTGAGGTTATCCTTTAAGGATGACTCTGTGTCATCCATAAGAAAGGAGGACCCGGAGGTCAAACCCGAGAAGGAAGACCCCAAAATTTCACATTGAAGGAGCATAGTGGAGCAAATTTCACCCTAAGGATTTCAAAGATCAATTTATAACTCCCACTTGAAAAGTTTTGTCGAAGTTAGGAATCTCGGGCTATTATGACATGTT
The DNA here is from genome assembly GCA_025200525.1 of Camellia lanceoleosa. Classification (NCBI taxonomy): domain Eukaryota; kingdom Viridiplantae; phylum Streptophyta; class Magnoliopsida; order Ericales; family Theaceae; genus Camellia; species Camellia lanceoleosa. Next base: position 93,647,414 of record CM045770.1, read on the forward strand.
GAAAGTTTATTTTTATTTTTATTTTAATAGATGATCAAACCTTTTTATATACAATTTTGGATTCACTATAATAAACACAATAAAAAGTAAGAGTGTAATTTTTTGAGCATCCACCAAGAAAATTTATGGGATCACAAGAATATTTATGTTTTTTTTAAGAGATTTATTAGTAAATGTCCCATCCCGAATTTAGTTTGAATTTGAATATGATTTATTAGTAAATGCCCCAAATATATTCAAATTCAAACTAAATTCGGGATGGGATAAGCTCTCCTTCATATCTCATCTTTCCATATCTCTCTTGTGAGTCTCAACCTAGATTCACACTAATAATCTAAATCGTCTACGTCGTAAGTCTCGTAATAAAAATTATCATACAAAAAATCAAAATCTTTTATTTCATAAGCCTCGCAATAAAGGAGGTGGTTGTATGTGTGAGAGAAACGGCACTCCAAATCCCAACTTGGTTCAACTTGTAAGTCGACTGAGAGATGCCACATCAATCAACACCACCTTATATATCGGTGCATCAACATCAAGAAAATATAAAAGAGTTTTAATTCAAACATGCCACAACTTCTTCCCCATGGATTTCTCTTTTCTTGCCCCTTATTTTCTCCCTCCTTCCCTTTTGGGTAAACTACCGATAAGTCTTAATAGTTGGACTTAATTCTTATAAAGTTCTATTGAAAATAAGTCTTAGTAAACTTGTCGCTAAAAATAGTTTTTTGTGACATTTTTTTACATGTCGCTAAAAATTGATAATTAGTGACTATTTTTGTCACGATTTTTATAAATTGTCACTAAAATATACAATTAGTTGCATTTTTCTGTGACAAATTTTTTAAATTATCACTAAAAAATGTAAATTAGTGACCTTTTTTGTTCAACTGTCGTTAAAACTTATAATTAATATCATTTTTTATGACAATTTTCAAACTGTCGCTGAAAATTAACAATTAGTGACATTTTTTTAATAATACTTAATGAAAAATATTATTAATTATTATAGGACCTATTGGACAATAAGTCCACTTATTAAGACCTATACGTAAGTGTCCCTTTTCTTTTTTCAATCAACATTCCAAGAACTTTAATCAATAATGTAGACTTCTAACAATTTTTATTCAACCTAATTTCTACTTGCATACATTATGGAGACTCGCATTTGATTAAAAACAAAAAATCCAAAAACAAAAATTTTTGGATTGCTCAACCCTCTTATCGCCACTAACCCCAAAATCCTAATTTTGATTCCAATAATACTCTCATCTTCAATTTTAAAATTCTAATTTTTCTCCCATTCACCCACCCATCCTTTGTTGTCATTGTCGCCACTCTCAACCCTCTAGCGCGACTACCATGGCCACTAACACCAAAATCAAGAATGATTGCAAAGGGACTTTGACCCTCCTCGTGAGGATAGTCCCAAGTAGAACAAAGGTCCCAAATGGGGTCAGTTATACACTAAGCCAACCCCAAAATCAAGAAAGAATAATAAACGAATTTGAGCTCCTCGTGAGGATAGTCCCAAATAGAACGTGGACCCTTACCGAGAGGATAGTTTAAATAAGACTTGGTCGCAAATTAATGAGCTCAGATCGGCCACTACAAGAAAATACACCTTTGGCGACTAAATTTTTAGTCGCCAAAGGTCGAATTTCCACTTTCCCCGACAAAAACTTTTAGTCGCCACTGTTGTCACCAATTCATGGTCGCGAATACCTTTGGCGACTAAAAATCTGTTAGTCGGCAATGTACAGGTCTTCAGCGACGAAAGAAATTGTCGCCAAATGCAATTCCATTTTTGGAAATTAGACCTTTGGCGACTAAACTTTTAGTCACCAATAGTGATTTTTTTTTTATTATTTAAACATTTGCCGACTAAACTTTTCGTCGCCAAAACGTATACCTTTCGGCGACCAACGACTTTAGTCGCCAAAACCATTTTCAGAAATTTTTTTTTTTTTGCGTCGGCTGCTCCCAAGGTTCGAACCTGCAACGTCCCAACACATGCTCCCCACTGCGCCTTTACCAACACTCGTTCCCCACTACATCACCCCAACATCACATAAATATTAATGCAACATATATTATTTATATACTATATTCGCTGGTATTAATACAAAATTGTATGTATAAAAATAATTATTTTTATTTAATATATTTTATGTAAAAAATAAAAAATTTACTATAAAAAAATAGGATAGTACTTTTGGCGACTAAATCTGAATTTTAGTCGCCAATTCTCCATTTTTTGGCTACTAATTTCTTTTCTGTCGCTAAAACAATTAAATCTCGCCTAAGGATAGCACTTTTGGCGACTAAACTGAAATTTAGTCGCCAAAACCTCTACTTTGGGCGACTAAACTGGAATTTAGTCGGCAATTCTTGACCTTTAGCTACTAATTTTGTTTTTGTAGCCAAAAAAATTCACTTTCAGTGACCAAACAAATTTTAGTCGGCAAAACACCTATAATGGGCGACTAAACTGTTTTTTAGTCGCCAAAACTGTCACTTTTGGCTACTAAATGATTTTAGTCGCCAAAAACTGTCACTTTTGGCTACTAAACAACCTGTAGTCGCTAAAAACCCTATATTTGGCGACTAAAGTGCCTTTTAGTCGCTAAAACCATTACCTTCGGCGACTAAACTGTTTTTGTCGGCAAAAGTGAGCAACTTTGGCGATTAATTCCATTTTAGTCGCCAAAAACAAACTTTCAAATGATTTAAAAAAAGAACTTTTAGTCGCCAATTGTGCTTTTTGTTGTAGTGGGCTCAAAGCTAACCCTAAAATCAACAATAATTGCAAAGGTGTATTGACTCCAAATAGAGTGAATCTTACTCTAACAAAGGCCCAGAACAAGCACAATAACTTACATAAACTTGGCCGACCCCGGGGTGGTCTTTTGAACTTAGTCAATTCGTGGGATGACCATTATGAACTTGGCGCACTTCTGGTGACCATTTTGAACTTGGCCGACCCTATGGGTGGTCTTCTAAACTTGGCCAACTCTATTGACGGCCTTTGACAATCCTGTACATGGAGAAGGGCTCATTCAACATTCATTGATCGGCATTAAATTGCCAACTCTGTTGATGGCCTTCGGCGATCTTGAACATTGGCGAGGCGGCTCTCTCAACCTTCATTTGCTAGTGGCCTTTGTAGAGAAAATGATCAAGCGATGAAAATCAGAAGGCTTGGTTATTGTTTCTTCATTTCCATTCCTTCACTTGGTTCTTGCTTGGTTCTCTCAGGCTTGGTTATTGTGTGTTTCAAATGCATGATCTCATTGTCTTGGACGTGTGTTGGTCTCTATAGATGCAAGTTACACAAAAGTAAAGCGTACTTATATTGTACTGAAAATATATTTTTTAGTTAATATCTTGCAAGTTGACCCAGACACTCAATTATAAAAGAACAAGGTTGAGTTTTGATAATTTAACTTTTCATTTTGCTAGTTTATAAGTTTACATTATATGTAGTAAAAAAATTTACATCGATTCGATAATCAAAATCATATGATTTCATCCATTTTCAAAATTAGATATAACATTCTTATCAATTTGTGCAACCTATCTTATATGGGAGAATTCATTTTCATAAATAATTTATATCTTCATACCTTTTTGTTTTTGTTTTTGTTTTTATAGAATCTACTACAAATCAAAATTTATATCTCATGACCTCATCAAATTGTTGGGTTGGCCCAGCTGGCAATATCTTGTGGTGCCGGGTTTGTCAGAGTCATATACTCTTGGGTTGGGTCACTCAACTTGGGTTCCTGTTATTCCAAAAACGTGATTGGTGATTCAATCTTAAAATATAAAATCAAGAAAGAATAATAAAGGACTAGAGTCACAAATGGTGTTAGTTTTGCCCTAAGCTGACAACAAAATCAAGAAAGAATAAAAAGGACGTGCAACCTCACCGAGAGGGTAGTTCCAAATAAGACTACGGTCCCAAATGAGCGCAGATCAGCTCAAAGCTGACCCTAAAATCAACAAAAATTGCAAAGGTATCTCTACTCCAAATAGAGTCAACCATACCCTAACAAAATAAGGCCCAGAACAATCACAAGATCTTATAACAAGATTTCGAGATACAAAGCTTAAGATCTTAGAACAAACACTTGAAGATACAAAAGTTAAAAGTAAAACAACCACAAATATTGAGGGTGCAAAGGTTATACCCCGCCAAAGAAATAAAATGTCTGATATGAATTCTTTACAAAATATCTAAAGGAGGATGCAAAGTTAAGAATAGGGGGTCATTTTTCAGCCAATAGCAGCGTTAGTTGTGACGGGTTGCATCACTTCATCCCCATCACCTACTTCAGCAGCAGTGGTTGAGCCAACCACCTCATCCCAGAGAGAAAGTGCAGTAGTGCAGATGTTGAATCATGTAGCAGAGATCAAAAAACCATGGGGCAGAAATAACTTCAAGATTACAAAAGTAAAATTAAAGAAAATGTCAGAGCAACACTCATACCTCAAATAGAGTACATAATCAAATCATAAACGCCTTATCCCCATCTTAATAGCAATCGCAACGGAGGCGCATTGCTGGCATGACAAAATATTTTGCAGATATAGCTTTCTTGGTTTGATCGTTCTCTTTGCCTGAACATCCCTAGAGGAGGTAGTAGACTGAGAACATGAGGCTGCTCGTACTGTATGGAATGATCGGGCCTTAAAGGTCCAACTCGACCAGCCAGTTGGAAAAATGTTAATCTAGACCAAGGAAAAGAAAACATCACAAATTAGAAAACAAAGAACACGGTAATACATCGGCACAAATACCTATTTGTCAGTCTAAAAAACAAAACTAAAAAAATATTTATAAAAAAAACAAAAACTTAAACAAGGATTCCTTTTCTTTTCCTTGTACATAAACAAGGCTTCCTCCTCTCTTTTTTTTTTTTTAATTTTTATTTCCTTTTCTTTTCTTTCTTTCTTTTTTTTTTTTTTTTTTTTTTTTCACATTTGGATTAAGTCTGGTAGAACATAGGACTAGTGACATCACCAAATCATCTTGTGATGACAAACACCACCGCAAGAGGCACCTAGGTCATGCCTCAACCAGGGCAGGCATGGAATACACCATAAAGAAGGGGGCCAAAGGCAATGAAAGATAGAGGATGTTGCACTCAAGGGGAGAATAAGAAAATGGCCCAAATGACTAGAGAGTACCATCACCATCAAGCAACCAGTTTAATAAAATACAAAAGAACTGTATATACTGACATACCTAAGTAGGATGGTTGTTGAGTATATGGCATAATGGAGCTTAAAATTGCATAAAGAAACTCTTTATTATATTACTAATAAACTCATACAGATTAGGGGAACCAAGCAAGGGTGAGAGAGAGGAGACTAGGAGGTGAGACATACTAGATTTGAGAGGGGGGAATCACAAGAGAGAGAACCAAAAGGTGAGAAAGAGAGTTCAGTCCAATCAACATCCCAATGAGAAAGATGATGATAACCCTTACAAGATAAGGGTGGTCTCTCAAGAACCATTACATGTATCCCTTGTAGATTAAAACAAATATATCTGATTGAAGTTAAAGTGCAATAATCTCACATATTAATAAGGTTACACTATATAAACAGTCATGTAGGGCAAGACAACCAAGAAAGGCAAGCAAAACATCCCAATCGGTATTTTTTAACTTTCAAGTGCATACAGGAAGCACTTTGATACATAAGCACAATGTGTCATCATGCAAACGCATTCAAAGATGGATGTAATGAAGTAAATGAACACTTAAAGAGACAAATGTAGGTTTTTGTTGTCGTGCTTGTCTGAAACTCGACATGTCTTACATCCAAATATGATACACATCTAAACAAGTTAAATAAGACAATCAAAAAACAGCCCAACCTCCTTGTTTGAAGCTTTGCCACGATCATTTTTAGGGACTCTATTGCTCTTACAAATTTTTGAATAAATGGCTTGCAAACTCTTGCTAGAACTAAAAGAGATAGCTGCCTTTGGCTCTTCTTTAACCGATTCCTCAGGTCCCTCGATACCAACCTACTCAAGAAATGCTTGAGAAATCAACAGTCCTGACTCTTTTACTTTACCCCAACATCAAGGGAAAAAATAAACGAATAAAGAGGACTCAACATGTAGTGATCTTATTACCTTTGTGTTATGATTCATTTCCCCATCCTTCAGCTTCCTCTTCACCAATTCCTTTGCTCGAATTGCATACCTCGTTGGTTGTATAAATCCTTACAAAAAATATAGTAATAAACGAATACATAAAATAAAACAAGTGAAACAAAATCCTTTTCTTTTTGGGAGTTACTTCCTCTTCCTTTTCTTTGATGTATGGAACACTTAAAACTGTTAAAAACCCAGAGTCAACCTCACCTAAACGCCTCTCAGGTCTTGACCTTTCCCAATAACATAGATAGCATCAAGTCAACAAAACAAAACAAACATTCATCAATACAGATAATGATAAGCACGTAGAGATATTGAGTTCAATTTAATATAATAACATTAAAAGTCAACTCAATTAATGAATGAAAGACAATACGAAATAAATATCCTCAAAAGGTTGTATGAACATTAACTAAAAAGCAAGAGTCACAGACCAGATCTTGTTCAAATTAATGCCTCAGTACTTTGGCAGTATCTTCGCTCCTTGGAGCAGCCATGCAATATCTAAGGCCACCAGTTCTTTTCACAACTGTCACAGAGTGCCAAACAAATTGAAAAGAATTAAGTGTGCCACAAAGTGGGGAATGAAAAAGGACATATCAAGAGGGGAGAGATGCAAGGATTACATATATATATCAACTGAGAATAATCCATCAATGAAAAAAAGAAAAGAAAAAGAATCCATGGCCAGAAATAAAAACAAATATGTTTTTCCCTTTGGTAGATCAGGAAAAAGAAAGTATATAAATAAAAAATCAACACGAAAGAAAAATAATTGATATTGGGAGGGGGTGCTAAGAACTGAATTAGTCTTGGATTTTCATGAAATGCAACCAACAACGATTAACTAGCATTTGAGACTTCTTTTATGTTTTAAATGAACCATCCTAAGTATCATTAATTCTTCTTTGATGCTAGAAACGCAACCACCACAAGGAGTACATACATTAACTCATTCTTGCCGAATATATGCTTCGATAGTGTCACCCTCCATCTCAAAAAATTCAAGCAGCACTAATACGGATGTAAATGCGGCCTTCTTCTCCTTGCCCGCCAGAAGCAACTTCTTTTGTTCATTGTAGGATGTGGGTTTGTACTCCTCAGATATTAGTGCTTCCAACTTACTTAAGATATATTGGTAGATAGATATGCGTCCATTTGAAGTAGAACCATCTCTGATCTGAGACATGAGTAGAGCCACCTCTTCCCTAGCAGTCATCAGAAGAACAGCCAGTTCTACAACATTTCCTTCCTTTGCATAGCGACAAATTTCTAGCTCAGCTTCTTTGGTGTTCAATACAAGCACCCTAATAGAATCCATCTGCTTTTTCTGCAGGAATGTAAATGTTCAAGATCAGCAAGCTTCGCAAAATTTTTCATCAATGCCATCACACAATTTTTTGAACTATTAAAAGGGTAAAACATTAATTCTTTGGCAAACAATTTGAGCGAAAATGCAGTCAATTGATTAGAGAGAGAGAGAGAGAGGGAACCTCTATGACCATGCTCAGCCCCACAAGCAACTCAAAGAAAGGTTTTCTGGGATTCCACTTCTCAAAAAATATTGATGACTTGGAAAACAGAGCTCTGGCCACACAAAAAAATAAATAAATAAATAAAAAATAAAATCTACCGTAAATGTCCTCCCCTTGGAAAAGGTAACAAAAAGCTTTGAATAGAGATACGTAGTTAATAAATATTGTCATAGTTCCATACGATATTGATTCAACAGCTGTATTTAGTGGCAGCTTCCCTTCTAGGTACCAAAAAGATTGTCCAACACCATAACACCTATGATCAAATGAAGCTCCATGGCAAATAAATAACTCAATGAAGTCATAGTTATAAGTATGAGCCAGTGTATGCATCATGGGCCATCCGAATGTGTCAGTGCTGTAGAAATCAACCGTCTGACTGGTCTCTCCTTGAAGCAATGCGGCAGCACATTTAAGGGCTCTATATTCAAAAATCCATTCCCAGTGCACCAGCGGGACCACATCAGCTTTATATTTATGGCGATTAATTCTGGACACAAATTTGTCCTTATCATCATTGATGATTATACTCCTAAGTTCGTAGTCCTCTTTTGGAGAGACGTCAAGCCCTAAATCAAAATTATCGCTGCATCTCTGGTAATGTGGACATAATTGAAAGACTAGATCACATTTCAATTTCATCGATATAAAACAAAACTTCGTTACTGTAAAGATAAATAGGCCTTTGAATGATATACGCGGACACAATTTTTTTTTCTATGTGGACGTAGAAAAAAAAAAGATGATATACGCGGACTTTGAATGATAGAGCACTTAGCATGCCTTATCATTCGAACCCATCAACACTTGCTAAAATTCAAAGATGCCTATCCTTCGTACCAACAAAAGATTTCATCATTACGTAATAAGAAAAGAAGAACATGAATATTTACCTACTTCACTCCATAGCAGTTCGAAGTATTAATTTGTAAGTAACCATTGTAAGAATTAAGGAAGAGAGAAAGGAACCACAAAATGTGATGTTTAGAAGAGCAATAATTTAAAGCAAGATGACAACATCAACATTCGACACATTCAATCGATTTGCCAAATCCTATCTTTGAACAAACCACAAGGGCTGAACTTCCTACATATGTACATATATATTACACAGAGCTAAAGAGAACGGCTGAGGTCAAGAAATGTGTCCAACACTTCTTAGGTGTCTACGACTAAGAAATTAATTCATGATCGACCCTGTTACACTTACAAAACATGATTATCAAAATTTTGGAATTTGACAAATCACTATCTTATACAAGTTGGAAATATATATTTGCTAAGACTAATCATATTTAAATTTCACTTAAATTTGTAGAAAAATGCAAAAGGCCCGTAATTCTTTTATTAAAGAAGAGACTTTAGGAGGATGAAAGGCTTATTGTAATTATGTATGCATGCTATACTTTGTTCGTAACATAAGCTAAGAAATGGTGATAATAAACTCTTATGGACTATTTAAGCATTTTTGTTAAGAGTATGAAATATTTATTTACTCTTATCAATGTGAATGTTAACATGTCAATGTGAATATTCACATTGTCAACTAACCGGCTCGTTCACGCCCACGGGTTGTGGGCGGGTTTTGGGCAGCCATAAGGCGCGGGATAATTTTACACTCCTATCAATGTGAATGTTAACATGTCAATGTGAATATTTACATTGTCAACGGGCCAGGCTGGGCCTGCCTCGGACCCCGGGCGGGCTTTTGGCCACCCATGGGCCGCGGGCCAATTTTATACTCTTATCAATGTGAATGTTAACATGCCAATGTGAATATTCACATTGCCCGCCTCGTCAGTCATGGGTCCATGGGCGGGTTTCGCGCCGCCACGGGACGCGGGCCAATTTTACACTCTTATTAATGTGAATGTTAACATGTCAATGTAAATATTCACATTGTCAACGGGCCGGGCCCGCCCCGGCTCGCAGGCGGGTTTCGGGCCGCCCACGAGCCAATTTTACATTCCTACCAATGTGAATTTTAAAATATGAATGTTCACATCATAAAATTGCTAACCGTTCAAAAAATATTTATAAGGGTATCAAAATTAAATATAAGGACATAAGTGTCTAAGAAAATAGTATAAATCAAGAAAAAGGACTTTATGGAATAAAACTATACATACATGGGACTAAATGGGTTAAAAAATTCCTTCATGGACTTCTTGTGTTAAAACACTTCTAAATGAGATTTATCAATAAAAATCTCATTTTATTATTTTAATATTTAAAAATAAATTATCTAATTTTAAAATTATATTTCTCATTCATTATTTTTTTTAAAATGATAAAATTATATAGACGATTATCAGTTCAATTTGATATTTACATAAATAATTTATACATAAAATTTTTAAAAAATAAATAGCATAAATTGTCTAAAGAGTTGTGATTAAGAGCTCTAAAACTAGAGTTCTGATTTAAGCTGTAATGATGTGGCATAAAAAACTAAAAAGAAAACCACAAACAAACAAGCATAAACATCATATCAAAGATTATTAGACTAAGATTTTATCATTGAATCAATGATTACCGCTTATGACTTTAAAAATATAAAAGTAAAAAAGAATATGAAAAAATATAAATTAAATATTTGCTTAATTTACCTTATTATTTTGTTTTGTTAAAATTTTATTTAAATTTATATTGCAAATATAATTTAAAAGAGATCGATGACAGACAAAAATAAAAACAAAAAATTTAAAACTTAAAATTAAAAAAGAAGAAGAAAATAATGGCCTCGAGACACGCACCTTTCCCAGAGAACATTTCGTGCAGTTTGAGAGAGATTTTCTCAGGGCTTTTCCCAAACTAAACCCCTATACTAATTTATTTCCTAAACTAAGCCTACTTTCGCAGAATTTTCCAAACTAAATATTTGTTGCGAAGAAATATTTAAATAAAACTTCACACAGCATATACAAAGTATCTAATTTGTTAATTACTATTACGAACAGGAAAGCAAAATAAAGGTATGACTATAACACTTATAATACTTCTGAACGACGTAGCTAGTTCAAACATAAGTATTCCACAAAAATAATTTGTGAAAACATTCAACATAATACAGTACATAAAATAAAGCGACGAGTACAATACTTAACAATTACATAGACAAATATTAGACAAACCTTTCAGAAACTAATTGTCGAAAGAGTTATTTTAACACACACAATACATAATTATGGATAACCTAATATAATTTAGCAAACAGATAGACGCCTAATCCTTGCTCAAATCGACAATCTCAGAGTCCGAACAATCTGAGAGATCAGGGTCAGAGAGAAGTGCAAGATCCTCCTTGATAGCCTTGATAACCTCAGCATTTGGTGTTGTTCCATTCTTCTTGGCATTCGACTTAAGTATAGATAGTTTCATATCACGGGCTGACCTACAGCGCATTTGAGAAATCTCACGTCGAAATCTTTCACATAGTTGATCAACATTATCTGGATCTTCCTTTTGGATCTCAACTGAACGTACTTTTGACATCTTCAGTCAATTTTCCCGACATAATCTTTCCATTTGTACTCGCTCTATAAATAGTGCGGCCACTTCAAGCCTAGCGTCTACTAAACCATATCCTGTTTGATTATCAGATGGATCCCCCATGAAACCACATGGATCGCGATAGTACTTGGCATGACAAAATATCACTTCCCAAACCTATCATGATAAGCACAAGAGGTATCTAACAAAGCAAATGGTGTTTCATCTTTAGCATCCCCACTTCCCCTTCCCGTTCCTCTTCCTCGGCGTGAACTCTCACCTCTTTCAAAGTTCCTACCCCCTGCGAGTCCCCTTCATGTTTCTCTTCCTCGTTGTGAACTCTCACCTCTACGATTCCTACCCCCTGCCGTGAATCTATACTCCATTTGATTTTTTTCAATAAATGAACGATAGTTTCTTAGGGCGAACTGAGTGGAAAGGTTGTGTATTTACCATCACTCATTCAGTCCTTTATATAGTTGTTTGTCAACACAATTGCCATGTGGTCGCATTAATGTGACTTAGATGAGTTCTAAAATGTGAGGAAAAAACAAAGCATCTAAGTCGCACTGCACAAAGTCACATGCCATTAAAAGCCCACATATTTATGAGTAATAAACAATCAATGCTAGACACGCTCCACACAATCAAGATTTCTTTAATCATCACCAAGGTGACTACTCACTTTTTCAAAAAGTCCAATCATCTCAGACGCTTATTTTACTGTGGCCATGTGAACTTGGCCATTTCATTGAGTCCTTTAATTTATTATGTCTGTTAAAGTCACTGCATCACTGAGAAATGTTAGACGTATCACTGCGATGACTTTGACGAGACTACTCACTGTATGAAAAAAAAAGAGGTCGTACCATAGCTACTGTGCCGATGTGAACTTCAGCAATTCATAATGGGATGAGGGGGTGTCAGAACAAAACAACAAAACAATTAGACCCTATGCAGCTCCAAATAGATTCATAAACCCTGAAGAGAAAATATTATAGAGTTGGAATGTATTTATTCATAATTTGTAGTAGAGTACCTATAGATGGATTTTTGGATATATAGAACTTGAAAGTGTTACAAATAAAAGCTAGTCTAGTATGCAGACAAGAACAACACCAACTTAAATCAACACATAGTAAACTTGAAATTAAATTGGTTAAATTTCTCCAATTAAATTAAATTAAATATGTAAGGTGAAAAGTGAAATTAAATATATTGTCAAGGCAAAATAAATTGAATTATATTTGTAAGCAGAAAAGTGAAATTAAATTTCTAAGCAGAATTGAACTTTGCTTAAAACCTTCAGATATGCACTAAGTAGTCAATAAAATTCGAAGTGACAACTCCTATAAAGTTGATGCATAGTTGTTTGGGTCATAAAGGTTGTGTGACAACTCTTTTACAATAATTTTAAACATACAGTTACCATGTGAACTTCCTGAAGTATCAGTACTTCATTGTCGGCATGTGAGTTTAGAGTTTATAAGACATGAATACTTGCGTCTATAGACACCCCATTTTTTATCGTCCTTAAGACTTGGATGTCATCGTTTGAGCGCTTGATGGTTCCACATGTTCGTGTTCATTCTGAGCGTCTAAAGTTCTTGGTAGAGTGCCTTGCCTTCGGGCCTCTCAACCTGTCTGTTTTGTGCTTGGTTGTGGACCAAAAGTTTGTTGCTTTTAGTCTGGAGGAGAGGGTGGCTTGTCGGCCATCCCTACAACCCATCGGCCAGGGCTAGTGCTCATCGGCCATTTTTCTCCTTTTTCAGATATTTGTTTGCCAGCTGTTGATCACTGATGCTCATTTCCATACACGAGTATGGAGGGATGAATACAAGCTTGTAGCTTGTATTTCTATATAAGGGGAGGTCCCTCCCATTTTTGAGGTTACAAAATTTTCAGAGCAAAAATTATTCCTCTCTCTCTACCTATTTTGTGCTTGAAATTGAGATTTCTTTACATATTTGCACTAAGACCCTTAGCCAAACACCTTCATCTTGGAGCTGAGGTTCTTGGAGGTCCTATTTGAGGTCTAAAGGTTGGTTTTAGCTTAGAATTACACCTGTTTTGCTGCTGTGCTTCAAGAGTAAGGACTTACCTCTTTTAAGCTTTGTTTTAATTAAGTGCTTGGCCATCTCTTTAAGCTATTTTGACTTGGTTTTTCAACCATAAAAAACTCTAATTTTAAGGTTTTAAAATGGTGGTTTAAGCCTTGTTGAGTTAAGGGGGTTGTCTCCTATTTTACTCTTTGGCTTGTGAAGCCATTTGTGCTACTTTTAAAGACTTTTAAAGTCAACCTTTTTTGGCCTTTAAAGCACTGAATTCCAGGAAAATTTCAGTGGCAAAAAGTTTATTTTGAGATCCAAAATAGAAGGGGGTGGCCTCCCTTCCTTGTCTCTTTATTCCATGCCTAGTTAGCATTACAAAGTAGCATGACTTCATGGCTTAACTTAGTTTAATCTCAGCATGTTCTATGCTCTGTTTTGTCATACTTGAACTCTATTTTGAGTGGCCTTGGTCATGTGGCTCATGTTTTGTACAGCAATAGTGCAAATGCCTTAACTAGCTTTGTGTTTTAAGGCCTCTAACATGATTTGCATGAGATGATTGCATGATATAGCATCATTTTACATGTAATTTCAGTGCATATACCTCTGTCACACTCTCACTTAGTTCACTCTTTCATTGCTTTTGAGAGTTGTGCTTTGTGTCTTGTTTGCGGGTCAACATGAGAGCATGTTTTTTCTTGCTTTTTGTGCCTTAATCTCAGCATGTTTTAGCCACTGTTTTGGCATGTTTCAGCTTTTTCTAGAGTTGCTTTGATCATTTGAGCTTGATATTGCATGTCTCTAGTGTAATGCTCTTCACTAGCTTCAATACTTTTGGCCCCTAACATGTTATGCATGTGTTGCTTGCATGTTGTTGCATTATTTCCCATGCCATTTCAGCATTGACATATCTGTAACCTTCCACATTTCTTCACTTTTAATTTGCTTTGAGGGTTAATTGGCCTTGAGGTTGTGTTTAAGCTTGAGATAGAGCTTGTGCTCAACAACTTTAACCTTCTTTTGAGGGTTCCTCGTAGCCAAAGGCATGATCTCTCTCATGTCTTAAATCATCCTCTGGTTGACCCCTCTCTCATTAGAGGACTTTCACATTGGACTTAATCGGTTAAAGGATTAATCGGTAATGTAAAATGTGTAAACAAGAATTGAACCAAATAAAACTTGCGCAAGATAAGCATTTGTGTTGCATTGCATGTGTTTGGATCGGATGTTAATCCAAACACAAGAAATGTGGGACGTTTCATACTCATAGTGATAAAACGTGTCACATTTCTTGGTTGCTGCCACCCTTGATCATGCATGATAGGGTGGGGGCTCTTTGAGTGTTGTTTGTGTATTGATTAACATTGTACAAGCTTGGCTCTTTGGCCATCATGCATTGAAAATGCTTGATTGGTGGCTTGAGAGCCTAGTGCCACACTCCTTTGAGCTTGAGAAATGATAAGGAGGGTGGCAGTACACACATTCCTTGTAAAATACACTGCCTTGCCTCTATTTGCTTTTTGTTGCAGCAAAAGGAGGAAGTTCAGGAGAGCAGTGGCTGACTGGCCATATGTACTAGCCGATCAGCCACCAAAACCAGCCGACCGGCCACCAGTAATGGCTGATGGCCATCAATCATGGCGGATCAGCCATCAATGTGTCCTTGAGATGGAATAGAAGCAATCTGGAAGTTGGCATAATTATCAGAGGTCCAAAGATGTGCAAACAGAGGCATCTAAAGGCAAGGTGGTGGATTTTCGGGAAGAAGCTGATCGAGCATGCATCTCTCACCCCGAGGCCACTTTATTGCTTTATTAGCTAGTTGTAGCTAGTTATTACTTGTGTTGTAATTGATTAGTTTAATCATTTTGTAATATTTTAATTAGCTTAGCATAGCTAGTTATTTAATTGTGTTGTAATAATTAATTAGCTAGAATAGTTAATTAGTTGGTGTGTAATAATTAGCTTAGCTTATTTATTCGGACACTCCTTCGAGAGGGCGCAATGTTGTAACAAGTGTGCGTGCGTGTGTGCTGTCTTTTAACCCCACGTCTTTCTCCCTTTTATTTATCTGCTTTCGGTGGTTAGATTAGGGCACGTTTTAATTAGCATACCTTATGCTTGCATGTTTGCATCATTCATTTGTTTTGCATGTATCAGGCTCGGCGCATCATTCAAACTGCATCGCAATTTCAAATACACTTATTTGAATATGTGTTCTAAAGCATGTTATCAAATTGTTGCAAATCATATGCCATGATTAGGTAGCCGAGCCTATTTAGTTGCATTTAGGCATTTCGTATAGTTAGGATCATGCATGATTTCTAACTAGCTTTTGTTTTGGTTTGGAGTACCCTGTGAGTTTTACGCTTTATCATACTTGTATGTGTGTAAGTGATTGTCATGATAGCATGCTTGCCATGAGGCTATTTGCTCACTTGCTATAACTGCATGAATGCTTGTGGATGAAGGCTTGATTACTTGAATTGGAACAATTCATCAAATGTGAGTTTTAAGCCCACTTTGCGAAGTGGCAAATCATCATGTTTTAAACCCACTTGAGGGTGGCCAATCCGCGCTTTAGCCCACTTGAGGGTGGCACTTTCAAACCATTTTCAAAAACAAACATGAGTTGAGTTGTTCCAACTTAAACAATTTAGTATATACTTGTATGCTGTGCGCATCACATAGTAAATTAGATTAATAACTGGAATAAGAACACATGAGTTTATAAAACAACATATCATGCTTAGTAGAGGCCGATCCTTTGATCGAGCGAGCGGTGGTGCTCATTTCAGGACCTTCCCCTCTCGTACCCAAGTTCCCGAGCCTAGGCAACTTTAGTGATGACGGACACGTGGCCTTTGGGATGAGTTAGGGTTTCCTAAATTTTCCCAAAACAAAATATTTAGGTGGCGACTCTGTAATCTGGCAAAGCAGTCCAATTTTG
Organism: Camellia lanceoleosa; assembly: GCA_025200525.1. NCBI lineage: Eukaryota > Viridiplantae > Streptophyta > Magnoliopsida > Ericales > Theaceae > Camellia > Camellia lanceoleosa. The sequence continues at coordinate 93,663,617 of CM045770.1, forward strand.
GCATTATTTGATTTAAAATCTAATTTTCCAAAATGATTTGCCGGATTGGACTCCTTGGTGTTTATTAGTCTCACATTGCACTTTATGAGATTAGATTCAGAACCGTGATGGGAGTCCGAACTGTGGGACCTATTTGAGCTTCTCCGAAAGGGGGTGCGCGAAGACAGTCGAGTCCACAGTTTTTGGTGACTCTGCTGGGGACTTAGAGAACTTGACTCGAACTCATGATATGTTGTTTTATCTACATTTATGTGTTTCTTTGCATTGCATTTGCATTGGTGCGCCTAAGTCACAGTGTTTGCCATCTGCTATTCCTGAACGGTTTGCCGGAGGCTTGCTTGGAAAAGCGTACATAAGGTCGACTTGCGATGTGCTTTGCCACGATGGGAACACAAACCTTGGATCTGGATCACCGCTGTACCATTTGATCCACCTTTCACTTCTCGGTGTTAGGTGCGAGAGGTATATTAGGTGGTCTTGCTGAGGTACCCTCTTTGACCATTCCATCTAGTTGCATATCGAAATCCATAGAGACTATTCCAAACTAGGACAGGTTGCTCACCTGAATGCAGACTTGCTTGAAACCGCATGCGTGCGTAGTGAACCCTAGTTCCTGACGAAATTAGGACAGGGAAACCTTACCCAACATAGGGGTGTTTTGGCTCTCACTTGCTTGTTATGTGTTGTTAGAGTGTGTCTCTGCAAGAATGTATGTATCAGTTGCAAGTCTGGGTATTAGTCTAAGGGTATCAGTGTTAAGGCAGAGAATTTGGGGGCAGAAATCAGTGTTTGAGTACAGATTGTCTAGCTTATGATTTCAATCCTGTGTTGTCTCTATCTAAGCCGAGGCGCTGTGCGTTTGCTGATTGTTGTTTTCTTTTTGCTTTATTTTCTTTTTTGCAAGGTAGTATTTCACCATTGCTTCCGACGAGGCAGTAACCCCTCGAGCACTCTGGACTCGTGTGAGGAGACTCTACCGATCTGGGGATCTTATTGGAGGACAACCTGTGTTTGCTTCGCTACCCTCGGTTACGAGACGGAGGATAGTCAGGCATAGATCACCGGTTATACAGTCGCCAATTTAGCAGTCACTATCTACTTCAATTATGCAATGGGCTTTTTTGTTTCTACCTCGGAAAGAGAGTATATACCTGTTCAGACAGATCAACACCCCTCAGACAGTATGGAGGATATGATGTGTCAACTCTAACAGACTATCGAGGTCATGCAGCGGGACGCTGCTCGCCAAGCGGAAGCTACCGCTCGCCAAACAGAGGTGGTAGCCCAGTAGGCTGAACTCATTACTAGACTTCAACAGCAGCAACAACCACAACAAGCAGCAGCTTCTACTTTGCACCCACCCCCACCTAGAGTTCCAGCACCCGGGGATATAGCTAATGTCCAAGAGAATACGGACATTCCAATAGGGCCAGTCCCACCTCAAACTTCCAAAGACCGATCAGAATAAGCCCGCGAGGACCTCGCCATAGCCGGACTCGGTTTTGTGTCACGGTTCTAAATCTGAACCAAAGAGTCCAAATCCGGCAAACCGTTTTGAGAAAAACAGATTTTTTTGAAAGAAGTGCCAAACATGGACTGCTTTGCCAGATACAAAGTCGCCACCTAAATATTTTTTAATAGGGGAATTTAGGAAACCCTGACTCGGTGCCAAAGGCCACATATCCGTCATCAACAAAGTTGCCTCGAGCTTGGCACGATTGGGGAAGGTCACTATGAGCATTCTCTCGCCCGATCCGAAGATCGGCCTCTACTAACCATGATATCCTCTTTTGAAAACGTTATGTGTTCTTATTCCGATTAATTAGCTAGAATTACTATGTGATGCACACAACACAAAAGTATAGACTAGATCGCCTAATTTGGAAATAAGCATTGCATATCCGTTCGTTTTGAAAGTGTTTTGGAATTTGCTACTCGCAAGTAGGCTAAAACGCGGATTTCAATGAGCTATTCCAACTCAAACAATCTAACCTTCACCCACAGGCATTCAGGCAGTTTATAACATATAAGCATCTAGCCTCATGGTAAGCATGCTGTCATGTCAACATCCACACGCATGCGGTATGCTAAAGCATAAAAGCTCACCTAGTACTCGTACAAAAGAAACTAGTTAGTAAACAATGCATGACCCTAGTCTATGTTAAGTGGCTAATGTATCGTGATACAAAATGTCACAGTTCGCTAATCTAGGAATGGCATGTGAAATGCACAAACATCATGTATTCAAGTTAGATTTGAAATACTTATGCAGTTAGCATGATGCACCGAGCCCGATGCATGCAATACTGACGAATGATGCGCGCATGCATAACATGAGGTATGCTAAAGTAAACATGTCCTAATACTAACCATCAAAGCAGGTAAGTAAAAGGGAGAAAGAAATAAGGGGGTTGGAAGACATTCACGCACTCACCCACACTTATTACACAATTGCCCTCGCTCGGAGGGTCCGAATAAATATTACAGTCCGAATAAATAATACTAAATTAACTATTACAGAATTTCTAATTAATTAACAAATTAAATGCAGAAATAAGGTGGCCACAGCCCCGCCTCGGAATGCGTGAATGATGCATGCTTGCTCGGCTTTGCTCAGAAATCCAACGCCATGCACAAGTTTGCCTCTGTTTTCCCGCTCGCCTCCAAAATTGCACAACTCCCAAGGTATGCTTCATGGACACTGTGGAGCACCACCGGCCATAAGGAATGACCACCGGCCACTGGGAATGATCATCGCCACTAGTTGCCATCGCCATCGATGGATGGCCGGTCATCGGAGATGGCCGGCCGGCCAAATCTTCCTGCAGAACCTGCAATTGACAGCAGCAGAGGGCAAGCAGTGTATGACATGGAATTTTCAGGCAAATGTATGCACGGACACACTCTCTATCATGCAATGGACTCAAGAGAGTGCGGCCCTTGACCCTCGGGCCATCAATCACGCATTTCAATGCATGATGGCCCAAAAGCCAAGTGTGCAACTCAATGTAAATGCATGAAACAAACAAATGAATGCCAACACCCTATCATATTGAGATCAAGGGCATCGGCGACCGAGGGTTGAGACGTGTTTCGTCACTTTGAGTACGTAACACACTCATTTCATGCTTGGTTTGACACCCCAAACCAAGCAATGCAATGCATGTATACAAACATGGCTCAAGTATGCAAAATGACTTAAGCATGCAATATGAAGCCAAGTTGACAAGCATGCTAAGTGTATGTGCCAATCATACAAGATGCAATGCCATGTAATCTATCATGCAAGCTAGGACATGAAATGCAACTAGCTAAACAATGTGCACATGTGCAAGCATGATACAATACAAGCATGAAACCAAAGTAATGCAACATGATCATGCAATGGTGGACTTAAACCGCAAAGAGCAGACCTCAACCCATCCCAAAACAGTGGCCAAACATGATGCATAAGGACACAAATCATGCATGCAAACATGCACACACCAAGGACCATCACCTAAGCATGAAAGGGGGATTCCACTACAACTATCCCAACCACACATGGCATGGATTATGCAACCAAAAACAGAGTTTTCATGCATCAAAATACACCCCAAAACCCACATGAATGGCAGCCCAAGTGACTTAAACAAAAGGCATGCACCAAGGCTCATTTCAAGGCACAACAAAACAACTCTTCAAGGCATGAAAGGGATGATAAACGCAATCATACAAGCATGATATAGGGACTGAAATAGCATAAGAAATGACTCCAAATCATTTAAACAACCTAACCAAAGCATGCTAATGACTCACTCACTCAAGGCCAACATGCTAGAATGCAAAGGGGCTATACAAAGCATGAAAGATATGCCCAAATCAAAACCTAACAGACCTCAAACATGATGATACATGGCTAAGAACTTCACAAAGTAAGGCCAAAACATGAGAGCATGGTGGTCCAATGGAGAGATGCATTTCTAGGCAAAATGGAGGAATACAAAGAAAGTGTATGATGCATGCCAAGGGTCAACAAACCAACATGGGACAGAGGTAAAACATGCTAAATAAACACCAAATACCCACTGAAATAGAGCCAACACATGTTAGAATGAGGTGCTTCTTTGGAAGGCCATGCAAGGGGTTGTTATACACATGCAAGAGGGACACTCAATATGACCAAAACAACTCTGAAAATGGCTTATGGGGGTCCTAAAACCCGCTGAAAAATGCCTGAACTGAGCTCAAGAAGTGTGCAAATATAGGCCCCTTTGTAAGGCCAAAAAGGGCATCAAACAAGACAACAAGGAGAGGGGATGGCCCTCTCCTTCTTAGGACCTTAAGCCACCATCCTCACCACTGAAATCCCTCAAGATTTCAGTGGTGAGGAGGCCCAAACAAGGTGGTCCCGGAGCTCACTAAAAATGCACAAAAATGAGGCCAAACAAGGCCTAAGAGGGGTCAAACAACCCCAAACACCAAAGTGGTCTTAATGAAGTATCTTAAACACAAAAAAACAAAACTTTTTTTATGTTATACACCAAGCTCAAATCAGCAAGAAAGACAGGCTAAAATGAGGTACAAGAAAGTGCTAAAAAGGGGAAGAAACCTACCCTTGAAGACCAAATTCGAGACCAGCAGCTTCAGGGGCCAAAAACCAGCTTTTGGAGCTCAAGAAACCCTCCCAAGAACCTCAGTCCAATGGTAGTGGTGTATGGCTATGAGGTGTGGTGCAATAGGCCAAGAACAAGGGTCTTTGAACACTCTAACACACCCAAATGTAGAGAGAGAGGGAGATATAGAGAGAGAGGGTGATATATATGTTATATGTATGTATTAGGTCTAATTTTGCTGAACCAAGACAAAGGAGGAGATGGGTTTCTTTTTTATAAAGCAAGGAAATGGCATAAAGCTTCTCAAAGAAGCTATACAAAAGGGTCAAAGGGACCAAGCTTCTAAGAGAAGCTAATGCAAAGGTGCAAGCTTCTTGAGGAAGCCAAGACAAGGGGTCAAAGCTTCCTCAAGAAGCCTTGGGCAAAGGGTGCAAAAGAGGGTCAAAAAGGGTGCAAAGGGTGCACACCCACACACGCAGAGAGTCTCGTATTCCACCGCACAACTGGCATCCATTCAACCTGTAGAATACTCCAGAAGGTCATCGGCTAGCAAACTTGGTTGGTCGGCCATCTTTTCTGGAAAGTCGGCCATCTATTTGGTCGGTCGGCCATTTGTTTTGGCCGGTCGGCAGGAAAAATCTGCTCTGCAGGTCCAACTTCAAACGGGCATAACTTCTTCATATGAACTCCTTTTTAGGTCATTCTTGTGTCAAAATTGAAGCCCCGGAAGTAAGCTTTCCAACGTCACCATCCTTGCATCAAAATTCTAACTGTGCAAAAAGTTATGCTTGTTTTAGTGAAGGCTGCTCAGTTTCGGTCCAACCAGGATGATGCCCAACTTCAACCAATCATATCTCCGCCCTCCGGTCTCAGATTTAAGAGATTCTTGAACGAAAAATGAAGCCCCAGAAGTCTTCTTTCCAATGGTGGTGGCCTCATATCTTAACTCCAAGTGTATAGACAAATAAGCTTGATTTAGCGAGGACTGTTCGTCCCTCTCTTAGCAATTCTTGCCTATCTTCTTCTCCAACTTGGTTTCTCCCCTCTTCTCCTCTTTTCTTCAATTTCAAACCCCTAAGCAAGGTGTTTTGAAAGATTTTTCAAAGATTTCATCTCTCTTTCATTCATTTCCACTTTGTCCTTGCTCGGTTTACCGAAAAGCACAACGTTTGACAAAATGCGAGCCTCGGAACATCGCAGAAACTTTATTTGAAAAAATGTTTTGAAAGAGAGGGTTTTAAGGTCTAAAAACCATTCAAAATAGCTTTGGTCCAAAATGGGGTGTGAAGTTGAGATTTGTCTCTCTCCTTGCCGAAGAAATTGAACCTTTGCCCTGCACACCTTTTACCACCAAGTAAACCATCAGTAACGCCCAAGTCTCAAGGGCGGTCAAAAATGTGGTGTGTACACCGACCTACCCAACAAAGGCCCCCTTTGAGTTCGAGGTCGATCCTATTGCTTTAAAAGTAAGCAAGCTCGAGAAGCTGTTCAAAAGAGCTCAGGGAGTCAACTCCATCCATGATATAGAGGATGGTTATACAGATGCGGCAGTGACCTTGCCGGATAGATTCAAAATGCCTCACATAGACCGCTTTGACGGTTCAGGTGATCCCATGGTCCATTTGAGGCTGTTTTTAGATATTCTGCAGCCAATGGGCCTGACTAGATTGTAGAAGCTATCCCTATTTGGTCGGACCCTGTCAGGTATTGCAGCTATCTGGTATGCTAAACTGGAGGATTCTGTGAAGAGGAGTTGGGAAGAGATAGCCGGGGCTTTTGTCGCCCAATATTCTTACAATATTCAAATTGAGGTCACAACTTGTGATCTCGAGGCAACTCGGCAAGAGCCGAAGGAGGGCTTCTCTGACTTCGTCACTCGGTGGAGGGCCAAGGCCTCCATGATGACTACCAGGCCAGCTGAGAAGGACCAAATAAGAATGGTCGTTCGTAATCTGCAACCGAAGCTACTGCAGAAGATAATTGTCTTACCTCTCCCCACCTTTGCTAACTTGCCTGAGATAGAGGTACAGATAGAAGATTCTATGAAACAGGGTCTGATTGACCATGAAAAAGAGAAACCCAAGAGAGCGTTTACACGCAGTTCAAATGCAGCTACAAGTAATAATGCAGTTGCAAGACCTTCTGACGTTGGCATGGTCACCACTACACCAAAAATAGCCACACCCTTTACCGGCACATCTGGTGCCACCTCACAACCTGCAAAGTACCCACCCCGAGGCCAGAGGGTTTTCACCCCACTCTACATGCCTTTATCCAAAGCCTTGGGGGTCCTGATTAGAAAAGGGCACCTGATGCCCCTAGAACCACGTCCATTGCCAAATCCCCTCCCTCCTACACACAACCCAGCCAAGTACTTCGCCTTCCATAGCAGCATGGTCATGATATCGACCTCTACTTTAGACTCCGTCATGAGATCCAAGATCTCATTGACAACAAAGTGATTGCGCCTCCTCAGAAGCCAAACCTCACTATAAATTCCCTCCCACCACATAACCAAAACCCATCACCCAGGCAAGTCAACCTCATTCAAACAATGGCCGTCCCATACGACCCCGGCATATATATCACCCCCTCTCACCTGCCTAAGCCGACGCTGTTCATCCCAGAAAGCACAGATTTGTGCATCATGAGCGCGTCTGTATCCCAACCCAAGCCAATGGTGGTGACTGTTTAAGATAAAGTCAGGGGGACCTCAGTGACGAATGGAGATGTCAATTCAGAACTTGAGGGATGTGAGGATCTAGCAAAGAAGAAATACAACCCTTGCCGCTACATTGTACCGGCAAGTCAGGTTAGATCAGAGTTGGAACTACCGATAGGGCTAGAGGTAAATGTGGTTTGGGAAGACGGGTCAAGCTAGGGGCTGGATGATTTAGCTGACCTCAAAGAGGACATCGCTAATTTATAGTTTTTCGACGAACAGGATCCAGGGGATGTGTGCATCAATTGGTTTGACATGAATGGATCAACGGATAATGCCGGGTGGCTTAGTGATGAGCCGGATGTTGTTGATGAAGGTCCTCAACTGAAGCAGGAACAGTCAGAAACAGGAATGTCTGCAGCGGCCGGAACGGTCGATGACAAGAGAGAATTATCGGAGAGCACTGGTACTGAGAATTGTGCTCAGGAATTGGGCATTGTTTGTACAGCTGATACAGAGTAAGGGGCTGCACTGAAGCAATTCGAGAATAAAAGGATTGAGATGGATCAGAGGGCTAGAAAAGCTAAAGGCCCCGCGGGGACTGAATGTGTTGTGAACACGGAAGCAATTACAGCGAAACCAGACAGTTGTTTGTCGGTTGTCGAGGGAATATGGCGGGAAGACGATGATTTGCGTCTTGCCCATACTGATGAGGACTGGGGGTAGAATTTGCCAAACGATACATGGTATACTGAGGAAGTTGACCACATGACACGAAGTGGGCAGTACTTTAAGCCCCCACACTTGGACCAACCGGAAGTGTCAGGGAAAGACAAGGAAGCAGAGAAACAAAAAGATAAACTGTTAGAGGAGGAAGTTGTACTGAAACAGCTGAAAAAGATTCAAGCAAACATCTCCATTTGGGGATTGTTAATGGCCTCACGGGTGCATAGACAAGTCGTCCTCTTAGCCATGGATAAGGCTAAGCTTTTTATTGACGCAACACCCGAGCAGTTAGTGGGATTGGTATTCCTAGGTGGCGCTTCACCGACTTTGACCTTCACGGATAAAGAATTGCAGCCTGAGGGCTCTGAGCACAACAAGCCGTTGTACATCTCTATGGAGTGTAAAGAGAAATGGATACCAGTTGTCTTGGTTGATACGGGATCTGCAATCAATGTGTGTCCATCGTGCATGGCCTACGCTATCGATTTGAAATCGGCAGACTTCGTACCAACAACCCAGGTGATTCGGGCTTATGACAATACCAGTTGAGAGGTGATGGAGACAGTTCAGATCAAAACGCAAGTTGGCCCGGCAGAGTAGGATATTGAGTTCCATGTCCTAGATGTGCCAGTAACTTTTAATCTACTCTTTGGACGACCGTGGCTGCACCAAGTTAGAGCTGTCTCTTCCACTTTACATCAGATGCTGAAATACCCCCATAGGAATGGGGTAGCTATTGTTTTTGGGAACTCTTTCATACATCCACCATCGGAGGTTACTGCACCAGTCTTGGAGATCGTGTATGGTGAGGAGAATGTCTTTTTGTCTGGGTTCACCTTGGCCAAGGCCCGGGTAGTGTAGAATATTTTGGCTGTTGATGAGGGATTGTATGTCAGTGCGCAATCTGTCTACCTTATGAATAAGCTTCAACATGTACCTGGAATGGGATTGGGAAGAAGCGGCCAGAAGGGCATCGCTGCGTTGGTTGAAGTGCCGCACAACCCTTATACCTTTGGTTTAGGTTACACGTCTACCAGAGATGATTGGGTAAGGAAAAGAAGAGAAATGACCGGAAGGGCCAGGGCTAAGCAAAATGGAAGGCACTACGAGCTAGTACACAGACCAATTCAGGGAACCCTAAATGGACGCTTTGTCCAGGAGGGGGAGGACTTCCCGTTTTGTGGCTTTCCAAAGTCGTGGCTAAATTCTAAGAAACAGCGTTTGCCCGGCTTCGAGATCTTTTTCAACCTACAATTGCAGGAGGATGAAGTGGCAGAAGAATAGACTGACCTACCGGCTGAGGCTGAGTAGTGCAAAAAAGATGAGTCCGATGGCACCGAGTTCGAGATAGGAGCAGCGTTGGCTTGTCTCCTTTCAGATCCTCCGATCATACTTGAGAGCTTAGGGGGTGATTTCTCTGTTTGTATGATTGGAGATCAAACAGCTGTGGACCCTTCTTCTGGCATTCTAGACGCATCTATCGCACCCTCTCTCGTTTGGCAGTTCGAAGAAGGCTTTTTGTCTAGCAGTTCTGAGTCGGGTAGTAAAATGGAGTCTGATTCTACGGAGTCTGTGGAGTCGGAATCAGATTCCAGTTCTTCTCAGTCAGACTCTAGTATTCCTGGGGTTGATAACCTGGATGTCGTTGTCCTGTCCAGGTCGTCTTTTTCATTTTCCTTTGAGTCTATTATAATAGAAGGATTAGACAAATTGGAAGTTGTGAATGAGAATGGTATCGCTGCTGTTTCTGAGTACTTTTATGTGCCGCTTATAAATTGCATTAATTAGGACTTTCAAAATTTTGATAAAAACGACGAGAAAGGAATTCCTTCGGTTTTAAAATATTTGGTTGAAAAGGAGGAGGAGAGGTTTGTAAAACCTTTGGTTGATGAAATCGTTGCAATTAACGTTGGTACTGAGAAGGATCTGCGTCCAGATCAGGTCCATGTTGTCTTCTGAGGAACGCGAGCGCTTAGTTGCTTAATTAAAAGATTTCAAAGATGTTTTCGCGTGGTCTTACGAAGACATGCCCGGAATTGATCTTGAGATTGTACAAAGACCGATCCTCTCGACCTCGAGGCTCGACCAAGGTAAGCCAAGGATTCACCCAGATTGGGCTCTGAAAATCAAGGAAGAGGTCACCAAGCAGATTGATGCAGGGTTTCTGTTGGTATCAGAGTATCCTACTTGGTTGGCTAATATTGTCCCAGTGCCGAAGAAAGACGCCAGAATTCGTGTGTGTGTAGACTTCAAGGATCTGAATAAAGCCAGTCCGAAGGATGACCTTCTTTTACCGCACATCAACGAGTTGGTAGACTTCACTACGGGCCATGCTTTGCTCTCCTTTATGGATGGGTTTTCGGGGTACAACCAGATTTTGATGGCACCTGAAGATAGGGAGAAGACTGCTTTCACCACCCCGTGGGGAACCTACTGCTATAGGGTGATGTCATTCGGTCTGAAAAATGCTGGGGCTACTTATCAACGGGCTGCAACCACGATCTTACATGATATGATCCACAAGGAAGTGAAGGTGTATGTGAACGATATGATTGTTAAGTCTAAGGAACGAGAAGGCCACTATACCGCCTTAAAGAAAATTTTCCAACGGATCAGAGAGTATCGGTTGCGACTGAATCCTCAGAAATGTACTTTTGGTGTTACAGTAGGGAAAATACTGGGGTTCTTGATTACGCAGAGGGGCATCGAAGTTGATCCTTCCAAAATCAAGGTCATACTAGAAATGCCACCACCAAGGAATGAAAAGGAGGTGCGAGGATTTCTTGGTAAAGTGCAATTCATAAGACGGTTTATTGCAAAATTAACCTTGACTTGTGAACCACTATTTGGTCTCCTGAAGAAAGGAAATAAATTCCAATGGGATGACCGATGCCAGGTTACTTTTGAGCAGATCAATCAATATCTACAGAACCCACTTGTGTTGTCACTGCCAGAGCTGGGGAAGTTGTTGATTTTGTACCTGTCAGTAACCGACATGACAATGGGCTGCATGCTTGCACAGGAATATGAAGATAGAGTGGAGAAGGCCATCTATTACCTGAGCAAGAAGATGCTGGAATATGAGACCCGTTACACTCCGCTCGAGAAGGTTTGTTTGGCCTTAGTATGGGCTACCAGGAAGTTGAGGCACTACCTGTTAGCTCATTCTGTAATACTGGTTTCGAGATTAGATCCCATTAAATATCTCTTTGAGAAACCAACACTTACGGGTAGGCTTGCCCGTTGGTTGCTTCTTCTCTTTGAATTTGATTTGAAATACATAACGCGCAAGTCAGTGAAAGGAAGAGCGGTAGCGGAGTTCCTAGCCGATCACCTAGTGGACGGGGATGAAGCAGTGGAGTATTTGTTCCCAGATGAGGCCATTCTACAGGTTGAGGAAGAGATTTGGACTATGTACTTTGACGGAGCGTCTAATCAGTACGAGTATGGGATAGGGGTGTTGCTGATAGCACTCGAAAATTCCCACATACCTTTAGCTTTCAAGCTCCGATTCACGGTATCAAACAATGAAGCTGAGTATGAGGCATGTATTGCTGCCTTGGAAGTCGCCCTGGAACTAGGGGCAAAATGGTTGGACGTCATTGGGGACTCGAACCTAGTTGTGTCTCAAGCGAAAGGAGACTAGAATGTTAAAGAAGAAAGAATGAAAATTTATCACCAAACCTTGGACGTTCTGATTCCCAGGTTTGAGAAATTAACCTTCACGCATCTATTAAGAGAAAACAACAGGTTCGCTGACACTTTATCAACTCTATCTTCCATGATAGACATCCCTTTGGGAGTCCGGATGCGTCCAATTATCATTGAGCAGAGGTATGTGCCAGCCTACAAGTTGATTGCCGTAATTGATGAAGTGCGAGATCAGAACCCCTGGTATCATGATATTTGGAACTTCTTGGAGAATAAAGCTTATCCACTAGGGGTAAATGCCAAAGATAAGAGGGCAATACGGCAAATGGCCGCTCAGTTTATTATCTGTGGAGGTAAATTGTACAAAAGGGGCCATCTGGGAATGCATAAACTGTGTGTCGATGCTGAAGAGTCAAAGCACCTGATGGAGGCCATCCACGGAGAAGAGTGCGGATCGCACATGAGCGGAGTGATGTTAGCGTAGAAAATTCTCAGACAGGGTTATTATTGGTCAACCATGGAGGAGGATTGTATCGGTTTTGTTCGGCGATGCCACAAATGTCAAATTCATGCAAATCGCATGAACATCCCGCCGTCGATGCTGTACAACATGACTTCGCCGTGGCCATTTTCAGTTTAGGGAATTGATGTGATTGGGGAAGTTACTCCGAAGGGGTCAAACGGGCATGAGTACATCCTGGTGGCTATAGACTACTTTACAAAGTGGGTCGAGGCCCAATCCTACACAGTACTGAAGGCGTTGCACGTAGCTAAGCTCATCAGGAATAATATCATCTGTTGCTATGGGGTCCCGAATGAGATCATCTCGGACAATGGTACCCACTTCAAGAAGGAAGTGATTGACTTGTTGGAGAAATAAAATATGGCTTTTCATAAGTCATGCACATATCGGCCACAAACCAACGGATCTATTGAGGCCGCCAACAAGAACATCAAGTACATTCTACAAAAGATGGTGGAAACCTATAGGGACTGGCCAGATAAGCTGCTATTTGCTATTTGGGGTTACAGAACATCAATTCGGACTTCTACTGGGGCAACTCTGTATTCTCTACTTTACGGCATGGAGGTTGTTCTGCCAATTAAAGTTGAGGTTCTGTCACTACGAGTTATGGCTGAGTGCCAGATAGCGAAAGCCGATTGGCAGCAGAACATATTTGAGGAACTTATGTTGTTTGATGAGAGGAGGCTGAAAGCATTGTACCATGTCCAAGGTTATCAACGTAGAATTGCCAGGGCTTTCAATAAGAAAGTTAAGTGTAGGAATTTGAAAGAAGGGATTTGGTGCTCAAAGACAACCGAGCTCCCATCCATGAACCTAGGGGCAAGTTCAAACCAAATTGAACTGGTCCTTACATCATCAAAGCTATTTGGTCGGGTGGAGCTGTCGTTCTTATGGACTTAGATGGCCTTGAGTTTTCCCAGCCAATCAACGTGGACAAGTTGAAGAAATACTACCCCTGAGTGGCTCGCTAGGTCGAAAACCCGAAAGGGCGACCTAGGCAAAAGTTAGAGCACAAAAAATTTGAAATAAGAAAAACTGAGCTCGCAAGGTTGAAAACCCAGAAAGGGCGGCCTTGGCAAAAGTTAGAGCGCTAAAGGAGAGTGTTAATACCCGAGTGAACCCGAACCGAATTACGTAAGGCTTGATTCCCATCTTCGGAATATGTAGGCAACTTCTTTCTGAAGTCCAGCCATAAACACTTCCAAATTAACTGTGTCCATGTGATTATGTTGGTCATCTTTGTTTAATCCACATCTAGGAGTTCGGTTGTGATTTCCAATGCAATGCTATTCAGACAAGGAACAACTTTCCAGTTATTGGATTCAAGGTTGTATATCTCAAGGATAGATTCTGGGTGTGTCTAGTTGTGATCCTTATCGAAAATGGTTTTGAAAAGTTTTAATAAAAGTTGATTTTGTTCAAATTAATCTTTTTACAACTTAGACCATTTTTGGACCAAAAGGAAAATTTTCAGTACCCACAACCTTCAATTTCATTGATTTCAATACAGAGTTCTCCGACTCTTGATACAAACTGAAGTTACTTTTTTTTATTATATTCAAAAAGAAAACTTGAAAGTACAGATTACAGCAATAAACTTGGGGCGATTTAAGTCAGGTGTTCCTGCGCCCCCTCCTAGAACTTGTGGAAGCTTTTGATGCTAAAGTGGGCCCTGTTTGCGCCTCATCTTCAAGCCAAGCTATGCATTTACCAAAAAGGGCACAACTGAAATTGGGAGTGGGGGCCAAAAGTTCTCTTGTCATCCAAGCAGTGGAATACCGAGCTAGTTGTGTGCCTCGGATTGGAAATGAAGCTGGGTACTCTACCCCCTCTTCCGGGCAAGTCTGTGTGTGGCCTAACTGACGCCAGAACCGGAATGGAAAGTAAAAGACACAGTGTGTCAAGCCAACCAATTGAATGCCAGGTTGTCGAGACATACTGTAGCTCATCTTAGGCAAATCAAAACCAAGGGCAACGCCAAGCAATGTCGACAGTAGATCTGTTGCACATCTAGTGGCACCACCATCCCTCATTCGGGAAATCAACTAGCTGTTGACGGAAGAAATAGTCACAGGTCAATATGCTGGGCAAGAGTCCACTACTTTCAACTTATCTATCAGCCAAATCTGCGGAGGGATAAAGAATAAGAGAGATTAAAGAATAGAGAGATGTATGTGGAGAGAAAAGTGAAAAAAGGGTTTTGAGAGAAAAAACAGAGCCTGAGGGCCGAGTGATATAAGAAATATATGTGAGAAGGGTGGAAAACATTACCTGCAATAGTAGTGGACTCCCTGCAAACTTGGTTGTTTCCTGGCGATGGAAAGCATCCAAGCCCATTAAAGTCTCGGCTAGTGTCAAGCCAATGCAACTCTTGCCCTCTTTCAAACTTTACACTACTTCGATCAATCGAACACTAGACCCTTCGAAGCCAGGGGCAAGTAGAAAATGGGCCAACATACATAAGTAGAGGGCATGTGTAGACACCCCATTTTTTTACCAACTTTAAGACTTAGATGTCATCATCTGTGCACCCAATTATTGTGCATGTTTGTGCTCATTTTGAGTGCCCGAAGGTCTCAACCGAGCGCCTTGTCTTTGAGCCTCTAAACTCTCTGTGTTTTGGCCTTGTTTTTGGGCCAAACCTTGGTGCCTCTTACTTGGAGGGAGGAGAGGCCTTGTTGGCCACTTTGGCCCTTGTCGGCCATTTTTTCCTCTTGTCGACCACCTCGGGTGGTTGGTCGGCTAGAGGTGGTGGTCAGTCGGCTAGGGGAGATAACCGATCGGCCACCTAGACAAACTGCTAGAGGAGGAAGTCAGATCAAGCTTGAAGAAAATTCAAGCAGACATCTCCATCTGGGGACTGCTTATGGCCTCGAAGGTGCATAGACAAGTTGTCCTTTCAGCCATGGACAAGGGTAAGCTTTCGATTGATACAATGCCCGAGCAATTGGTGGGGTTGGTTTTCCCAGATGGAGCTTCACTGACTTTAACCTTCACAGACAAAGAATTATCGCCTGAAGGCTCTGAACACAACAAGCCGCTCTACATCTCTGTGGAGTGTAAGGAAAAATGGATACCGGTTGTCCTGGTTGATACAGGATCGGGAGGTGATGGGGACAGTACGGATCAAAACTCAGGTTGGCCCGATGCAGTAGGACATCGAGTTCCATGTCTTGGATATTCCAACCACCTTTAATCTACTCCTTGGATGGCCGTGGCTGCACCAAGTGAGAGCTGTCTCTTCCACTTTACACCAAATGCTGAAGTACCCCCACAGGAAGAGGGTAGCAATTGTTTTTGGGAACTCTTCCATACATCCGCCGCTAGAGGTTTCTACAACGGTTTTGGAAATTGAACACGACGTGGAGGATGTCTTTTTGTCGGGATTCACCTTGGCTGAGGCTCGGGTAGTACAAGATATGCTAGCTATTGATGAGGGACTGTATGTCAATGCGCAACCTGTTTACCTCATGAACAAACTTCAACACATGCCCAGAATGAGATTGGGACGGAGTGGCCGGAAGGGCGTCACTGTATTAGTCGAAGTGCCATACAACCCTTATACCTTTGGTTTAGGTTACACGCCTACCAGAGAGGATTGGGCAAGGAAACGAAGGGAAATGGCTGAAAGAGCCAAGGCTAAGCAAGCCGGGAAGCACTACAAGCTGGTGCACAGACCTATTCAAGGAACCCTGAACATACGCTTTGTCCGGGAGGGGGAAGATTTCCTGTTTTGCGGCTTTCAGGAGCCATGGTTGAATTTAGAGAAGTGGCGTTTGCTCGGCTTCGAGATCTTTTTGACCTATAGTTGCCAGGGGATGAAGTTGCGGAAGAGCAGGCTGACCCACCAGCTGAGGTTGAGTAGGGAAAAGAGGATAAGTCTGAGGGCATAGACCTTGAGATAGGAGCAGCGCTGGCTTGTCTCCTCTTAGATCCTCAGATCACACCGGAGTGCTTGGGGGATGATTTCTCTGTTTCCATGATTAGGGATCAAATGGCTATGGGCCCTTCTTCTGGCATTCTGGATGCGTCCATCGCACCCTCCCTCGTTTGGCAATACGAGGAGGGCTTTTTGTCAAGCAAATCTGGGTCAGGTAGTGAACCAGAATATGATTCCACAGTGTCCGTGGAGTCAGAATCATATTCTAGTTCATCTGAGTCAAAGTCCGGTATTCTTGGGGTTAATAACCCGGATGCCGTTGCCTTGTCCAGGTTGTCTTTTTCATTTTCTTTTAAGTCGGTTGTAACCGAAGAATCAGACGAATTGGAAGTTATTAATGAGAATGGTACAGCTGTGGTTTCTGAGTATTTTTCTGTGCCTTTAGTTTATTGCATTAATCAGGACTTTCAAAACTTTGATGAAAATGACGAGGAAGAAATTCCTCCGGTTTTGAAACATTTGATTGATCAAGAGCAGGAGAGGTTTGTAAAACCTTTGGTTGATGAAATCACCTCAATTAACATTGGTACTAAGAAGGATCCACGTTTGGTCCAGATCGGGTCCACGTTGTCTTCGGAGGAACGCGAACGCTTAGTTGCTTTATTAAAAGATTTCAAAGATGTTTTCGCGTGGTCCTATGAAGACATGCCTGGAATCGATCTTGAGATTGTACAGCACCGGATGCCTCTTGACCTAAGGCGCGACCTGTTAAGTAGAAGCTCAGAAGGATCCGCCCGGATTGGGCTCTGAAAATCAAAGAAGAGGTCACCAAGCAGATTGATGCAGGGTTCCTGTTAGTATCTGAGTATCCTACTTGGTTGGCCAACATAGTTTCGGTGCCGAAGAGGGATGGCAGAATTCGGGTATGTGTGGACTTCAGAGATCTGAACAAAGCTAGTCTGAAGGATGACTTTCCTCTGCCGCATATCAACGAATTGGTGGACTTCACTACTGGGCATGCACTGCTCTCTTTCATGGATGGGTTTTCGGGCTATAACCAGATTCTAATGGCACCCGAAGATAAGGAGAAAACTGCTTTCACTACCCTGTGGGGAACCTACTGCTATAGGGTGATGCCGTTCGGTTTGAAGAATACTGGGGCTACTTATCAACAGGTTGTAACCACGATCTTGCACGATATGATCCACAAAGAGGTTGAGGTGTACGTGGACAACATGATTATCAAGTGCAAGGAAAGAGAGGGCCACTACACCGCCTTGAAGAAAATTTTCCAACGGATCAGAGAGTATCAGTTGCAACTGAATCCTTAGAAATGTACTTTCGGTGTTACAGCAGGGAAAATGCTGCGTTCTTGATTGCACAAAGGGGCATCGAGGTCGATCTTTCCATAATCAAGGCCATCTTAGAAATGCCACCACCAAGGATTGAAAAGGAGGTGCGAGGCTTTCTGGGTAAAGTGCAATTCGTAAGACGGTTTATTGCAAAATTAACCTTAACTTGTGAACCACTGTTTGGTCTCTTGAAGAAAGGAAAGAAGTTCCAATGGGATGATCGATGTCAAGTTGCTTTTGAGCAGATCAAGCAATATCTACAGACCCCACCCGTGTTGTCGCCGCCAGAGCCGAGGAAATTGTTGATTCTGTATCTATCAGTAACCGACACGACAATGGGCTGCATGCTTGCACAGGAATCTGAGGATAAAGTGGAGAAGGCTATCTACTGCCTGAGCAAGAAGATGTTGGAATACGTACCCGCTACACTTCGCTTGAGAAGGCTTGTTTGGCCTTAGTATGGGCTACCAGGAAGTTGAGGCACTACCTGTTAGCTCACTCCGTAATTCTGGTTTCGAGATTATATCCCATCAAATATCTCTTCGAGAAACCAGTGCTTATGGGTAAGCTAGCTCGTTGGTTACTTCCTCTCTCCGAATTTGATTTGACATGTCGCAAGTCTCAGGAAAGGGAGAGCGGTAGCGGAGTTTCTAGCCGATCACCCAGTAGAGGGGGGTGAAGCAGTAGAATATCTGTTCCCGGACGAGGCCATTCTGCAGCTCGAAGAAGAGATCTGGACTATGTACTTTGATGGAGCGTCTAACCAGTACGGGTATGGAATAGGGGTGTTGTTGATTGTGCCCGACAATTCCCACATACCCTTAGCTTTCAAACTCTGGTTCAAAGTATCAAACAATGAGGCAGAGTACGAGGCATGTATCGCTGGCTTGGAAGTCGCCCTGGAATTAGGGGCAAAAAGATTGAATGTCATTGGGGGCTCGAACGTGGTTGTGTCTCAAGCAAAAGGAGACTGGAAGGTTAAGGAAGAAATGATGAAAATCTATCACCAAACCCTGGATGTTCTGATTCCCAGGTTTGAGAAGTTAACCTTCACCCATCTGTTAAGAGAGAGCAACAGATTCGCAGACGCTTTATCAACTCTATCTTCCATGATAGACATCCCTTTGGGAGTCCGGATGTGTCCAATCATCATTGAACAGAGGTATGTGCCGGCCTACGAGCTGATTGCCGCTATAGATGAAGTACAAGATAAAAACCCTTGGTACCATGATATCTGGAACTTCTTGGAAAAGGAGGCATATCCACTAGGGGCAAATGCCAAAGATAAGAGGGCCATACGAAGAATGGCTACTTAGTTCATCATCTGCGGGGGTTAACTGTACAAACGGGGTCATCTTGGGATGCACAAACTATGTGTTGATGCTGACGAATCTAAGCGCCTAATGGAGGCCATCCACGGAGGAGAGTGCGGAGCACACATAAGCAGGGTGATGCTAGCCTGGAAGATTCTTAGATAGGGTTATTACTGGTCAACCATAGAGGAGGATTGTATTGGTTTTGTTCGGCGATGCCACAAATGCCAAATTCATGCAAACCGCATGAACATCCCGCCGTCGAAGCTGTACAACATGACTTCACCATGGCCATTTTCAGTCTAGGGGATTGACGTTATTGGGGCAGTTACTCCGAAGGGGTCAAACGGGCATGAGTATATCTTGGTAGCGATAGACTACTTTACAAAGTGGGTCGAGGCCCAATCTTACGCAGTGCTGAAAGCTTCACATGTAGCTAAGTTCATCAGGAACAACATCATCTGTCGTTATGGGGTCCTAAATAAGATTATTTCGGACAATGGTTCCCACTTCAAGAAGGAGGTGATCGACTTGTTAGAGAAGTACAATGTGGCTTTTTATAAGTCATCCACATATCGGCCGCAAACCAATTGAGCTGTTGAGGCTGCCAACAAGAAGATCAAGCACATTCTACAGAAGATGGTGGAAACCTACAGGGACTCGCTAGATAAGTTGCCATTTGCTCTTTAGGGCTACCGGACATCAATTCGAACTTCTACTGGGGCAACTCCGTATTCCTTAGTTTATGGGATGGAGGTTGTTTTGCCGATCGAGGTTGAGGTTCCGTCATTGCGGGTAATGGCTGAGTGCCAGATAGTTGAGGCAGATTAGCAGCAGAGCAGGTTTGAGGAATTCATGCTCTTCAATGAGAGAAGGCTGAAAGCACTGTATCACGTCTAAGGTTATCAATGCAAAATTGCCAGGGCTTTCAACAAGAAGGTTAAGTCTAGGAATTTGAAAGAAGGGGGTTTGGTGCTCAAAGATAACTGAGCTCCCATCCACGACCCTAGGGGCAAGTTCAAACCTAATTGGACTAGTCTTTACATTATCAAGTCAATCTAGTCTGGTGGAGCTGTCATTCTTATGGATTTTGATGGCCTCGAGTTCTCCCAGCCGATCAACATGGACAAGTTAAAGAAATACTATCCCTGAGCGGCTCGCTAGGCCGAAAACCCGAAAGGGTGACCTAGGCAAAAGTTATAGCGCACAAAAAATTTGAAATAAGAAAAACTGAGCTCGCAAGGTTGAAAACCCAGAAAGGGCGGCCTTGGCAAAAGTTAGATTGCAAAATGAGAGTGTTAACACCCGAGTGAACCTGAACCGAACTACATAAGGCTTGACTCCCACTTTTGGGATACGTAGGCAACTTCATTCTGAAGTCCAGCCATAAACACTTCCAAATCAACTATGTCCATGTGATTGTTTTGGTCATCTTTGTCTTTTCTGCATCCAAGAGTTCAGTTGTGAGCTACAGCAAAGGTCGTTTTCGCAAGGCAACTTTCCGTTGTTGATCTGTGGTTGTACATCTCAAGGATAGATTCTAGGCATGTCCAGTTGTGATCCATATCGAAAATGGTTTTGAAAAGTTTTAATAAAAGTTGATTTTGTTCAAATTAATCTTTTTACAACTTAGACCATTTTTGGACCAAACGGAAAATTTCCAGTACCCACAACCTTCAATTTCATTGATTTCAATACAGAGTTCTCTGACTCTTGATACAAATTGAAGTTGCTTTTTATTACATTCAAAAAGAAAACTTGATAGTACAGATTAAAGTAATAAACTTGGGGCATAGTCAAGTGTTCCTGCGTCCCCTTCCAGAGCTTGTGGAGGTTTCTGATGCTAAAGTAGGCCTGGTTTGTGCCTCATCTTCAAGCCAAGCGATGCATTCGCCAGAAAGGGCACAATTGAAAGTAGGAGCGGGGGCCAGAAGTTCTCTTATTCTCCATGCTGTGGTATACCGAGCTAGCTGTGAGCCTAGGGTTGGAAATGAAGCTGGGTACTCTATCCCCTCTTCCAGGCAAGTCTGGTCATCTCCGAATTGACGTCGGAATTGGAATGGGAAGTAGAAGACGCAATGTGTCAAGCCAACCAATTGAATGCCAGGCTGTCGGGACATGCTGTAGCTCATTTCAGGCAGATCAAATCGGAAGCAAGACTAAGTGATGTCAACAGTAGACCTGCTGCACATCCAGTGGCACCACCATCCCTCGTTCGAAAAGTCAACTAGCCGAGGGCGAAAGAAATAGCCGCGTGCTGAATACGCAGGACAAGTGTCCACCACTTTCAACTTCTCCATCAGACATACCTGGGGAGGGATGAAAAATAAAAGAGATTAAAAAATAGAGAGGTGTACGTGGGAAGAAAAGTGAGAAAAGGGTTTTGAGAGAAAAACGGAGCCTGAGGGCTGAGCGATGTGAGAAACACATGAGAAGGGTGGGAAACATCACCGCAATAAAGAGGGACTTCGCAAACTTGGATGTCTCCCGACGATGGAAAACATCCAAGCCCATCAAAGTTTCTGCTAGTGTCAAGCCAATGCAGCTTTTGCCCTCTTTCAAGCCTTGGGTGACTTCGATCAAGCGAATGCTAGATCCTCCAACGCCAGGGGCAAGTAGAAAATGGGCCAACATACACAAGCAGAGGGCATGTTGCTGAAAACTTTGCCAAAAGCGGTCACCGCGGTCGCCGATGTCAAAAAACTGATAAATGAGATTTGGGATGTCCAACTCCCCGTTATGAACCAAAGCTCGAGCATCTTATAAAGTAAGCCCGCACATCCTTCCCAAAGCCTGGATGTGACCAAAATGTGGTCAAGATTTCACACGCCGACTCCATCAAAGCTTTGAACTCTTCAATTGTGGGACACAGCTCTTGTCTGCCAAAGCTAAATACGTGCGTAACTGGATTCCAACATCTAGCCGCGACATGGAGGAATGAAAAACACAGCAGAGTACGGCTTAGCAGGAATAGTGCATTTATCCCGAAACCCTGGAAGTTCAACTTTTCTGAGAGATCCAAGTTCCCAATCCAAGTCGAGAGTTTTTCGGCAAAGAATGGCTCCATTTTGGGCAAAAATAGAACTGAAATGAAGAAACCACGAAGCTGGAGCTTTTGTAGAAGATAAGGCACTAAGTAGAGGACAGGTGGCAGTAATCTGGAGATTCTCAAAATTTCTGGCTGACCAGCCAGTTCAAGTAGCCGACCAGCCACCTTTAAGTGGCTGACAATGACCATAAGTGGCCGACAATGATCCTAAATGGCCAACAGCCGCTCCTTGTCTCTAGCAGAGAGCCTTTAGCCTTCTTGTTTGCTGAGGATGCTGAAAACCTGAGTTCGATTCTATTTCGGATGCGTCCTGCTGTTTTGTCTAACAGTTGTATTTGATTTGTTTATCGAGTTGTTGCAATTTGTTTATCGAGTTGTATGTATGTTGCTTATCGAGTCGTATGTATGTTGCTTATCGAGTTGTTTTGTTCTTTCAGTTGTTGGTTGGTTCATTACCTGATTAAGACAATGCAATTTGAATGTGCAGTTTCAACAAAGATCAATCTCATTTTCATGTTATGCGATGTTATGCGATGCTTAGAATACAAAATGCAACACTTTTTAAACCAAAGCTGAGTTTTCATTCCAATCATGGTTTCTTTTTGCAAAAGAGTACAAGTTTTCAAAGCAAAAGTAAACCGCCTAAGGCTGTACAATGTGCTAACACTACTAGCAAAAAGAGAAACAAAGTAAGGAAAAAAAAGAAAACATAGCAAAAAACATCTGAATCGGTGCCACCCACCAGTGATTGAGAGGCCTTCCATCCTCTTCCTCACCGAAAGGCATCAGACCATCGCCATCGCTTGACTTAAGCCGAGCTGTAACGAGTCACCTCCGCCTCCCATCCTCGAGCCCTCCTTAGCATCGTTACCTCAGAACTCGAGCCGGCATTGCCGCCCTACCTCGAGATGACTTTGATCGACTTCGCTTCTCGCCCTCCGGACTCGGCATCGTTATCGCAGACAAGCTCCCGACCTCTCTGCCGGTGCCGTAATCTCTCCCCGCCGCCGAGTAAGCTCGAGGGTCTGGCTCAGAAGGGTGTGCCCGAAAAGGCAATTTGAATATATCACCACAAAGATGAGTATCGACAAGTATAGTGTGCATGGTGAGTATATACAGAAATTAGATGCAATAAGCGAGTGCAATGTATCGACAGATCTATAAATGCAAGCATCGCAATGAGATGTCGGCCAAAGATATCACGAAATATGATAACCAAAAATGCGTAAAATTGAAAATTACGAATCCCGTGGGAGTTCAAAGATCATCTCTCTCAAGATCATGCCTCAAATGAGGCCATCACCGGAGTAACCCTCGACATACTCTATGGAGGGTCAGAATGCAAGTTGAAATCATGAGTGCATGAATGAATAAGAATTTGAGTGAAGCTGAGATGAATGAAAGCTGTAAAGTATACCGATGGTGCGCCGGGAGTCCTGACATATCGAAGATCAGGTAATGAGGGCTCAAGCGGGATCTAAGAAGGCACTCCGGAGTACCGCCTGCTAGACAGCTTGGTCGGGATCAAAGCACCCAATACCGCTTAGAGGAAGGTATCTCTAGCCTTACCCCTCGGTTCGGACCCTACTTGTCGGCAAGGGGCATCCACGCCGAGCCCCCCGTCAAGGAGCATTTGCAGCCCGAGCCCTACTCGACGAAGTAATGTCACTTGTCCTCCTTATGTGAGCACAAGCACCTGCCAGAGGAGGCATGAGGTACGCCTAGATGTAGATCGTATAGTCCCTCTCCCCGATGAACCGCCTACATTCGCGCTTAGCATGGCGCTAATAAGCTCTGTGAGGAGAAACTCTTTGTGGCGCATGGAATGTGGGGTAGTAAAGGAACCGATCAGTGGCAGGCCCAATGTCCGTGTATGAAGCGCCTCAAGAAAACCACGCCGACCCACGTGCCCCTCGAGCACAAGCCAAGACGGAAGCACCTCGAGCTCTAGCAAATGAAATTGGTCCCTTCTGGCATCCCTATCCAAGGCTGCCATGTGATCTGCGAACAACAAATGCATGAACTATTTAGTTGCCAAATATGCAAAATGAATTGAAGTTGAAAAGCAAGAAAAATTATGAGTTTTGAGTTACCTTGGTCACCCACACGGTGTCAAAATACTGATGAAGATATGAGAGGTCTCCTGCCCTAGTCGGCATGCATCATCATATTTACGCTGAGTACGGTTTCAATTGCTGCCTCGACCTCCAAATGAGAGCAAGACCGAAATAGGCATATGCCCACAGATATGAAAAACAAGACAATGGCAGTGAGAATATAGAAAATGCGTATACGTAATGTAGTGTGTAGTGTATGTAAAGTGCAAAGTAAAGCATGGCGTAAAATTGTAAAGCGAAAAGTAAAGCATACCTCCTGTGCTCTCCAATAGCCACCTGGGCTGTTCTCGCCCGCGAAGGTCGAGCTCATATAACAAAGAACGGTAGTGAGGTTGGCGCCGCCTCAATCATAGTGTCGAACCCGATAGGTCTACTAAAGCACTCAAGATAGCTGACGGTGTTCGCCTCTATCGGCAACAAAGTAGTCCCAAAGGTACATCAAGAAACCTCATGCATCGCTCAGAGCCTCGACATCACTGGCTCACCCTCAAGTGGTCTGAGAACCGTATATTTGATCGCGGCCGAAGATGGACGGTGTGTTCCCAATAGATAAGTCCGGCACCTCCTACTCACCCATGTCGGGTCATATAGGATCTACCGACCTTCCACCTCGTGGCTTGTCAACATGGCGAAGTTACACGGTCATCGCCATGTCCCGGTGGTAGAAAATGGAAGGAGTTGGTGGTGTCCCACCATCTCTACCAAGCACCTAGAAGGGTCCTGCTCGCTATGAGACGCGGGAGTCCCATGCAGAATAGACCAAATCCCGCCTCGTCAATGATGTGTCGGACACCGTCAAGGAGGTCTATGTACCACTCTCTCGCTCCAGTCGACCTGTATCCGCAGGTGAAGCGGGAGTCTACCTGCGTGAATGAGCAAAAATGTAGTGTGTGAGATGTGTTCAGAATGAGCAAAAATGCAGCGTGTGAGTGTAGACACCCCATTTTTGACCGCCCTCAAGACTTGGACATCACCGCTTGAATACTCGGTGATCATCCATGTTTGTGTTCGTCTTGAGTTCCCGGAGGTCTCGGATACGCGCCTTGCCTCAGGATCTCTCGACTTCGACTGTTTTGTGTTTGGTTTTGTACCAAACACTTGTGCTTTGCCTTGGAGGGGCAGGGAATGGCTTGTGGGCCATCCCCACACTCCACCGGCCATGGCTTGAGGCCACCGGCTGGGTTTTGTTGCCACCAGCCAAATGTTTGGCTGGCCGGCACTATAGATGGCTGGCCAGCTATATTTTTTTGGTCAATTGCACTTTGGCCCGACCATCGCATTTGCTGCAGAGATATTTTCATGCACTTGGCCCCCCTCCATACACGTGTATGGAGGGATCTCCCTCTTAGCTAGCTTGTCTTGTAAGCTTACAAGATTGAGCTCTATAAGAGGGAGCCTCTTCTCCCTCCATTAAGGTTAGCAAAAATATACAGAGGAAGCTCTGAGTTAGGGTTAGGTCACAAATGTATCTATTTCTATCTCTATCTCCCTCTCTTTTTGCCTTAAGGTGTTTTGTGCTTAGTTTTACACACAAACACGAAGAGTTACACCTTCCTTGAGCTACTGAGGTACTAAGGAGCTATTTTAAAAGGTTTTGAGCTGTTTTTGAACTAAGGAAAGCAGCTGGAACTCCATCCTTGGAGGGGTCTACAAGGGTAAGATTTTTGTCCCTTTTTACCCCATTTTTGCACACACTTTTTGCCTATCTTGCAACTGTTTTTAGGCTTTGCATATAACATATAAAAGTTCTGTCTTTGCCTACTCTAAATAGTTGTTTAAGAGTGTTTTGTGGTTTGGGGTCATTGACCCTTCTTAAGCCTTGTTAGGCCTCATTTTGTGCCATTTTGGTTGAGCTCCGGGACTATTGTGTTTGGGTCTCCTCACCACTGAAATCTTGAGGGATTTTAGAGGTGAGGATGGTGCCTTGAGGTCCCAAGAAGGAGAGGGCCACCTCCTCTCCTTGTTGTCCTTGAAAAGGACCTTTCTTGCCTCATATGTGAGCATCTAGTTTAGGTCCATGTTGACCATGCCTTGACTATTATTTGGTAGTATTTTACCATGTATTACCTCCGTTTCATGTTGGTTTTGGTACACCATGCTTGCTTAGCATACATGCCTTGTAATGCCATGTTTAGGTCTTAACATGCTTTAGGTTTTGATCCTTGTTCTAGCATGATTTTGGTCAAGCTTTGTGAAGTTTTTGTGTTTGTTTTAGCATGCTTAAGCTCTTTTTTTGGTTGTTTTGGTCGACCATCACATGCTTAGTATAGCCACCTTGCATTTTGGCTTGTTAGCCTTAGGTGTGTGAGTGGGTAGCATGCTTTACTTGCATCATTTCAGTGGTTTGGAACCACTTACCATGTCATTTCAGTCCTTGTAATATGCTTACATGCTTGCATTATTATCACTCCTTTGATGCTTTAAGAGGTTGTGTTGTATACTCCATGTTTAAGCATTTGTGCATGCCTCCATGAGTAGATCATTTAGATGCCATCTAAGTGGTTTTTGGGGCTTGCCTTAACATGATTTGGAACTGTTTTGATCCATTTTGGTCATTTGCTTTATGTGTCATATGATCATGCTTTAAGTATTTGGACCAATTACATGCTATGTTTGTCATGTTTGCTTGATTTGGCATCATCTTTGACATAATTTTCAGAGCTTATATTGCATGCTAATTGTCCATGTTTACCTCCTTTTAAGTGTGCTTAGAAGTTGTTCCTTTATGCTTTGGAATTGGCCCTTGTGTGTATGCATGTTTGCATGTCATTGTGCCCCCATTTCCATAGCATTGGCCACTAATTTTGGCATGCTTGTGAAGTATCCATGTTAGTTTAAGTCCACCCCCTTTGCATGTTGTTGCATGCTCACTTTGTGTATTGTCGCATGATTGGAGTTGCATGATTGAATGAAGTCATGTGCTTGCTTGCACGCCTTAACACCCACATTGCATCTAGCATGCTTGTTCGTTTGCATTGTCTTTTGCTTTGCATGCTTGTTTGTGTATATGCATTGCCATGTTGCATACTTAGCACTCATGCCTAGGTTGCATATCATTGCATGCATCTTTCACCTCTTGATCAAATCATGATAGAGGTTGAAAGCCCCTTTTTTTGTTTATTTGCATTGCATTTCATTTGAAATCAAAGTGCACACTTGGTTCTTTGGGCCATCACGCATTGAAATGCGCAATTGGTGGCCCGAGAATTGAGAACCATGTCCCTTTGAGTCATAAATATGATAAGGGATGTGGTGGTGTACACATTTGCTTGAAATGCATTGCCATGCCAAGTTTTGCCCTCTGTTGCTGTCAAACCGCCGCAGAAGATTTGGCCACGGCCATCTATATACAACCGCCATCCATTGTTGGCCGATGGATCAATTTGTGGCCGGTGATCATTTTTCCCAGCCGGTGGTGCTCCCCCTCAGTCGGTGGTGTCCCACAAAACTCAAAGAAGCAACCCTGAGACTTTGGCGCTCGAGGAGCAAGAGCAGAAAACAGAGGCATTTTATGATGACAAAGGCTTCCGAGTAAACCGACATCGCAGTGCATTGGACCCTCTTCCCGAGGCTACTTTTTATTGTTTTATTAGATTAGTTAATCTACTTAACTAGTTTAATTTGTCTGTAATATTTAATTAGCTTGTAGGTTAATTAAGTGTATTATTCTTTCGGTCCCTCCGAGCGAGGGCAAATTTGTAATAAGTGTGGGTGCGTGTGTGCATGCCTTCCAACCCCCACTTCTTTCTCCCTTTTACTTATCCGCTTATGATGGTTAGTATTAGGACATGTTTACTTCAGCATCCTTATGCTATGCATGCGTGCATCATTCATCAGTATTGCATGAACTGCCTCTAGCAAAGACGCTAAATGCATAAGTATTTCAAATCTAACTTGAATACATGCTACTTGCACATTTTCACATGTCATTCTTAGATTAGCCGAGCCTATTCTAATGACATTTTGTATGTGTTGCATTAGGCATTTAAACATGGACTTGGATCATGCATGATTGCTAACACGTCCTTGTTTTGGCTCGGAGTACATTGTGAGTATTTTTATGCTTTAGCATCTCGCATGAGTGTGAATGTTAACATGACAGCATGTTTACCATGTGGCTAGATGCTTATGTGATATAAACTGCCTGAATGCCTGTGGGTGAAGGTTGGACTGTTTGAGTTGGAATAATTCATTGAAATCCGTATTTTAGCCTACTTACGAGTAGCAAATTCCAAAGCATTTTCCAAAAAAATGGATATGCAATGTTTCATTCCAAATTAGGCAATCTAGTCTATACTTGTTTGTTGTGCGCATAACATAGTAATTCTAGGCTAATAACCGGAATAAGAACGCATAATGTTTTCAAAACAAGATATCACGGTTAGTAGAGGCCGATCTTTGGATCGGGTGAGAGGGGGTGCTCATAGCTGACCTTCGCCAATTATAGCGTAATTCCTATCTTTTCCTTTTGGTTATTGTATCCGGACCTATGTTCCGTAGATCTCGTTGTTACATTACTGTGGTTGCTGTCCTTTAAATTCCTTATTCTTGAGTTATAGGATTTACTGGGCAGGTTTGTTACAGGTGGGTTGGATTTGGAAACCAAATGTTGCTGTCCAGAATTTCGGGCCTTCGCTCGAGCGAGGGTTTTGTCGCTCGAGCGAGAGTAGTATTTTGTGTCTGGTGGATCGAGCCAGGGTATCTTCACTCGAGCGTGAGATTGCATCTAGTATAGACCTGAGAGTTGTGTTTGTTGGCTCGAGCGAGATTCGAGTTCTTCGCTCGAGCGAGCATTCTGTCGCTCGAGCGTGCTTCTGGGTTGCAGACCTGAAGCATTGCATTCTTGGCTCGAACGAGATTTCCATCGCTCGAGCGAGTCATTCTTGTGTCTGGTCGCTCGAGCGACCAATCCTTCGCTCGAGCGAGCCTGTCGGGTTTAAATAGGCAGCAGCGGTTTTTAAAACACTTTTTCACCCTCTTTTTGATTCCAAAACCCTAGGTACGACTTTTCTCTCCCTCCACTCACCTTCTCTCTTAGTTTTCATCTACTTTTAGGGTGTTTCTACCCTAGATTCTTTATTAAAAAGATAGAGTGAGTCGAGGGCTTCCTTTAATCAACAATCTTGGGTTTGGAGCACTTCGGATTTTCGCTATCTTCCATTCGAAGTTCTTCGCTTCGAGGTAGGATTTCTACCCATATTATAGGTTTTGTTCTAAGTTCTAGTATTTTGATATGTTGGGAGTTGTTTGGTAATTTTGGGAAAAACCCTAGTGGTTGAAATAAATTAATTTGTACAATTAATTTAGGGAAAAATGTGGAATTGAGTTTAATTCATGGAATTGGGGAAATTAGTGATTTAATGGTGTAGTTGGTTAGTTTAATTACTCACCTATGAAAATGTTAAACTTACATTTGTTGATAAATTTATTTCCTATTTAGAAATAACTGTTTTGGGCTATCGGTGGAGGATAGTCGTGATTGTTGTAGACATTGCATGTGGATTAGGGAAAAACTGAAACTAATCACATTGGTTAAGTTATTGATTTTGACTGTTGAATTAATACAGAAAATACGTGTATTGATTGTGTGTTGCATATGCATTTTGTTTGGGAGGAGATAGGGGATGTACTTCACTGTTTAGGGGAAGATAGGGGATGGACCTCTAAACTGGATTTTGTTTGGGAGGAGATAGGGGATGGACTCCATTAGCATCACTATTATGTGTGCTTATTGATTTATAGAAGTGTTTTTTTTATATTGTTGATATAGCACTAAAATGTGTATCAAATGAGAAGTATGGAAGTATTTTGATATGAGCCTTAGTCTCAATTGTTTTGTTGATAAATGGAAGAAATGTTAATGTGATATGTAGTTCACTGTCATAGTCTGGCCAGGTTCTGAGCCATGTTGGTAATAATGGAAAGTTGAATAAATAATGGAAAGTGAAACTGATATTTGTGTTAACCATCTATTGAATGCTATTGCTTTATTCAATGCTTATATTTGGTTTAGTATCTTTCATCTGGGTCGTGGCTCACCCTATATGGGGAACATCATTTTCGTGTTCAGTGATGTGCTACCTCCAAGGACTTAGCTTGATGAATTTGGAGTTGAAGACTCGCTTTTTTTTTTTTTTAATTTGATGTGACATGTAAACTCAAGCCTAGGGCTTAATGTGTAAATGAGTTAGTACTCATATTTTTGTGTCCAAGTCGGCTTGAAAGATGTAAGTCCGTAGGGCATTTACTGCTATTACATGTAATGTCTTTCAATAAGATTACTCTGATGGATGAGATGATAATTGGTTTTCTTTTATCAATGCATGTTAATGTTATATAATATGGGTTTATTTATGAGGGCGTGACACCAATCGTACCCAAGTTCCCGAACCGAGGCAACTTTGGTGATGACAGACACGTGGCCTTTGGCACCGAGTCAGGGTTTCCTAAATTTCCCCATAAAAAATATTTAGGTGGCGACTCTGTATCTGGCAAAGTAGTTCATGTTTGGCACTTCTTTCAAAATCTGTTTTTCTCAAAATGATTTGCCGGATTTGGACTCTTTGGTTCAAGATTAAAAACCGTGACAAAATCGAGTCCGAACTATGACATGCATAAGTCCCCCTCCCTCGGGGCGCGTCCACAGTGAGATGTGTCTGTATGAATGTAAATGCAATATGTGGGATGTGTTCAGGATGAGCAGAAATACGGTATGTACGTATATTCAGAACAAGTAGATGAAGTAAAATGCAAAAGTGTGAGCTATACAAGCAATGTAAAGTGCACGGTAAAAAATATAAAGAGTGCAGTATGTACCTCAGGCACGTCGTGAGATAGGTGAGACTCCAGCTCCCGTAGTAGAAGATCTATAGGAGCGCGCCGCGCAAATCCAGTGAAGTGGCGAACTGTGCTAGGCGATAGTACATGTGCCTTAAGATGGTACGTCACTGGGTCGCAAGGCCGAATCCTAGGCAGCAACGGTATGATATCGGGCTCCCCCTCCATCCTCAGAGACCCCCATCATGTGGAGCGTCATCTACCATCTGAAAAGAAGATGAAAGACAGGCAAAATGAGAAAAAATGCCAAAAAATCAACGAAAAGTCAACTCTCGAGAAGAGAAAAAGTCAAAGAAACTCAAAGCCCCGGAAAAGGGTGCCAAACTCAAGACAAACTTGAGGGAAACAAACCTCAAATGGTGAAAATGGAGAAAGGAGAAAGAAGCTCCGAGAACAAATTTTGATCGGTTCAAAACGAAGGAAACCGAAAGGTTTTAACGAATCAACTTTGCGAGGGGTGTTGGGAAACGCGTGAAAAGCCCGGATCTAAGAGGAAAAGGGGTCTAGGAAGGAAGGGGAAGAGATTTCGACTCTGTGTGTGTGAGAAAATGTGTTTTGGAGTTGTGTTTTTAAAGTCCTCCGTGCAAAAAGACAAAACTATCCTGAAAATACCACAACTGGCCGACCAACCAATTTTTATGGCCGACCAGCCACTTAGGTGGCCAAAAGAAATGGAAGGTGGCTGACAGGGTCCTAGGGTGGTCGATAGGTGTCCAATATCCTCCCTGTGTGTTTTCAGACTATTTTGAGTCCTTGGCTCTCGAAAAAGTGCAAGAAAAGTTCACTTTTCAACTCAAAGTGTCTCCTCGGGAGTTTCAATTCATGTCTTCGACGCGAGACTCGTTGTCAGCCGGCATGAACAAGGTGTATCCTTTTGAAACACATTGTAGTCCCTCCGAGAGGTAAATCGGAGGTTGCAACTGTGTTGGCCTTGTTAAGGCGTGCATTTCTTTATTCGATATTTTGCATTGAGCATGCTATGGATTGTGCATAATATATTGTTATCATTATGCACAGAACATGTACGTCGCCTTTCATTGCACTACATATGTTCATATGTTTGTCACGTTATATTGCATTGCGCATGCTCTTGCGTTCTACCTATTGCATCGAACATGCATTCGGTATTGCATAAAACATGCTCCATGTTTCGTTGCATAAGACATGCTTTATTTCCTGCATGATGTGCATGAAACATGCCTCTAAGCATTATGTTATAAGTCATTCGTCTTGCATAGGGAATGCATTTGTATTGTATTGTACTTTTCAAAGTTTCTTCTTTGTGCATGCATGATATTGTATGTACGGTTCATTCAAAGCTGATACAACTAGACGATATTGTATGTACGGTTCATTCAGAGACACTCCAGGTAAGATCATTCCTATCCTTTGAACTCCTTGTTTTGGTTAGAAACACTCGGGCACGCCCGGTGTTTACACCACTCCTTGTTTTGGTTAGAAACACTTGGGCACGCTCAGTGTTTACACCACTCCTTGTTTTGGTTAGAAACACTCGGGCATGCCCGGTGTTTACACCATCCTTCTGTTGGTTAGAAACATTCGGGTACGCTCGGAGTTTACACCGATACCTCGTTGGTTAGAAACGCTCGGGTACGCCCGGTGTTTACACCAACACCCTTTTGGTTAGAGACATTGGGTTGTGCACCCAATGTCTATACCGCCCCTTTGGTTAGAAGCGTTTGGGACGTGTGTCCGACGCTTAGACCACCCTGTTGGTTAGAGACATTGGGTTGTGCGCCCGATGTCTATACCACTCCTCTGGTTAGAAGCATTTGGGTCGTGTGCCCGACGTTACCCCTCGTTTTGGTTAAAACACTCGGGTACGCCCGGTGTTTACACCGACACCTTGTTGGTTAGAGACATTGGGTTGTGCGCCTGATGTTTATACCACCCCTTTAGTTAGAGACATTGGGACGTGTGCTTGATGTTTATACCTTCCCTTTGGTTAGAAGTGTTTGGACCGTGTGCCCGACACTTATACCACCTTCTGCTAGAAGCGCTAGATGTGTGTCGACCCTTATACCGCCTTTGGTTAAAAAGCACTTGGGACGCAGTGCTCGATGTTTATACCACCCTTCGGTGTTTACACCGCTCTCTTTTCCCTCTCGCGTGTGGCGCGTTAGGACGCTTTAGTTAAATGCATCTGGACGGATCCCGATGCTTATACTACTCTTTATTTTCATTGCATAATATTTGGATGTATTTCAATTGTTATTATGTGTTCTTTTTGGTTCGGGGCCTTGGGGTGTGTCCCTGGGTTCACACCATGTCTATCCTCGCATGTGCCATGCGTTGGAATCCTGTTTGCTGCCTCAGGCACACCTGATGTTGGTTTTGTTCTTTATCTTTTCTGCGTGAGGCGCAGTTAAGATTGCATAATTTTTTTACATCCTTTCTGCATGAAATGTAGTTCAGTTCGTAATTCCCATGCGCAGCGTGTTTGCTTACTTGCTTATGTATGAGTTTGCTGTAGCATTTCTTTGCATAGCATTTGCATCTAGATGTTTCATTACAGCTCTCATTGCAAGATCATAAGTTATGTTCTGCATTGTGCATATCATTTGCATTTTGCCCCAGCCTGCGGGCGCATCCATTTTGTTATCTTGCTTGTTTGTCTAAGTCTTTAGCCTTGTAAAAAATGGGTCGTCTCTAGGCTTTGACATTCACTCCCGTCATTTCATGACTTCCAAGTTCTGTCAAAGAGGGGCAACTGTAGACACCCCATTTTTGACCGACCTTAAGACTCAGACGTCATCGTCTGTGCACCTAATGATTGTGCATGTTTATGCTCGTTTTGAGTGCCCGAAGGTCTCGGTTGAGCGCCTTGTCTTTGAGCCTCTAAACTCTCTGTGTTTTGGGCTTGTTTTGGGCCAAACCTTGGTGCCCCTTGCCTGGAGGGAGGAGAGGCCTTGTCGACCACTTTTGGCCCTTGTCGGCCACCTAGGGTGGTCGGTTGGCTAGAGGAGGAGATGGCCGGTCGGCCACCTAGAGTGGTCGATGACCATTTTTCTCTTTTTTTAGATATTTTGTGTGCTAGCTGTGCCAGTTGTTGGTCACTGAAGCCATCCTCCATACACGTGTATGGAGGGATGAAAATAAGCTTTTTGCTTGTTTTTCTATATAAGGGGAGGTCCCTCCCCCATTTTGAGGGTTCATAAATTTTAGGAGCAAAAATTTCCTCTCTCTCTTCCTATTTAATGCTTGAAAGTGAGTTTTCTTCACATATTTGCATAAAACCCCCTAACCAAATTAGACTACCTTGTCAGCCGAGGTGCTTCAAGGTCTTATTTGGGTTATTGAAGGTCGGTTTTGGCTCGGTTGCTTTTTTGCTGGTGTGCTTCAAGGGTAAGGCTTTACCCTCTTTAAGGCTTTATTTGGTTGCTTGTTTGGCCAACTTTGCATGTTGTTTTTGGCCTAGTTTTCAACAACAAAAACCTCTATTTTTAAGGTCTAAAAGTGGTGGTTTAAGATACTTTTGGAGTTAGGGGTGGTCCACCCTCTTTTGTAGCTTGTTTGCTAAGCTTTGTGCCATCTTTTCAAGCTTTTAAAAAATCTTTTTGTTTTTTAACCACTAATTTCCAGGGGAATTTCAGTGGTAGAAAGTTTTTTTTGAGGTCCCAAATAGGACGGGGTGGCCTCCTCTTCTTGTGTTTTGTTTGCATGTGTTGATGGCCTAGTAAGTGAGCTTCTATTTCTACTTTTTTGAAGCTTAGTTCAAGCATGTTTTAGACTTTATTTTGACCTACTTTAACTCTATTTTTGGCTGGTTGGGTCAATTCTTGCTTTCTTTTGTACTTGTAGTGCAATCTTGCTCACTAGCCTTGCATGCTTCATGAGTTAGCCTATCATTCTAGCTATGCTAGCTCTATCTCAGCATGTTTTTGCTCATATTTTGTCATGCTTTAACTCTGTTTTGAGTGGTCTTGGACATATATGCTTTGCCTTGCATGGCTATAGTGTAGTTGGCTTCACTAGCTTTGTGATTTAAGGCTTCTAACATGCTTTGCTTGGGATGTTTGCATGGTATAGCATCATTTAGCATATAATTTCAGTGTATATACCACTGTTACACTCTCACATATTCCACTCTTTGGTTACTTTTGAGAGGTGTGCTTTATGTCTTGTTTATGAGCTAACATGTGAGCATGTTTTCTTACTTTTTGTGCCTAAGTTTCAGTATGATTAGGCCACTATTTTGGCATGATGTAGCTCTGTTTTGAGCAAGTTTGGTCATTCGAGCATTGTATTGCATGCCTCTAGTGTTGTGTCTTTCACTAGTTTCAATGCTTTTGGTTATTGGAACGTGTTGTGCATATGTTGATTGCATGATTTTGTGTCTTTAGCATGCCATTTTAGCACTGAAAGTCTGCAACCTCCCTTTGTTCTTCACTTTTGAATTTGCTTTTGAAAGTGGTCATAAGTCCTTGTTGGTTTGAGCATGAAATTGAGGTATTCATACCTAATGGTTTTAACTCTCCCTTGAGGGTTCTACTAACCAACGGCATGAGACCTTTTTCATGCTCAAAACACTTGTGGCTTAGACCATCTTTCCAATTAGAGGACTTTTCACATTGCACTTAACCGGTTAAAGGACTAATTGGTAAGCTAAAATGTGTAAATAAGAATTGAACCAAGTAAAACTTGTGTAAGATAAACATTTGTGTTGCATTGCATGCGTTTGGATTGGACGTTAATCCAAACACAAGAAATGTGGGACGTTTCATACTCAAAGTGATGAAACGTATCACATTTCTTGGTCGCCAACACCCTTGATTATGCATGATAGGGTGGAGGCACTTTGTGTATTGTTTGTGCATTCACTAAGCTTGTACAAGCTTGGTTTTTGGGCCATAATGCATTGAGATGCTTGGTTGGTGGCTTGAGAGCCGAGCGCCACTCTCCTTTGAGTTTGAGACATAATGAGGAGAGTGGCAGTACACACATTTCCTACAAAATGCAATGTCTTGGCTCTATTGTTCTCTATTGCAGCAAAACCAGAAGTTTGGGAAAGGAGGTAGCTGACCGGCCAGTGGCAGTAGCCGATCGGCCACATGCACTAGCCGACCGGCCAGTTGAAGTGGCCGGCAGCCAGCCACCAGTCCATTTTGGTGCAAAAAATGTTTCTATTTTGAGGCAAAAGCAGTCTGGAGTTGGTATAATGTTCAGAAAATAGAGGCGAGTGCAAATAGAGACAACCGACGGCAAGGCAATGGATTTCTGGGATGACGCCAACCGAGCATGCATATCTCCCTTGCCTGTGAGGCCACTTTAATTGCTTTAATTAGTTAGAATAGCTAATTATTTAATCGGTTTTATTAGCTTAGCTTAGCTAGGTATTCAATTTCAATGTGGTTTGTAATAATTAATTAGCTTAAAATAGTTAATTAGTTGTTTTGTAATAATTAGCTTAGCTTAGCATAGCTTAGCTTATTCATTCGGACCCTCATTCGCGAGGGCGTAATGTTGTAATAAGGGTGCATGAGTGTGTGCATGTCTTTCAACCCCACGTCTTTCTCCCTTTTATTTAACTGCTTTCGATGGTTAGATTAGGACACGTTTTGATTAGCATACCTTATGCTTGCATGTTTGCATCATTCACTTGTCTTGCATGCACCGGGCTCGGCGCATCATTCAAACTACATCGTATTTCAATACAGCTATTTGGATACGTGTTTCAAAGCATGTTATCAAACTATTGCATTCATATGCCATCTTAGATAGCCGAGCATATTATTTGCATTATTGCATGTGTTGCATTAGGCATCTTATATAGTTAGGATCATGCATATTTCTAACTAGTTTCTGTTTTACCCTGAGTACAATCGAAGTTTTACGCTTTAGCATCCTTTCATGAGTGTGAGTGTTTCCATGATTGTATGCTTGCCATGAGGCTACTTGCTTAAGTTATTAACTGCATGAATGCTTGTGGATGAAGGCTTTATTGCTTGAATTGGGACAATTCATCGAGTGTGAGTTTTAAGCCCACTTTGCGAAGTGGCAAATCATGTTTTAAGCCCATCATGTTTGATGGCAAATCCACGCTTAAGCCCACTTGAGAGTGACACTTTCAAACCATTTTAAAAACAAATCAGAGACACTCCATTTTTTATCGCCTCTTAAGATTTGGGCGCCATCGATTGTTTACTTGGTAATGAAAGGTGAGCAATGCAAGGGTTCGATTTCCTCGACAAGGAGAGCACCAAATCCCAACCTTACACCCCATCTTTGGACCAAAAAGATTTTGACCAAAAAGATTTTAGTCCTTAAAACCCTCTTTTTCAAAATATTTTGAAAAAATTCCTACGATGTTCCGACGTTCGCATTTAGTTAAATGTTACGTTTTTCGGTAAACCGAGCAAGGACAAAGTGGAAATGAATGAAAGAGAGGTGAAATCTCTGAAAAATCTTTCAAAACACCTTGTTTAGGGGTTTGGAGTTGAAGAAAAGAGGAGAGGAGACAAGAAAACTAGTTGAGAAGAAGTTTGGCATGAATCGGGGTAGGATTGAAACTAAGCAGTCTTCACTAAAAGAGGCATAACTTTTTGAAAACTTGGAATTTTGAAGTGAGGCTGCCACCATTGGAAAGAAGACTTCCAGAGCTTCAATTTAGGCTCAATAATGACCTCCAAAGGAGTCTAGATGAAGAAGTTATGTCTGGTTAAAGTCGGGCCCAAAAAGTAGATTTTTCTGGTCAACCAGAGGTAGAGGATGCTGGCCATAAATGGGCTTTTCTGGCCATGTGCCGGCCGTGAATGGCCTATGCCGACCCCGTTCCGCTCAATGGTGATCCATGTCGGCCAACAATGATGAAGTGCCGGCCATCAATGGAAAAAAGCAGTTTTTGGCAGATATTTATGCTCCAAATTTATTCCAAATTGTCCCTTTTGGGATATTTTCGACTGAGCCTCATTCTTCTATATATAGAGAGCCTTCTATTGTTTTAGAGGTTAGAACAATGTAGGAAGAAGTTTGGGTGCCTCTCTACAATCCTCTCTCTAGATTTCTTTCTAAAGCTTTTGTGCTTAGAAGCTTGCATACATCAATCTTTAACCTATCAACCCTTATCAAGAGTGGTTCATCTTGGGTTGAGTTTTCTTGAAGCTCTCTTGGAGCCTCCTTGGAGCTCTTGAAGGTCATTTTGCTTGGTTTTGTTGCCTAAGACTGGTTGTGCTTCAAGAGGTATAACTCTCTCCTTTAAGCTTGTCTTTCATACTTGCTTTGCCATCTTTTTTCCACCATTTCAAGGCTGGTTTTCAACTGTAAAAACCTCTATTTTTCAGTCCTAAAAATGGTGGTTGAGCCTTTGTGAGTTAGGGGGTTGTCTCCCCTTTTGGCTCTTTGGCTTGTGAGGCTTTTTATGCCATCTCTCATCACCTTTCAAACCAACTCTTGGCCTTTTAACCACTAAAACTCAGAGGTTTTTCAGTGGTAAAAACTTTGTTTTGAGGTCCAAAATAGGAGGGGTGGCCTCCCCTCCTTGTGTTTTGTTTGCATGTGTTGATGGCCTAACATGTGAGCATGTATTTCTACCTCTTTGTAGCTTTATTCAAGGATGTTTTAGGCCCTATTTTGACCTTCTTTAACTCTGTTTTTGGCTGGTTGGGTCACTTGTTGCTTGCTTTTTGCACTTGTAGTGTAATTATGCTTACTAGCCTAACATGCTTAATGAGTTAGTCTATCAGTGGAGCTTGTGTTAGCTCCATCTCAGCATGCTTTTGCTCATATTTTGTCATGCTTTAACTCTGTTTTGAGTGGTCTTGGTCATATATGCTTTGCCTTGCATGGCTATAGTGTAGTTGGCTTCACTAGCTTTATGTTTTAAGGCCTCTAACATGTTGTGCATGCGTTGCTTGCATGTTGTAGCATCATTTTACATGTAATTTCAGTGCATAAACCACTATCACACTCTCACATATTCCACTCTTTCATTGCTTTTGAGAGTTGTGTTTTGTGTCTTGTTTATGAGCCAACATGCGAGCATGTTTTTCTTGCCTTTTGTGCCTAAGTTTCAGCATGATTAGGCCACTATTTTGGCATGATATAGCTCTATTTTGAGCTGGTTTAGTCATTTGAGCATTGTATTGTGTGCTTCAAGTGTTGTGTCCTTCACTAGCTCTAATGCTTTTGGTTCTTAACATGTTATACATGTGTTGCTTGCATGTTGTTGCACTACTTTTCATGCCATTTCAGCACTGAAATATTTGTCACCTCCTTAATTTCTTCACTTTTCATTTGTTTTGAGGGTTGGTTAGCCTTAGGTTGTGTTTAAGCATGAGATAGAGCTTGTGCTCAATGGCTTTAACTCTCTTTTGAGGGTTTCTACTAGTCAAAGGCATGATCTCTCTCATGTCTTAAACCATTCTTTGGTTGACCCCTCTCTCATTAGAGGACTTTCACATTTGGACAAATCAATTAAAGAATGGCTTGGTAATCTTAACATGTGTATACAAGAATTGAATCAAGTAAAACATGGCCAAGATAAGCATGTTG
Organism: Camellia lanceoleosa; assembly: GCA_025200525.1. Classification (NCBI taxonomy): domain Eukaryota; kingdom Viridiplantae; phylum Streptophyta; class Magnoliopsida; order Ericales; family Theaceae; genus Camellia; species Camellia lanceoleosa. The sequence goes on from CM045770.1 coordinate 93,702,836, forward strand.
TTTGTATTGCATTGTGTTCAATCAGACGTTATATTGAACACAAGGTAGATTGGTCCATTTCATACTCAAAGTGATGAAAATGAGCCAATCTTCCTTTGTCTCCATTGCCCTTGATCATGCATGATAAGGTGGTGGTCTTAGAGTTTTGTTTGTGTGCATTTATTGAATGTATACAAGTTGGATCTTTGGCCATCATACATTCAAGATGCTTAATTGATGGTTTTGGATCCAATGGTGCAACTCCTTTGATGTTTTAAGATGATAAGGAAGGGCATAATACAAACATACCCTTGGGAGACCCTCCATTTTCCTTTGGTTTGAGCTTTGTTGTAGAATGGTGATGCAGCACACCAGTGGCCGGCAGTGCCTCACTGATGGCCGCCATTGCTTCATCCTTGGTCAGCAGCAACCAATCATGGCCGGCAAGCCACTGGTGCACTCCCCAGCAGTGATTTGGTAAAATGGTGAAGAGAGTTCTTGGAGTAACCCTGCAAACAGAGCCTCTCAAGAGCAAATCGGAAGGCTTTTCGAGACGGAAACCGAGGCATGCATCTACTAATTTCCAAGCAGAGCTAAGGCAGTGTAGTTTAAAGCTGTTCTTGTTAGATAGCATGAGCTTATAATTTAATTAATTAGTTTGCTAATTAGTTAAGTATTGTAATAATTAGTAAGTAGTTTACTAGTTATTCGTTTTGCTGTGTAATAATTAGTCTAATTAGCTTAATTAGATTAGTTTGCTTAGCTTAGCTTTTTGTAGCTTAACTCTTATTTATTTGAACCCTCCTTCGCAAGGGCACAATGTTATAATAAGTGTGCGTGCGTGTGTGCATGTCTTCCAACCCTGCTTCTTTCTCCCTTTTATTTAACTGCTTTCGATGGTTAGATTAGGGCACGTTTTGATTAGCATACCTTATGCTTTGCATGTTTGCATTCATTCATTTGTCTTGCATGCTCGGCGCATTATTCAAACTGCATTGTATTTCAATACTTATTTGAATACGTGTATCAAATTGTTGCATTCATATGCCATCTTAGATAGCTGAGCCTATTAGTTACATTATTGCATGTGTTGCATTAGGCATCTTGTATAGCTAGGATCATGCATTGTTTCTAACTAGTTTTCGCTTTTGCCTGAGTACATCGTAATTTTTACGCTTTTAGCATACTTGCATGAGTGTGAGTGTTGCCATGATAGCATGCTTGCCATGAGCCTATTTGCTTAAATGATTAATCGCATGAATGCTCGTGGATGAAGGCTTTGTTGCTTAAATTGGGACAACTCGATAATTGTGAGTTTTAAGCCCACTTTGCGAAGTGGCAAATCATGTTTTAAGCCCACTTGAGGATGGCATTTTCAAACCATTTTCGAAAAAAAAAAGGTTGTTTTGTTCCAATTCTTGTGATTGAGTCTATACTTGTATGTCAGACGCATCACATGGTAAATTTAGCTAATAACCGGATAAGAACACATGAGGTTTATAAAACGAACAAATAATGTTTAGTAGGGGTTGTTCCTTTGTTCGCGCGAGCGGAGGTGCTTATTTTAGGACTTTCCCCTCTCGTACCCAAGTTCTCGAGCCGATGCAACTTTGGTGATGACAGACACGTGGCCTTTGGCACGAGTCAGGGTTTCCTAAATTTCCAAAAAATAAAACATATAGGTGGCGACTCTATAATCCGCAAAGGCCCGCTTTTGGCAATATTTGATTTAAAATCTGATTTTCTAAAATGATTTGCCGGATTGGACTCTTTGGTGTTTATCAGTCTTACATTGCACTTTGTGAGATTAGATTCAGAACCGTGACAAGAGTCCGAACTATAGGACCAATTCGCGCCTTTCTCCGGGGGGCGCGAAGAAAATCTGCCCACAGTTCGCATCACTGGCCGATTTAGAGAACTTGACTCGAAAGTCATGATATGTTGTTTTATTTACACTTATGTGTTTCTTTGCATTGCATTTGCATTGGTGCGCCTAAGTCACAAAGTTGTTTGCCATCTATTATTCTCGAACGGTTTGCCGAGGCTTGCTTAGAAAAACGCCATAAGGTCGATCGTCATGCTCGCCATCGTGGGAACACAAACCTTGGATCCGGATCACCATTGCATCGCTTGATCCACCTTTCACTTCTCGGTGTTAGGTGTGAGAGGTATATTAGGTGGTCTTGCTGAGGCACCCTTTTTGACCAATTGACCTAGTTGCATATCGGAAGCCTTAGAGACTGTTCCAAACTAGGGGAGGATGCTTACCCGAATGTAGGATTGTGTGAAGCCACTTGTTGTGCATAGTGAATCCTAGCTCCTGACAAAACTAGGACAGGGTAACCCTACCCCATCATAGGGGTGTTTTGGCTCTCCTTAATTGGTATGTGCTTTACAGTGGAACTGTACAGGGATGTGCACATCAATTGCCAAGTTGGTATCAATTTTGGGGCAGAATTTAGTAGAGAGCACAGTCATTCAGCTATGCTCATATTTGTTCTGGTGAAATCAGCCGAGATGTCGCCTGCTTTTTTTTTGCAAGGTAGTCCCGAACCATAGTTTGTAGGCTCCAATATCCCCTGGGTACATTGGACTTGTGTTGATAGACTTTGTTAGGGCTCACCGGTTCAACTGATCCGACAGTCACCAGTCACATCACCTTTGTTCAACTCAGTAGACCATGATTGCACAGAGTTTGGAAGAAGTTGTGGCCACGATAGCGGCATTAAGCCAGGGAATCGCCATACAGGGTGAGACCAATGCCAAAATGCAACGCCCATCTGGGGCACCTACCACACATCCAGTCTCGGAACCCCAATCATCTTAAACCCATGAACCCACTACTTCTGAGCTAGGGAGCATGATTGAAGATTTGCAAAGAACTATGGCAGATTTAGCCTTTGGGATATTGGCTCCGTCATTGACCACACCACATACCGGGAATTTCATGTCAAAAGGCTCCCCAATCTTGGGACGGGCTGCATTTGAAGAAGGCCAATCCCTTAGCAAAGTGGAGGCAAATGGAAAGAACAAGGTAGGACAGTATTGGTCCCTATGAACATCTTCAATAGGTTTGAGGCTTTGAAAGTCAAGGATTAAACAAATGTTAAGTGCTCGCAGCTTGTTGCAAAGACCGTGAATGACACTTTTGCCACTTAGGATGCGAGATTCTCAATCAAGGCAAGCAGAAAAGGGATGTCGTGCGTAAACGCCTTTCAAATCTAACCCTACACTTGGAAGAGATCAGCAAACCCGGTCAACACCTGCCAACTCTTTTGCTGGTATATCCAACACTGCACAAACCTCGAAGTACCCACCCCAAGGCTAGAGGGTCTTCAATCCCCTCTACATGACTTTGTCCAAAGCTCTCCAAATCCTTATAGGACAAGGCCATCTCAAATCCTTTGAGCCTCGCCTCCCAAATCCCTTCCCGGCTAAGCATAATGTTGCTGGCATCAGGCGCTCCATCAACAAACCGCCATGACACTAACATGTGTTTTCGCCTTCGCCATGAAATACAAGATCTGATTGATGACAAGGTCATCGCCGCACCAGTCCCGCAAAGTCTATCGACATCGATCGATGAACTTAGGGATAATGTGATTATGTGATCGGGGATGAACCACCGCCGATGGTGCTCGCTTTCCAGATGTGGTGGATGGCATGCAATCGCTTGAGCAATTTGCAAGTGTCGTTTATTGTACTTCGACTTGGGTGTTGAGTCGCCTCAGTGTTGTATTGAGTCTGCCTTGTTGTATCGAGTCACCTGTTGTGTCAAAGTTAGGTGATTTCGGGTGTTACCTCGATATCACTATCTTGTTTTGTGTTTGTCTTTACACTCTTTCTTTTGCGCCTATTTCGCCATTGAGCTAGTTGGCGTAAGATCCGAATGAAACAATAGTGATTTTCACCCTCAAGGCCTGCTTTCTACCTTTTGAGCCATTGTGCAGCGTGAATCAATGAAACGACAGTGCTTTTCACCTACTTTTCTGTGCCTTGAAATCATTGCATTGACCTAAGTTTTTCAAAACTTTTCTAACACTGTGATGAAAACAAAGAGGGATGAAGTTCTCGGGATTTGCAAAAATTTGATCAATTGAGAGAAAGAGAGGCATACTAAGCCCTTAATGAATGAGATCATGTTTGTTAATGTGAGTACCAAGAAGGATCCTAGCTTGATCCAGACTGGTTCTACATTGTCTTCAACTCGAGCGACTAGTCGCTTTTAAAAGATTTCAAAAATGTTTTATGCCATCCTCGAAGACATGCGCGGGATTGATCTTGAGATTGTGCAAAGATAGATCATTCTCGCCGAGACTCGACCTTTTTGCTTTCAAACCTTGAACTTTGATTCAATGTTCAACGATCAACCAATGTAAGGCTTGTATGGCGGATCGTATAAAGACTTGAACTAGGGGCAAAATGTCGATCAATAAGGTTAGATGTCATCAAAGGAAGCTTGCAAAGTTAGATCAAGTAGCCCTTGAACTAGGGGCAAAATGTCAGATGTACTCAAAGATTCAAAAGATTGGTTATTCTGCAAACCAATGAAGATTGGCAAGAAAGCCAAATTCCAGCAGCTAAGAGAAGAAAATTTATTGCTAAAGGACAATCAAGTTCCTATCCACAACACTAGGGGCAATTCAAACCCGGTTGGATGGACTCCTATATCATCAGAACAATGCTAGCCATTCTTCGATTCAGATGGCTTCAAGAACTCAAAACCATTCAACATGGACCAAGTTAAACTTTTTTATCCTTGAGAGCCTCGCTGGGCCGAAAACCCAGAAGGGCAACCCAGACAAAAGTTAGAGAAAGAAAAGAAAAGAAAAAGAAGAAAAGAAAAGAAAAAGAAAAAGAAAAGAAAATGAAGAAAAGAAGAAAAGAAATGAAATGAAATGAAAAGAAAAACAGAGCTCGCAAGGTTGAAAACCTGAAAGGGCGGCCTTGGCAAAAGTTAGAGCACAAAAGGAGAGTGTTAACACCCGAGTGAACCTCAACCCAGAACTACGTTAGGCCTGATTCCCATGATTGGGATACGTAGGCAACTTCATCCCGAGGTTCGGCCCTAATCATTTTCAGCCTGCTTGGCTTATCCATGTTGATTGGTTTATCCTTGTTCAAGTCGGCTATCTTGTCCATGTGAAGTGGCTCATCTTGATGATTATCTTCGGTTAGACTCGGCTAACCTATTCCGTTAGAAAGATTTAGTTGCAAGACAATTCAAAGCTCAGATCTGAGGTTGTGTATCTCAAGAGTAAATTCTATGTTGGTCGAGCAATGGCCGTTTGCAAAAACAGTTTTTGAAAATTTTTAATGAGGTTGACTAGTTCTCTAAAAAATTATCTCATTTTTCCAAAATTAAACCCATTTCTTGGACCCAAAAAAGGAAAATTTTGAGTGCTCATAGCCTGACTTGCATGATTTCAAATCAGAAAATTGAACAAGCATGTTAATCTAACTATGATGTTGGTCAAAATTGTTTTAGTAGAAAGCCAAAACAAAAAATGGTCAAAATGATGAACTAGGGGCACAGTCGAGTCAGGTTTTTTGTCTTTTCCCCATTGTCAACATACTTGCTCGGAAATGGCACCTTGTATTCGCTAGAAAGGGCACAACTAAAGCTAACAACAAAGGCCAAAAGACTTTCTCATCCTCCAAGCAGCGAGGTATCAAGCCAAGTGTGAAGCCCAAGTTGGAATGGAGTAGGGTATTCCACTCCTCATCCGACAGTCCGATCCCATCCAAATCGCTAAGGGCATCGCTAATCGATGTCGCTATGGATTCGCACATCCAATCACATCACAACCCCTCTGTGGGAAAGCTCACTAGTTGTGAGCAAAAGAAGGAGAATCTAGTAGAATACTAGGGGCAAGAGCCCACAATTTCCTGTTTATCCATCAACCACCCAGGAGAGGGATAAAAAATAAGAAAGATTCAAGAATAGGGAGATGTGCACTGAGAGAAAAAGTGAGGAAAGAGCTTTTTAAAAAAAAACTAGAGATTGAGTGCCAGAGTGATGTGAGAATCACAAATAAGAAAGGATGGGAACAATACCCGGAGAAACTAGCTCCTCATGAACTGAGAGGTCTCTCGCCATTAGAACACATCTGAGTGTTGTGTGTTTGTTTTTGTTTGTCTTGATTCTTGTTTTGAGTCGTTTCAAGTGTAAATAGATGTGTTTAGGTTGTTATACCTTTGTTTTCCTTTGATTGAGTCATTTTGGCTGTGGTTAGTCGTAGGCTCAATACCCGATTAAAAACTCATTTCTCAATTTCAATTTCAAAAAATCGTTTTGTGCTCAGAGTGCTGTGCCATTCTCCATATTTGTACAAAACAGAATTCCTTCTTTCATAAACTACAGGGTTCAACCCAAGTCAAGTGTGAACAATCGAACCAGGACCTATCTGAATCTATATAGGTTTTGATCGCAGCAAAAGAAAAGAGGGAAAATTTGGAGCATCTTAGTGTGTTTCAGCTCCAGCAAATTCTGAGATTACATTCTAGGTGCACCTTCTCAGGCCTCGCCTTTCTCTAGAGTATGAGTATATCTCGACCCCAAGTGTAAGCCTTCTTCAAGTCAGAATGGCGTCTAAAAGACTGCTTTTCACATGCAGATGTTATCTCGCCAATATGAACAGTGGTGTGTCCTTTTAATGAGCATGTTGCAAAGTCCTCTGAGAGGTAAATCTGAGGCACCAAAGTACATATTTGCCCCCTTCTGCATTGAATGTACATTTACATATACACTTTTATTGCATGTGTGCCACGATCGCTTATGAATCATACATAGAATATGCTTTCAAGTTTGCATAGAATATGCCTGCCTCTTTATGAGAATATGCATGTTTCATGCATAGAATATGTTTTCATTTTGACATAGAACATGCTTACATGCTTTCATAGAATGTACCGTTGCTTTTATATCTCAGTGGTTTGTCTTGCATGGAATATGCACTCTTACTATATCACACTTGTTAAGTGTCTTTTTTTACATACACGATATTGTATGTACGGTTCATTCAGAGAGATCCTGGGTTAAACCATTCCTCTCCCACATCTCGTTGGTTAGAAACACTTGGGCACGCCCGGTGTTTACACTGACATCTCGTTGGTTAGAGACATTTAGGTATGCCCGATGTCTACACTAGCATCTCGTTGGTTAGAAACACTCGGGCACGCCCGGTGTTTACACCGACATCTCGTTGGTTAGAGACATTCAGGGTACGCCCGACGTCTACACCGACATCTCGTTGGTTAGAGACATTCGGGTACGCCCGATGTCTACACTGACATCTCGTTGGTTAGAGACATTCGGGTATGCCCGATGTCTACACCGACATCGCATTGGTTAGAGACATTCGAGTACGCCCGATGTCTACACTGACATCTCGTTGATTAGAAACACTCGGGTACGCCCGGTGTTTACACTGACATCTCGTTAGTTAGAGACATTCGGGTACGCCCGATGTCTACACTGACATTCCATTGGTTAGAGACACCCGGGTACTCCCGGTGTTTACACTAACCCTCTGTTGAAAGCGTTTGGGTCGTGTGTTCGATGCTTGTACCTTCCCTTTTGGTAAGAAGTGTTTGGGACGTGTGTCTGACGCTTATGCCACTTTTGTTTGGTTAGTAGCATTGAGATGTGTCGATGTTTATACCACCCTTGGTTTGCACCACTTTTTTTCCTCTCGCAGGATACGCCAAGAGGTGCTTCCTTTCCTCTCGCAGGATACGCTTAAGAGGTGCCTCCTTTGCTCCTCTCGTCTGTGACACGCTACGAGGTGTTTCCGTTGAGACTTCGGGTATTCCCGATAGTCGCTTTTAGCCTTTCTTGCATGAGGCGTAGTGAATGTTGCATAATTTTCTTACATCCTTTCTATATGAAATGTGGTCTGACTTGTGAGTCTCGCGCGTGGCATGTTTGTGTGTGTGTATGTGTGTGTGTGTGTGTGTGTTTTTTTTCCTCTCATATGTGAAATTGTCAGAATTTGTCGGTTTGCTTAAAATGTTGTATTTATTTTGCATAAATGCTTCATTACAGCCCTCTTTGCATGATCATAAGTTATGTTCTTACATCATGCATATCATTTGCATTTTGCCCCAACCTGAAAGTGCACCTGTGTATTGTTATCTTGAATGTTTGTCTAAACCTTGTGGTTGTATGCCACTCGCACTGTCTTGTGCACATTGTATTTTTGTATCATTCGCACTGTCTTGTGCATTTCAATTACTCGCACTGTTTTGTGCACCTTGCATCGCACTGTCTTGTGCTCTCACCTGGTCTAGGAGACCTTAAATCCTCTGAAGGTGCAATTCTTTTGGTGTTTGTTATGCCCGAATGACTTACGGTGGTCTGGTATAGCCACCTGCCTGTGTTTGCAGTGAGTTCCTAGGAGATTAACTGAGACGGTGGAAACTAGAGTTCGAATGGCCGATGCCTAGAAAGCAAAGGTTTGGGATTTTCGAGACTAAAGTCTAGTTTAAATACCCAAGGGTGTATCCTCGGCTTGAAATCTGCATGGCAAGCCCATAGGTTGAGGTAGCTGGTATGCGCCTCAATTCTGGATACTGAACTAACCTAATCTGTCACCCTATTGGAGAATAGGGGAAGCTGCAACCATAGCCAGGGACAAAAGTAGTACCTATGGTTCCGAAACGCAAGATACAAAAGAGGGAGACCCACATCAGCATGAGGTAAGTCATTGCCAATTGCCCCTGTAAGGTACTTTCACTTCCTAGCTACTACATCATCTAGTATGTCTATTGCATTGCATATAGCATCTATCGCATGCATCTACTGCATTATCCATTTTATCGCCTGCATCTTTTCCATGTTAAGCTTAGTTTGGTATGTGCTCATACATTTCCTTCGTTGAAGCATGGTTCTGTGATAATGTGTACGCACCTATTCCAGTAAGAGAATTGTGGTCTGAGGGTGTTGGCACCTTTTCTGTGTTAGACGTGGTCTATTTTGTATCCATGCCTTTTCTAGGTAAAATGTGGTTTGGCCGCGTGCCTTATTGACTGCATCCATTTGCATTGTATTTTGTTTTGTTGCATTCAGCACTTAGAATCACGATCTTTCCTCAGCAGATCATTCCTCGCTTATATGAGCAAAAGCTTCAACAGAGGCCCTCTTCATCCTCTTCTTCGGCTGAGCGAACTTTGAAGCATTATCGCCATCGGCGCCGCTATCTGAATTAGAGCCGGAGCCCTCTCAAGATCTCGCTTCCCTTCGAGCTCCTCCTCGCCGCCATCGTCCTCGTAACTCCGAGCCGCACTGCCGCTTCCACCTCAAATGACTCGATCAAGGGCTCATGCATACTCGTCCTCATCTGTTCTACCCTCCCGGATGGGCTCTGTGGACCGCTTTCTACATGAGTACGCTTGGTTCTCGCCGACTATGTGTCAAGTCCCCGCATCTCTCTCCTTTGGGAGCCGCCAAGGTCTTTGTAGCCTGGCCGGCATCCGAAAGGGACAAAAAGAACAGTTTGTCAAATGCATCAGTTATGGTATGCGAAAATGATGGTAGCGTTAAATGCAGTGTGTGGAAGTAGTGTATCAATGCAGTGTTGCTAATGCAATGAATTTAGATCAGTATGATACAGATTGTGGTTGAAATGCTAATGTATCTACAGAAAATTTCTTGGCATGAAGTGCAAACTGAAGGAAACTTACCAAAATCCTGTAGAGGCTGAGCAAGTTCATGCATGTCTGAACCATCCCTATCAGAGAAGCCGATAGCTCGAGAGCTTGCCCGGTGTACTCTATGGAAGCTTGCAAATGTGTTAAGATGATTAGTAATCTACAAAGCATAACCAAAATGAATTGAATGTGCAAAACGTAAAGTACGGTACATACCGGGGTCAGGCCTCGAACTCCGACAAGCTTGTGACCGGTGCAGCTCGATGGGAACTGATAAGTCTCTAGAACGCCCCAGAAGTCATGGTAGAGGCGCTCTGCCACCCCGCCTCCACTTCGCTGGGAGCCCCTCTCACACGGGTCCGAAGTCGCCCTAGATCCCTCGCTCTCTCCCGCACTGAGCTTTTGGCTCTTCACCCTGAGTACCAACGTGGCATGAGGTATGTCCGGATGAAGGCAGGTAATCGCCTCAAGCCCGAGGAAGAAGGTTTAACCTCTCATGAAGTCGATCATCTTCAGACGCAAGATACTGGTAACCCCATATATGTGGAAGGCGACATCGGATCACCGGCTTAGGCAAGCCGAGGCTTTGTCACAAGAACCGCCTCCCCAGAACTAAGCCCGCAGACCGGGCCTTCAAGCAAGATCCAGAATCGAAGCCTCGAGCGCCATGAACTAGTCTCGACCGCTAGGCATCACTACCCACTACGCCAAGTGCTCTACAAACAAGCTAATATATGGGTTGTTAGTTGCTATCGAGATGCAATATGAAGTAAAGTGCCTAAAATGGTTGTAAGGTGTGAGTTACCTCTGCCGCGTCACGTGTCGAAAAACGGTAGAAGAAGAAGAATGACTCTCCCGCCTCCGCCGCATCTCCGTCAATCTGGTGAATATGGCACCATGGAGGTATTCTACCTCTAGCTTTGGGGCAAGTCTCGAAGTAGGCATACACCCATAGCAGCAGAAGGAGGAAAGATAACAAAGGAGTATATATCACAGTATACGTAATGTGAAGCGTAGCGAATACGTTGTATATAGTGTGTAATGTGCAAAGGTATAGTATAATGTAAAAGTGTTCGTGTAAAGAGAGAACGGATTGTGTGTAGTGTGCATTGTGCAATGTGCGGTGTACGATAATGTAAAGCGTAAATATAAAACAGTTTCTCCAAGAGCCTCCTAGTATGCTCGCTTCCGAGAAGAAGAGCTCATGTATCCATATAGTGTGGCCAAGCCTGCACCGGCCCAATCGTAGAGTCGAACGCGAGACAAGTCCACCAATGCGCTCAAAAGGTAGAGCTCGATTGTTCGCCCGATCGCAAATAGAGTAGTGAACAAGAACATGAGAAACCCCCGCATAGTACTTGGTCTCTCGCGGTCGCTTCAAGATCATCCGTCAAGTAGTCAAGAAACCATGAATATCACACCATCTTTGGTCGGAGAGGGGTGGTGAATCCCTCAGCAAGTAACCGAACGGCCTTCCATTCACTTATATTCGTGTCGAAGGAATCTGATGACCTCACCTCTATGCCGTGAGCACAGAGAAGTCATGTGACGTACCGATCAGACGCTACCAGGCTTTCAGCATACAGACTAAATGTCACGGTTTAATCTGATCTCACAATGTGCGATGAGATTGATAAATGACCAAAGAGTCCAAATCCAAAGAAATCGCTTTGGAAAGCTGATTTTTAAGAAAGAAGTGCCAAACATGGACTACTTTGCTAGTTACAGAGTCGCCACCCAAATATTTTATTTTTAGAGAATTTAGGAAACCCCGACTGCGCCTAAGGCCACGGTCCATCATCACCAAAGTTTTCGGGAACTTGGGTACGATTGGGGAAGGTCATCTATGAGCACCGCCGCCGATCAAAGATCTACCGTGCTAAGCATGATATTTTGTTTTTGAAAACACATGTATTCTTATTCCGATTAATTAGCTAGAATTACTATGTGATGACAACACACAAGTATAGACTAGATCGCTTAATTTGGAACAAAGTATCGTGATATCCGCTTGTTTGGAAATGGTTTGAAGTTTGCTACCACAAGTAGGCTAAATGCGATAATTTCAATGAATTGTTCCAATTCATAATCCAACCTTCACCCACAGCATTCAGTGCTTATATCACATAAGCAATTAGCCTCATGGCAAGCATGCTATTATGTTAACACTCACACACATGCAAGATGCTAAAATATAAACACTCAAGGTACTCGAGCCAAAACAAAGAACTAGTTAGAAATCATGCATGATCCTAGTTCATGTTAAGATGGCTAATGTAACACATGCATTTATGCAATTAGAAATAACATCACTATTCTAAGATGGCATATGAGATGCATAATTCGATGCATGTATTTAACTCATATTGAAATACGATGCAGTTAGTATGATGCGCCGAGCTCGGTGTATGCAATACGAATGAATGATGCAAACATGCATAGCATAAGGATGCTAATTAAAATATGCCCTAAGACTAACTATCGAAAGCAGGTAAGTAAAAGGGAGAAAGACGTGAGGTTGGAAGACATTCACACACTCACGCACACTTATTACACAATTGTGCCCTCTCGACGGAGGGACCGAAAGAATAATACAAATTAACTAATTAACTAACTAACAAGCTAATTAATTATTACACAACACTTAACTAATTAAACAAATTAATTAAGCTATGAAAAGAGTAAAACAGCCTCAGGGAGAGGAACAAATGCATGCTCGGTCGGCTTCGCTTGGAAATCCGTTACCATGCCACATGTTGCCTCTGTTTGCACTGCTCTGTACCTTTGAACACTACACGAGTCTCGTGGATGCCCCGTAATCACTTCAGACATCGCGAGAGGCCATCGGCCAAGAGTGGCCATCGCCAATGGGAAACCGGTCATCACCAAAAATGATGATATTAATAATGGTTAGCCGACCGAAGAAAGTAGCCGATCGCCATTTCTTCCGCAGAATGCTATTTTGTCAGCAGAGGACAAACAAAGCACGCAATACATTTACAAGGCAATGTTTGCATGACCACCCTCCTTATCATGTTTGAGACTCAAAGGAGTGTAGTCCTCGACCCTCAGGTCACCAATCACGCATTTCAATGCATGATGGCCAAAGGAGCCAAGTGTGCAAATTCAATATCAAATAAAATACACAAAAACACATAAAGGGTCCCAACCTCTATCATGTTTGATTAAGATACAAGGGATGCACACAATGCAATACAACCTAAGTATGCAAGCATGTGACAACATGCAAACTAGTAAGCATGCAACAATATAAAGTCTAAGCACGCAAACATGTATGCATACAATGTAATAGGTATACAAAGAATAATACTAACAACAAGCATGCAATAACATGCAACAATATTATGTAATGCAACTAATATGCAATAGGTATACAACCTAAACATATGAATATGTATAGCATGTAACAACATGCAAATGAAGCAAGTATGCAACAACATACAAGACAAGCATGCAACAACATGCCAAGATGGACTTAAACTAATATGTAGACCTCAACCATGCCAAAATCAAGGCCAAACGTGATGAATTGAAGCATGAAAGCAAGTAGAAGCATGCACATGTAAATGGTCCAACACCTAGGCATAGGAGGGCAACTTTGAAGAACACTTAAAAGGGGATTAACATGACATGTAACATGCATTTTAAACTCAAATCATGCATAGAAGGTGCCAAACCAACCAAACTACACAAGTAAAGATGCAAGAAAGCTTAAAGCTTAAAGCTTGAAGCTAGCTAAAGGACTCAAACCATAGCTATACAAGGCAAGCCCCAAAGGGCCAAGGGGACCTAAAATCCCCAAGGCAGTCCAAACAAGACCAAAAACATGCTCAAACTAGCCAACACAAGCTAGAACACAATGCCAAAATTATGAGGCATGCAAGGCTTCAAAAGGGGTGTTACACTACACCTATCAAAACCAAACATGGCATGACATAAACCAATGAAAACAGAGTTATGGCATGGTAAAACAAGACCAAAAACCCACTCAGATGGCATCCCAAAGACCTAAGCATGGGGGCATACACAATGGTCCATTCATGGGGCATAAAACATCAACTCTTAAAGCATTAAAGGAGAGATAAGTGCAAGCATATGAGCATACTATATCGACTGAAATAACATAACAAGTGATGCCACATCACTGAAATGGCCCAAGTAAAGCATGCTAATGACTTGAACACCCAAAGCTAACAAGCTAGATTGCATGGTAGCTATACAAAGCATGGCATACATGATCAAAACAACTCAAATTAGAGCTTTAACATGGTAAAACAAGGCTAAAAGCTTCTTTGGGTCAAGCCAAAATCATGCTAGAAACATGGCTTAAAACATGATGCATGTTAAGGCTAATGAGAGGATTGCAAGGCAAGTACACGAAGCATACATGGTATGTCCAAACCAAGTCAAAACTGTTATATCATGGCAAAACAAAGCCTAATACATACCGAAATGAAGTTAAAACAAGCCAAGCAAACATGCTACCAATATAAGCCATTTATACTAGCATAGAAGACAACAAGGAGAGGGATGACCCTCCTATTTAGGATCTCAAACATTTTTCCACCACTAAAAATCCTCTAGATTTCAGTGGTAGAAAGGTCATGCAAAGCTAAGAATAAGGTCCAAAGAGGGTGGTTTCAAAACAAGGCCAAACAAGGCTCAGGAGGTAAACAACCCCAAACCAAAAACGATCTTAAACAAAGATCTAAAGCATCAAAAATCAAAACTTTTATCACTTAAGAGCTAAGATTAAAACAACATGCAAGATAGGCTAAAAGCTTAAGCAAGAAAGGGGGATTAAAAGCAAGTTTGCTCACCCTTGAAGAACCCCTTCAAGAACACAACTCCAGCAACTTTTCTAAGCTTAAAACACTCTAAGAACTCTGAAACTAACTCCCTAGTACCTCAACAACCAAGGATGGTGTTCTACTAGGTGCTCTAGTGCAAAAGTATGAACAAAATACACTTTAAGGCACAAAATAGACACACAAATGTAAAGAGAGTGAGATATAGAGATAGATGGATAGATACAACTTTCTAACCCTAAATTTTAACCTCTCGAGAAGGAGGAGGAGTCCTTTCTTATAGAATTCAATTCTAAAGCTTCTAAGAGAAGCTAATGGAAGCAAATCCTCCATACACGTGTATGGAGGGGGATTGTGCATGCCACCGTGAACTAGCACAAAATATCTCATAAAAGCAGATGAACAGGTTCGACCGATAAAATATGGCCGACGACCAACAAAATGGGTCGACCGGATCAAAAAAATGGTTGATCGGCCAACACTTTTGGCCGATGGCAAGAAAAATGATGGCTTCATGCCTTGGCCGATGGTTGAGGAAATGTCCAACAAGCCACCCTCTTCCCTCAAAAGTAAAAACACAAGTGCTTGGTCCACAACCAGGCACAAAACAGTCAAGTTGAGAGATCTTGAGGCAAGACACGCGGCTGAGACCTCCGGGAACTCAAAACGAACACGAGCATGGATGATCACCGAGTGTTCAAACAGTGACGTCCAAGTCTTGAGGACGGTCAAAAATGGGGGGTCTACACCGACTCCCCTTCTCTCTTTCCTTTTTCCTTCTTTAGTTTCGCCCTCTTTTGTTCCCTGGGTTTGAAACATCCCGGTTATTTCCAATTGAAGCTCTCGTTCTTGTTTTGTTTGTCGGTGTTGAACTTCACTGTTTCTGGGAGGTGCGGTCAGTCCGAGTACCCGGATGCGGTTTAAAATTTTTCGGGTCGTTATATGACACGTATGAGCTGGAGCTGGGGTCAGACGTAGGGATGGAGGCCTCACATGCGGGGGATGAGGCCGCATGTGCGGATAGGGATGAGTTTGGGGAGTTGCACACTACCTAAAAGGCAAGTGCGGGTTGAGGTGCGGCTGGACCACCACACGTGCGAGGGTAAGGATCGCACATGCAGAGAGGGCACTCTGCACGCGGGGTTGGGTGCTGCACGTGCGGCACTTTGGCAGTCCGAAATCTCTATTTTTTTTTTACTCTTTTGGCCGAAGTTGTATCACATTTTGGGCGTGTCTTTCTCACTCTAAACCACATTTTCCTCCTCCTTCTCTCTAGAAACCCTCTCCAACACACTAAAAACCTTTGATTCTTGCCATCCTAGGGTCTAGATCATCATCACTCTCTCACCATCTTGAAGATCTAGGGCTAGAACTTCACTTGGTGTGGTGGAAATCCAAACACCTCTCATCCTTAAAGTTAGGGTTTCATCTTCTCCTCTCCATCAAACATTGAGGTAGGGACATTCTTGAGTTATATATACATGTTTTGCAAGATATATATTGATTTTGTTACTTTTCTTGAATTTATTTTGAGAGTTTGTTTTGGCTCAGAATGATGAAATTTCAAATGAGGGTTTAAACTTTAAATGTTTTGAGCTAAATCTTGAAGCCTTTTACCTATGACATAAGAAAGATGATTTTGATGTGCTCTCACATGAAATGGGGGTGTTTTGGTTTCTAAGAAAGAACCCTAGAAATTGGGGGTTTTAGAAAACATGAGATCAACTATGCAATTCTTTCTTTTCTTGTGTTTAAATGAGTCAATAAGTGTGGATTTCACAATGTGATATAAAGAAATGATAAATTTTCTTGATAAGAGAGTGGAGGACCTATCTTTAAAACTATTGTTGAACGCATGAAAATATTTATGTGTAAGATGATAATTGTTGTGCAATATGGAATTGTGAGAATTATAAACATTGAGAATTAATGTTTGAAAACATTACATGTAGTCTTGATGAGACTCTATTGCTAAGAATCATGAAAAGTGAAATTGTATAAGTGTAGATAACATATGGTTATCTTGAGGAAAAGCATTGAAAAGAGGTAATGGAAATGATAGTGGACATTATTGTAGGACTTTGAAAAATGGAGAAATGTTATGAGATATGGAAAATCTTGTGTTGCATACTTATTCATGTATTATTATTATGCATTGTGAAATTTGAATGGAAACATTTATTTCAAGAAAAGAACATATTTATTTAACGAATCGAGAACTATGGTAATGTAAATGGGCTAAATACGTAGTCCGGATAGGGGTGAAGTTGAATTTGATAAGTTAGCGAGTGTCCATGGTGAAAGACCGTAAAACCCGCCATGATAGGTGTCGAGCCTTCCTAAGCACACCGATAAAAATGACAATAGGTAGTGCTTGTTAAGCCTACTTGTAGACACTCAAATTTAGGGATTATCAATTGTCGATTTACGCCCGATTGATTAAAAATTAGAAGTTTTAAATGTTGAGAATACAAATTTATTGGGAGATGGTAATCTTTAAAGGAACATGAAATGGATTTGCTTTTAAAATGGATGCATGGTATGGCATAGACATTTGCATTTTTAATCGAATTGTATAACAGATATACTTTTAGAGAATTCCCATCGCTTTATGCTCACCCCTATGGGATTTGGTGCATGTAAAGATGTTGTGATCCCACCAAGCTAAGGGTGTGGATATGTTTTGGAGAAGAGTAGATTACTCTTTATTTTGTTGTAATTTCTGTAAAGCCTAGGGATAATTTGGTATGGGTCCAAGAGACCATTTTGTGTAACTGGGCTATTGCCTTGGAAGATGTAAGTCCATAAGGGCATTTTTTTTATTTTATCTTTATGTTGAAGACTATATGTTTCACATGCTATAGATTCAAGTATTTTCTTGTCATTGAATGTATATTGCATGTGGAACCCTTGTACAAACCATGGATATTTTGATATAGAGAATGGAGAATGGTTGTAATTGATGAATGTACGTAGTGGATGTATTATTCATGTTGGGCTTATTTCGGGGCGTGACAAGTCAAAGGGAGTCATCGTCATCTCCCCTGCTGTAGAGAAATGGAGGGAATTGGTGGTATCCCACCACCTCTCTACCAAAGCGCCTAGTAGAGGTCGGCTCACAGTGAGGCGTGAGGGCCCCATGCAAAATGCGCCGAAGCTGGCCTCATCGACTATGTGACGGACAGAGTCAGGGAGCTCCATCTACCAGTCCCGTGCGACAATAGTCCCGTAGCCTCGAATAGCATGTGAATCCCCCTGTGAGCAAGGCAAGCAGATGCAAGGCAGTGTAAGAAATACAATGCAAGGCTATGTTCAGAACAAGCAGATGCAAGATAGTGTGAGAAATACAACAGAAGTGTGTTTGGTATAAACAGTAAGGCGGAGCTACACAAGAAATGAAAAGTACATTGCGAAAAGTAAAGAGGAAATGTATACCGCAGAGGCACCATGGGACAAGTGTCACTCTGGCTCGCGTAGCAGGAGGTCTTCCGGTGCACCTCGCGCAAACCCCCTAAACTGGTGGATGCTGTTGGGAGGTAACACGGACCTCGATGGTAATGCGTTTGTCGAATGGTCTAATGCTCGGTAAGGGCTCGAACTCGGATCCATCTCCATCCCTAGAGGAGCTCCGGCCATGTGCAATGTCGCCCGCCATCTCAAGAAAGGATGAAAAAATGGTCGAAAGTGTGGAAAATAGGTGGGAATGCCAAAAGTCAACAAAAAGTCAACTCCGAGGGATGAAAAATGGAAGAGAAGGTCAAGGCTCGAAAGAGGGCACAGAAATCAAGGATAACTCGGGGGAAACAAACCCCAAGTGATGGAAATCAAGAAAGAGGCAATCAAGGCACTTTTTCAATTGGTTCAAAATGTTGTACTCTATGAGAGTTTAACGAATCGGATGTTTGTGGGATGTTTGAAAATGCATATAAAGCACGGATCAGAAGGGGAAAATGGCCTAGAGTAAGAGAGGGAAGGATTTCGGACCTAAGGAAGTAAAGAAATAGGGTTTGGAACCCTATATTTAAAGACCCGAAGTGAAATCTCCAATTTGCCTCGAATTTGTCATCGATTGATCGCCATTAGTGTTATTGACCACATTTGTATCGATAACCTTATTTCGTTGATGGGCCGGTGGTTCCCTGGGTGGCGAAGGAACTCCAAAGGTTTCCTTGGATGCTTTTCGTTGTTTTGTGCTCTTTCACTCAAGAAAATGCAAGGAAAGTGCACTTTCAAGCTCAAATGGCCTCTCATGAAGCTCCAACCTGTGTTTTCAAGTGTGTGGTACTCAAGACGATGAGGATGTATCCTTTAAATTGATTGAACTCCTCCGAGGGGTGAGTCGGAGGTTATAACCGAATTGGTCTTGTCAAGACGCCCATTTCTTCATCAATCATGCCGTTGTTGTTGCATCTAATATGCATTGATTACTATGCACAAAATATGTATATTAAGCTCGTTGCATTCTCTACGCTCTCATGTTTGCATCGAATATGCATGTTGCATTGTATTGCATTATAATGCCTTTCCATTCGCATGGAAATTGTCCATACTTGTTGCATTAAACATGCATTCAAAGATTGCATAGTATATACCCATGTTCCGTTGCATAGATTATGCTTCCGCCCGCTTCCTTGCATGATGTGCATGAAGCATGTCTCTGCTGTATCATGCATCTTGATGTGGCATGGAGCATGCATTCGCCACGCTTGCATAAGATATGCACTTCTTACACTTGCATAGAATATGCACTTTCAGATTCGCATGGAACATGCATTTGGTATTTAGCATAGAGCATGCCGTTGATCTTACACTAGAATATGCATTTGTATCGCATTGTACCTATTAAGTTTCTTTTCTTATGCATGCACGATATTGTATGTACCTCATTCAAAGAGGAATTCCTGTAAGATCATTCCTATCCTTGAATTTCTTTTGTTGGTTAGAAGCATTTAGGTATGCCCTGCTTACTCCATTTCCTCCTTGGTTAGAAACATCTGTACGCCGATGTTTACACCCACCTCTAGTTAGAAGCGTTAGGGGTTCCCACACTTATACCTCTTGTTGGTTAGAAACATTCGCACGCCTGATGTTTACACCATCCCTCCGTTAGATGCTTTGCCAGACGGTTCCATGCTTATACCTCCTTGTTGGTTAGAAACATTTGGGTATGCTCGATGTTTACACCACACCCTCTCGTTGGAATCATTTGGACCGTAGTCTGAGTGCTTATACCACCTTTACTTTGGTTAGATGCATTGGGACGCAGTTCTGATGTTTATACCAATTTGGTTAGAAGCGTTTGGGGACGTAGTCCAACGCTTATACCTCTCTATTTTGGTTAGAAACATTGGGACATGCTCGATGTTTATACCACCGATGGTCGCACCGCTTCTTTCTCTCGTAGGGCGATTAGGATGTTTTGGTTAAATGCATCTAGATGGATTCCAATGCTTATATTGTTCTTTTTTTGGTTGTATAACAATGGATGTGTTTCACTTGTTATCATTGTTTTTTCCTCGCGTGCCACGCTGCTAGATCTTGTTTGTCAGTCTTCGGTGCGCCTCCTACTGTTGTTGCCCTTTACC